>CAHIKZ030004770.1:495000-812500 GCA_903632075.3 Acanthosepion pharaonis | reverse complement strand
ATTTAATTGGTAGTACTTCTTTTAGTATATGGGAAGGGCGATTTTTTAGGCAATTTACAAATTGCCAAGAAAATCGCCCTACTACTACTGATGTTACCTGGGATAAGTTTAGTAAAATTGTCCATTCCTTTTTTCACGAGGCCCAGTGCTCCGGTTACTATTGGTTCAGTCTCAGTCTTCATTCCCCACATCCTGTTAATCTCAATCTTCAGGTTCTTGTATTTGGACAATTTCGCGATAGATTTTTGTGGAGGTGTTTCTCTCAGATATTACTGCTATGTCAATAAGCATATACCTACTGAATTTCTCATCTTTTATGATAATATCAGGTCTATTGGCCTTTATTGCCCTGTCAGTTTGAGTTGACATATCCCAGAGGATAGTTACATCGTTATTTAGGGTAACTGTGTCTAGTTGATGGTCATACCATCTCTCAGTAGTTTTGATTTTGTGCTTCTTGCATATCTTGCAGTGCATATATGTCGCTAACTTGTTATGTCTCTGTGTATATTAATTTTTTGCCAGTTCCGGACATCCTGAGATAATATAGTCGACAGTTTCATCATATTTTCCTCAAATCCTGCATTTCGGGTTAGTTCCATCATTAGTGTGACAGTGATAGGATCGAGTTGCGTGGCTTTGATCCTGAGCTTATTATTATTATTATTATTATTATTATTATTATTATTAAAAAACATACACTACAGAGAAAGATTTGGGTCCACCTACATTTCTTTAAAGAACACATCAAAATGAGATATTATTTAAAAGTTTAATATAAACTTTCAGTAATTTGTTTTGAATAAAGCAGGCTCTTACCTATAAAAGTTAGCAATAAGATATTGGTTGTCATTAAGTAAACATTTGTGCTTATAGTGGAGTCTTTAGTGGCGCTTATAATTCAGTCACTAAATAAGCATCTGTTGTGTTTGTACTGCAGGCTTTAGTACATATAGGTTGTATTTATACTGAAGTAAGTGGTGTTTGTACAGGAATCTTTAGGTAAACGTACGGTGTTTTTATAATTATTTTATAATAAAAAAGAAATTAAGAAGACAGAAGATAACGATTGGGATTGCATGTAAATTTTTTGATGACCAAAGTTGACTGGAAAGCGAGATGCCGGAAAAGCGTTCTATGGATGAGAAATATGAGAAAAGAAACTGTTAGCATAGAACTTACGGTTACATCTAGCCATTCCAATTACAAAATCATCAGGCATTCTTACCAATATAATAATAGACTTAAATTTATAAAGTCTAGTTAACATAGAGGAAATTTCATTAGAAAAATAACCGTGAAGTTATTTATAGAAAAGGCACTGGGAAGCCGCATTAAGGTAGCCGGAAAGTGAAGGAAGCCGAGATGGCAGATCAGGACTAATGTCATTGCAGATTATTCTTTGGATTTTATCATTGATATCAAAGTAGCAGGAGCAGAAAACCACATATGTAAAGCAATATACTAAGCAGGGACGAATGGTAGATTAATAAATTCGGAAGACATAATATGGAGATAAAAATACCTGGTACAATATAGTAAACCATCTTTCCTAGGGATGAAGTTGTTAAATGGACATAAGATGGCGGAATAAGCGTATATTATGGGAATAGGTAGAATAGATAAAGGTTGATATACACCCGAAGTGTTTAAAATTGAAGAGATTGGAAGATCATCTCAGCACCTAAAGTACTGACTCTCAGAAAGAAGCTCTTTAAGGGGAAATTCCTTATTACCAAAGCAATACAAAAAAAATGAGGACGTGAAAAGAAAAATAGGAGTTAAATATTGAGAGAAAATTGAGGGGCAAAGAAAGAAAAAAGAAAGAAAAGATGACTGGAGGAAAGGGAAGAATGTAAGGAGAAAAGAAGGAAAAATGAATGCCAAAGATTGGTTAAAAAGAAGAGAAACTAAATTTTAAGCAGTAAAGTAGTTTTGTAAATAGTTTAATCAAAATATATTAGATTGAGTAAAAAAAAGAGAGGACAGAAATAAAAAGAAAGAAATGAAGACAACAGATAGATTTACGTAAAAGAACTAAAAAAAGATGGAGGTCTATCGGGAGTAAATTGAAAATCATTGTGTGCAATTTAAAAAAAAAGAAAATGGCGGCGACAAGGCAACAAACAAGAACAGGAAGAAAATAGCGAATAGAAACGTAAGAGAAAAAATGAAAAGAGGCAAAAAGAAAGATAAGAAGAGAGAAAAAGGAGATAGTTGGTCCAGAACAAACCATAAAATTGTGATATTGAAGATGATGAAGTCTGAAATCATAATATTCATGATGGGGTCGAGCTGAAGATAAATAATAAATATTTTATTAGAAAGAAGAATCGAGCGTTTTGTTTTTCTTCGGGATAAACTGTAATGTGAAGAGAAGGACGTCAGCAATAAACAGGATTAAAAAAAAACGTCCAAAAAATTTAGTAAGTCTATTTTGAAAGAATGTATGAGGAATGGACTGATATTAGCAATATTTAATTATGATAAGTTAAGCCAAAGCATTTTCATGTCTATATTAGGTCCTGGCGTACAGAGTTTTGAATATTTGCCAAAATTCTTGAAATATGGTGCAACAATGTGTTTCACACATCGTTCATTTCAGTCAGTTATGAGCCATGCGTTATACCCGATTAGTCGATCATAAATCTTTCGATATATGACTGACGAGGCAGATTTTTTTTTCGGTAGTAGGTTGCCATTTCTTCCTGCGGCAGATCAGATGCCATCCAAGGTCATAGAATCCGGTCTGTCCTGTTATTTACCTATAGCTGTGGGGAGAAAAAGCGAATTCATATCTTTCCCAAGGGTATTAGCACGTAAGTAAACGTAATGGATTCTACTAGAATTCGAACTCGGCTTTACCGATTCCTCAGTCCGAGCCGATATCCATTACTCCGCCTTGCCTCTATATTAGGAAACTGAATGCAAAAAGTACAAAAGAAAATTATTGTTCCGACATCTACAGCGTTCCCCTACAGTGTACAATTCTAACCGACGTAAAAGATCAGATAGAATATATCTGAAAAAGGACAATAGGAATAAAGACAAAAGGAAAACTTATCTTAGCCGAAGCGTTTCGTCCTACGAGAGACATCATCAAGGCAAATGCAATTATGTAGCAAATAGTTGACAAGAACAAAAACGTTGTTAGTTATTGTGGCGAACATTCATTCTCTCGCTACATCGTCAAAAATGGACTGTGCCTGCTTATAAGTAGTTCTGTTGTACTCACTGTTCTATTATGCTGAATAAAACCTAATTTGGGTTACTCTGCTCCGTGTCTTTTATTATAGTTATTAAACTTTTTAAATATAAGAAACCCTCATAAATGTTCATCAGGTTAGCTGAAAAGTCTGGGTATGTTATGTAGGATGCTAAGTCACATAAATTAATGTCTACCGCTTTGAATATACGCTCTTCTTGCGCTAGAAGGCGTCGTCAGTGATGTTCTGATTTGGATCATTGGGCAGTTTCGGGTCTTTCAAACATCATACTGACCTCACCAAGTCGACCCCATTAGAAATGATCAGACTCTGATACGCCCTCTAAAAAAATGCTTATAGACACTGACTTCTATAAATGTACCGCGTTATCACACATTTGATTGGAGGTGGATCAACAGCCAATCAGAACGGTGCGAACTCTATTTAAGCTGTTTACGGGTAATTTTTTTCTTTTTTTCATTTTTTGAGTGGACACCCTTTCATCGGATACTTAGAAGGTAATTATGTTTTCCATTTTTACCCACTTCCCATCAAGTTTCATTTCACCAGCTAGTAATTACTATTTACAAAAGTAGTAAAAGATGTTCTTGAATTTTTTTTTTTTTTTAGTGAAAATTAATCTTTAGATTATTTAAGTTAGGGAACAATTTATGTATTTAACATTTTAAATAACATGATGTGAATTTAAATTTCTTTCCCTTTTTTTAACCTTTTAATAGTTTTGTATGTTGGCTTAGGAAAGGTGCCCTTCTTTCAGGAATGGAAATATTTGAAAAACTCCGAGGCGTAGATTCACATTTGCATAATATTCGATAGCAACACTCTCGGGAAATGTCCGTCTAATAAGTTACTTTCTATTATAAGTGTGACATTCTCTAGATCAAAGTGTTAGTTCATTGTATAACTGATGCATTTGATATATTGTTTGTAGAAGGTCCCTTTTGTGATCATAGAAACGTTTCTTTAGATTTCTATAAGTCTCTCCAAGGTATTGTGAGGAGCAGTACTAGCAGTTTATAATATATATACCTGCTGTATAATTATTAGTATTATGTTTTTTTGGGGGGTAGGTGGATGAGTGGTTCGGATCATATCCATAATAGTTTGGGAATTGGCAGTAATTAATTTCATGATGTTTAGATTGGATAAATTCTTTTGGATACTAGATGTTCAAGAGTGAGGTAGAATTGCGTATCCGTTTCATCAAATTTATTGTCATTGTAGAAATGTGTGTCTCTTTTATCTAATTTATTGTCATTGTTATTAATAATCCCATTTTCTTTATTTTGTGGTTATTACTCTTAGCATGGATGAAATAATATGGATATTGGATATTTTTAAAAGTTATGCCTTATTAAATTTCTTCTTCAAGTAAGTATTCGGAACTGACAATTCTTAGGAATTCGATAAAATTGTTTTAAAGAAAAATGCGTTGCCATGCAAGGGATTGAAACTGCGCCACTTCTTTTGGGAAAACAAATCTTAGATTCACTATGCTTGTAGCTCGAACACGATGAACAACATAGCAAGAAGAGTTATTTTTCCTTCTTTTAAGAAAGCACATTCTCTTCACCGAAATTTTTTTCTCGAATGGGTAGACAGGTAAACGTCAATTAAATAAAGATTATCCACTCTAATAACATGAGAAATATATATAAGAACACACAGAAGTGAACAGAAACATTTACTTTGATATTGAGCAATTTTGCCCATAAATATAGCATACCTTATAACTGTATATTTTTTTTCAGCGTTCACCCCAAGCAAGGCGAGAAGCCACTAGGACGCAAGGGGTCCAGAAAATTTGGAGCAAGATCAGATAGGAGTGATAGAGGAAAGGATGAGGAGAAGGATAGTGGATAGAACAAGGCAACTGGAGATGTCGATTGACATTACATTTGAACAGATGGAGATTATAGCTCTCAGGGAAACTGGAATAGAGAAGGGAGTTCCACAGGCGAGAGGTGCGAGACATGAAGCTATTGGAGTAGAAGAGACGGCTACATTTAGGAGTTTCGACAGTGAAAGGGTGAGAGCGGGATGCCAGCCTCGTAGGGCGCTTGAACTCATGAAGTCTGGGGACGAGCGAATGCAGATCCTCGGAGCAATTGCCATGAAAGTGTTTGTAAAACAGACAGAGAGAGGCGACGTCTGTGAGAGAGTGACTGTAGACGAGACGCCAGAACAGGGGCAATTATATTGCATATCCGCCTGTGGAGCCTATCAAGAACCCCGAAGCAAACAGAAGGGGCTCCAGACCATATATGGCAGCAATACTCCATGCAAGGGCGAATTGTTGATTTGTAGATCTGGAGGATCGATTCCGGGGAGAAAAATTTCCTGGCGCGGCACAGCGAGGCAACTTTCTTTGCGGTGGACGAAGCAATTGACTCAATGTATTTGTTCCATCTTAGGTCAGCAGTCAACGTGAGACCGAGCAGCCGAAGAGAGGTGCTCTCGAGAAGTTGAGCGTCAGACATTCTAATGGTGGGCAGGGAAGAAGATATATATATATATATATATATATATATATATATATATATATATATATATGAAGACGTTGAATAATTTAGACACGTTTTGTCTACTGTTTTTTCAATAGGATCCTCTCATATTCACGGGCAAGCTTTATTAGTATCCAGTATCCTGATTAAAGGAAGAGAGAAAATTATCATGGTGATACATATTCTGTTATATTTAGTACATTCGACGTTAGCACATGGTAACACATTAATATTATATACATCAACCTGGTAATTTTCTCTCTTCAAAATATTCAATGGCTTACGTCTTAATGAAAATATATATATATATATATATATATATATATATATATATATATATATATATATATATATATATATATATATATATATATATATATATATATATATATATATATATATAGGCATATCTAAATGAGAGAAAGACAGATGAAGTAAAATCCACTGTTTCTTTTTGAAATTAACTTTATCTCAGATTACACTTCTTCCCCTCCCTCAGCGTCCTTTGAAAAATTGAACATGTCATATTTGTCAACATTCACAATATATTTGTTACTTACATGTTTTCCGGAAGTGTCAATGATGACTTATCTAAGTTCCGGTTTACCATGTCATGAAGAAATAACTTCCCCACCACCACACTCTGAACCTAATTTTCTTTTCAGCGTAGATCTGACATTTAAATGGTTGATCAAGACAAACCCACAAGTCAATTTTTAATTCTGACCATGTCTATCCTTGCTTTTGAGATTTTAAAAAAATATTTAATAACCAGTCACTTACCATTCGTCTGAAGTGGTACAACGTAGTAACGAAACACTAAAACTATTGTGTAGCGATTTCAACATTTTTTATATCTAAAATAAAATAATATATATATATATATATATATATATATATATATATATATTTTCTAATATTCAATATTTTAATCTCTCAAACTCATAAAAAATTATATATATATATATATATATATATATATATATATATATATATAAATGCAATGGATGTGTATGTGTGTGTAACGAATGCACGGCCCCAATTTTCGACGGATTTTCACCAAAATTTACATGCACATGCTCCAAGTTAGCGTGAAGACCAAGACCGATCTTGCATTTCCCAATTCCCATCGATAGTGGAATTAATCGATTTTTCATGCTTCTACGGCAGTGTTCATGTAGGTTTCTACTGGCCAGAGTGAGAGCCAATATCTGGCTGCCACAAATAGGCAGAAAGATTCTATTGGCCAGCGTGAGAGCCAACAGCTGACTGACACGAGTGTTAACTACCATGCTAGCATGCAAAAAATATCGATAGCTACATTCGTCACAAGTGGGAAAAATTTAAATCTGCATGGCACTTTACTCCAATTCGCTCATTCGCTTGTTTAAACTCAACGTTGATTCTGATTCCGCAGAACTGGTGTTGGGTGTGAAAAATATTTGTTGTTAACATTCTTTTTTCATTCGGTTTTTCCAGTTATGAGTCCTTTTTGTAAAGCTGATCGTTTTGTGTTCATTTTGTTTAGTTCTTTTTTTTGTAACAGATTTAATGTTTAGTATAGAGCTTAGAAAAAATTCGCAGTGTGAGATAGGCAAGAAGTAAGGCATGTAGCAACAGCAGCACAGCAAAGGGCACTCCTTTAAAGGCAAGGAAGGGCAAAAATATTTTAAGTCAAGTGATAGCGATTGCTGTATGAGTCGTACGATTTTTGAATCAAGCACGGGCAACGCTGAGGCATGCTGCTAGTATAGATATATAATTTTAATTAATTTTATAGTATTTCAATCCCATTATATATATATATATATATAATCATTTTTTGTGAGTTTGATTACGTGTGATTAAAATATTGAACATTAGACAATCAAATTTAACATGTTTCGCTTTTATTTTTGCTTCATCTAAAATCTTCGGAAATGTGTTATGAAAATAATGTTTCAGTATTTCGACTTGTCCGGTGTTTGTTTTCATTGGTCAGGTACCTTTCCGTTTTTTATGCATTGCGGACTCAATGTGTTTTCTCGTGTCTGAATTTTACCGCTAGGCGAGTTCTACTGGACAATTCTGGAAGCTCAATGTGTCTGCGGTGATTTATGGGTGATCCAATGAACACCAGGCAATTCAAATATGTTAAGAACTTTAGTTAGTATTTGAACAGACTCACAAATATCCGCTATTCTTTCAGTTCACATTTCCACGGGAATTTACACACGAATCTGTTACAACCGCTCGGAGTTTTCCTAACAGATGAAGAGAAGACAGATTGAAGGCATTAGAACGGTGATTCTACAGAAGGATGCTGAGCATACCATTGACGTTACGAGTAAACAATGAAGAAAGACCAAAGAAAATATATAAACAGAAAAGACTGGCTCAATAATGGAACTCCAGGAAAGGCAACGCTGAAAAGTCAAGTGATAGCGATTGCTGTATGAGTCGTACGATTTTTGAATCAAGCACGGGCAACGCCGGGTCATGCTGATAGTATAGATATATAATTTTAATTAGTATAGTATTTCAATCCAATTTTATATATATATAAGCCAGGATTTTACTAAAAACAAGCCAGGATTTTACTAAAAACAAAATAGGACATTTCGCTTCGTTTTTATAGATATTGACCAGCATTAGTCATATTGATAGAGGAGGAGGCATTGAAAGGGCTGAGAACTTCAAGGCATTTATAATTATTATCAGAAAGAGATTCAATTCTCGTCTTTTGAGCATCAAAGTGTAGTATCTGTCCTCTGGCGAATAAACTCCATTTCACCTCTTAGTTGTGTGTCTGTCTTCGGACAGAGCGCTAAACAGTTGTGTCTCTATTTGCGGACAGAACGCAACAGACTGAGAGGTGCTCGGTCTCCAGAAATGTGCTAATGAAGTGGGATCGGCTTTAACACGGATGCAAGAGCAACCGACGGTTGAGGGGGCTGGGCTATTATTGGACCTAACCCGAGCACATGGGCTCTGGCTCCCCACATAAAACTGACCTTGTGTCACATCCTGCCAGCGTGTGGCGGCAAGAATATATAATCAGAAAGAGCGAGTTGAAATTTCTTGAACCCATAAAGAGGAAGATATCTTGGATTATTTTACACTCACATGGCATCGAATGGAAAAGAGACAAGCTGAGACAACGGATCATTTACCTAAAGAATTTGTTTGAATGCTTGGCGAAACAGAAGAGATAGTAAAATGCAGAGATACTAAGACATAGAAAAGGCTGGACGTTGTTGAAATCTAACCTTGCCGACCTCATGAAGAGACACGACGCTTAGTAGAAGCTTGGATTTTATTTATTGTATGTCATCCTTTTTTTGAATAACAATTTTAATTCTGAACATTTTGCAATTTTTATCTGAATTTTCTTTTATCCATCATGAAATTAAAATAAGATATTTGTCGGCTTTTTAAGTTTTTTTTTTCTCAGCCCAAATTAAGATTTTACGATCTTTATTAATCATGGAGGTCAACATCACCTATCGTACCATTTTTTTTCTGTTCCGCGTACCTTTTAAAACTAGAAAATAATTGTCTGCAATACAGACCGCTAAGCTTGACTTGCTATGTCAAAAAGATGTTAATTCAAAGTAAGCCCGATATCTCATTCCATTCGGTTAAGAACTGCTTTATTCCGGGTGAGATGTTATACAGCGTTCTTTGATAACCAGAATCGATTTCCGAATTCCATATGACATGAGAAACGGATGTCTTGTAAGTGTTCATGCAAGTAACACAATCATTTTTCTCTTAGATTTTACATGCTTTGATTTGAAATTGCATGCAGCCCTCATTGATAGCTTTTGGTAACCCTTAATGTCGGAATGAGATCCAATTTGGCATGTTAGAAAATTAGGTCAGTATATGGCCTCGCTTAAACGCGGTCGTGGAATAGACGGACAGAAAAAAATGTTTCAATGTTAGTATAGATATATTAATAATAGCATAGTACACCTAAACATCATTAAGGAACTGTCAGGCAAAGCTAGAATGATAAATACGGCCTTATACCTAAGTGCGCGCGCACACACACACACACACACACACACACATACCCGCAAACACAAACACATACACACCTCATATATATATATATATATATATATATATATATATATATATGTGTGTGTGTGTGTGTGTGTGTGTGAGAGAGAGAGAGAGTATGTGTATGTGTGTGTGTGTGTGATTGTTTTTGTCGTATAAAAATTACGATATCAGCGGAATTCGTAACATTGCTTTCAACCTTACGGTATCCTCAGGCAACTTTTATCAATTGACCGCCCAACACTTTATTTATAAAAAAAAAACAATGAACGGTATACCATTTTAAAAAGAAAAATAGTTGAGAGAAGAAGAAGAAGAAGAAGAAGAAGAAGAAGAAGAAGAAGAAGAATAATAATTAATAATAATTAATAATTAATGATAATAATTAATAATTATAATTATAATAATAATAATAACAATAATAATAATAATAATATAAATGTATCGGTCAGGAGGTGTTCATTTCTTTTTAAGCCTTATATGGGCTGAAGAGGAATTATTTTACTATGTATGCAAGGACTTATGACTTCAAATTTTCTCGTCCAAAATTTTCTTTCGATCCAGAAATGCCATTATTGCTGTGACGTCCCTAAACAGCCTTCGCTCGCTCCTCGCTGCTTCGTTTAGGTGTCGCCGCTCCAAACGTGACGTCCGTCTGTTTGCGTCAGTTGTGTTGACCCGTCCTGTGACGACCAACTGGCTTGGTATCGGTCGCGGCACCCAAATGTGACGTTCTAACCTTTTGGTGATTCGGATGGGAATCTGGTTAGATTCGATATCAGCCTCGTCGTTCCCAACTCACTTCCAACGTCTGGTTACCAAAGTAAATGCGTTGAGCTCCAGTCCGCCTACCCACGTTGTGAATTGATCTTAGGCAGACGAAATCAATAAGTCGTTAGGGCCGTATGCAAGTTGGGTTCAAGCGGGGGTAGTATCGCACAAATATGTATAAAAGAAATAAAATCATAACTCAAATGTTCAAGGTATCAAAAAAAAGGATAACAAACTTTATGTCTAGTTGCTGGATACATAGGACTGCGTCTATCTCCCGACCCGTTATATGGATTGTGACACGTTGTTTTCCGTTAGGCGAGTTTTAACACTTCAAGTTATCTGCTCTTTAAGAAATTGGTTCTTGGTGTGTCATCAGGCGAAAGTCGAAAAACTTATTTTGGTGGTATGGATCTAAGTCGCTCTTCAAAATAATTTGTTCTTGGATTGAAGATGAGTCCGGAAATTTGCGCGAATCTTAGTCAGCTGATGCGAGGCCTGATTCAACTGAGCACTGGAGACTGACTCTGGAACTGATCTCTGCTCGCTGCGACTTTGCTTATATGGACGCCGACCAAAACCGGGGTGGGTTTGTCGGCGTCGGAGGTTCCTCGATAATTCTAAATACATATCCACTTCTTTTATTTTTGGTTAGGAATTTTCCACTTCTTTCCATTTTTGGGAGCCTTCTCTTACTCCCACCTTCTCACCATACTTCAGAGGAGCGTCAACTGCCCTCCCCACTTCTTCGTAGCAACCTCTCATACCCATCCTCTAGGTGGGCGGCGACAGCTTCCTCCTTGCGTCACGTGATCACCACTCGGCCAATGATGTCCAGCCGGGCGTGTGCGATCCCGCGGGCTTTGTTTCAGGGAAAAAAATATATCTTGCTTAACAAAAAAAATTATCTTTTTCTTTCCCTTTTCTTTCTTTTAATCGCAGTTCTCATTTTCTCTGGCCGCCAATAGAACAATGCGACCGGTGGTGGTCATAACTCTTGTTCTCATCTGGACTTCGTCAGTCAGATAATCGCTAATTATCAGAATGGGTGGTCTACTCAACACAATACCGTCGTCCGTACCCTCAAAAAAAAAAAATACAGTTCCATGGTTCTAGTCATTCTTTGGTGCACCTTTCTGATAACATAGTTTTATTATCACAGCCAAAGATGTCTTTGTCAAAAAAAAAAAACGGTCAGCCGTTACTTCGTGTGCGGCTCAGCAGACGACACAGTTAATTTTTCATATCTATCCAAAGCCCTGTATTTCACCTGTTCTTCGTCAATTATCAAAATAACATTTTCAATTGGAGTTTTTCTTGGCTAGTCGGTCTGTGGTTTGCTAATTAGATGTTTTCCGCATTGAGCTGCTTTTATCTATCCCCCGATAACACAATTTCGTCGATAGAAAACAGTCGATTCCCCCATCCACCTAGAATTCTTCTGCCATTGTAATGACACCTTTTTTGCCATTTGCTATTTATCAAAATAACATTATCAGTTGTCTCTGGTCGTGGGTGTTTTTTCTATCATCCACAATTGGGTCCCGCCTCTCTTTTCCTTTCTTTCCTTTCTCTTTTTCCTTTCTTTTCTTTTTGCCCTGGTAAATGGTGCCACATTGCTAATTTTTTCTGTTGGTCGAAATTGCAAATATTGTTGTCGTTGTTATAATTCTTCGAATTTAAAAGAAAATCCAGCTTACAATCGTATCCCCTGCTGTTTTTGGGTTAAATTCACACACACACACACACACACACACACACACACACACACATATATATATATATATATATATATATATATATATATATATATATATATACGAGGTCTAACCAAACGTATCGGAACTCTTGGTATGGTAACGGAGGTAAAGTATGCAGAGTGAAGCCGCTTAGGACAGAATGACCTTGACTTCTGCTGCGCATACACACTAATTTATCAAATTCTCGCTCAAAACTGTTATTAATATCAGTCATTTGGAGGAAAGTGTGTAGAGTGTGGTCGTCTCATCACAGGAGAATTATTATGGATTGTGCAAATATTTTGAGCCAAGCACAAAAATTCCCCAGATTCGAAAACACCATATTACCTCTAACTCACTCCTTCATCGAAATAACAAATGAAAGCTACAACAGCGGGGATATACCGGAAAACCTCAGAAGATTTATCGCCATAGCTATGCCTAAGAAACTTGGCGGAAACGAATGCGAACTCCACCGAAAAATAAGTCTAATGAGCCAAGTGACACAATACATCATCCGTATTCTGATGCATAGGGCGTGCAGTAGAATCAGGCCAGACATATGACGCGAACAGCGTGTGTTCGTTAAAGACACCGGAAAAGGAATGTGATATTCAAGCGCAGAATGTTTTCAGAAAGAGCGATACAAATGCAGAAGGAGCGTACCTATTTTTCATAGACAACGCAAAGGCCTTCGACAAAGTACGCATCAGGGGTCTGCTGGAAATGCTCAGCAACATTGATATATTCGAGAAAGATATCAGAATAATCAAGAACCTATACTGGCAGCAAACTGCATCAATCAACATAGAAAACGAGTTCAGCGATTATACAAAAAATAGAAAGGGTACGCCAAGGCAAGGATGCGACTTCTCACCCGACCTGTTCAACCTAAACAGGGAGGCACTTCTGAGAGAATTGAAAGCCCTAGCTGGGTTTTAGCACTGGCGGCCACAATCTTAACAACATAAGATACGTAGATGACATAATACTGATAGCAGACAAGGAAAAGAAATTTAAAAATGTCCTACAGAAGGTACCGACGGAATTGAGAACAAGGGACTAAGCAGAAACTGCAAAAGGACAGAAATCATTGTCATCTGTAAAAGGATGAGCCCGAAATGCGATTTGCTGGTCGGGAACACTAGAATCGAGAAGACGTGAAAGTTTAAACATCTGGGAAGAGTTTTGACAGAGGACGGTAATTTCGACACTGATATCCATATTGGGATGGCCAATGACGAATTCCAAAAGCTGGCCAGATTATTGCAAGACAGAAGGATTTCTTTGGTAACAAAGAAAAGAATACTGAACTGTTACGTGATATCTGTCCTTCTATACAGCAGCGAATGTTGGACGATTTCCTCAAAGATAAAGAAAAGAATCGAATTGACGGGGATGTGGTTCTACAGAAGGATGCTAAGGATATCCTGAACCCAGTGAGCAAAGATGAGATCTTAGAGATGATGCAAACAAGGAGGAGGCTTATACTTAACATCATGAAGAGGCAGCTGAAATTTCTGGAACACATACTAAGGAAGAAGGGCCTGGAGAATATGATACTCATGGGTCAAATAGAGAGAAAGACAGACAAGGGAAAGCAACACATGACATACCGAGCGGTCTTAAGCAAGTGGATGACAGAACATTGTCTGGGGGAGGTAGTTGATGGAAGGAACTCGTTGAGAGCTGCAAGGGATAGAGGGAGGTGGAGAGCCATGATCACCTACGTCCTGCAAAGACATGGCACATAAGTTATTGTGTATGTATATATATGTATTAGCGCGAATATTATCTATTTGTGTGTGTCTGGCATATATATATATATATATATATATATATATATATATATATATATATATATATATAATATTTGTTTAAACGTTATTATAAATATTTAACAATAAATAAAATAATAATAATAATAACAGCAACAATAATAATAAGAGATTCCTGGAAGTCCATGCCTCAAGGAGATACAAAAAATTGTTCTGACAAGTACAGCCCACACTTTACGAAGGGCTTTATCTATGTAATTTTTTTTGTTTTTTTGTCAGTGGAAAGTGTCATGACGCCATTTCTAAATTTAGGTCCCTGGGCGGGACCCGGAAAGAAATGTGTAAACGCCAGAAATCAAAGAAAATAAAAAAAATAATAATAATAAATAAAAACAGACCATCAACTCAATTATGAGTCTCCATTTAAAATAACGTTTAAATATATAGTTTAAAGTTTTTAGGATTTAATTCGTTTATTAAGACACGCACACACATACATACATACACATACATACATACATATATATATATATATATATATATATATATATATATATATATTCGACATATGAGGCTCAAGCAGGTCCACATACGACTGCACATATGATTTGATTATAGTGGTGAAGGTTTTGTGCAGAACCAACTACACTTTTGAAGGCCCGAATACAGAGACCTGCTGCACTCCGTGCCACAAGGTCCCCAAACACAGATTTTGAATTCAGAGTTGTAATTCTCCTAGACCAGATTCCATATCCAAGGCTATAGAACCCAGTCTGTCATGCTATTTACACATCGCTGGGGAGAAGATGAGTATTCATATCTTTCCCATGTACGTAATCTGAATATATATATATATATATATATATATATATATATATATATATATATATATATATATATAAAAGACAATATATATTTAAAAGACAAGTACTGTCAGCTTAATTGTCTGTTATATTCCAATTTTCTGAATTTTCTTGAATAGTGGATAACATGTTCGAATTTCATATTGTTATGCTGTTCAAGTACTTTCGTCCTTCGCAGTCATTAGCAAAAACAACCAATACGATGACTCTATCGTAATTAAAATTCCTTTTACTACGTCCTGGTATGCGGAATAAAATAAATAAATAAATAAACGCCATGTTTTTTTTACGGCTCCGTCTACACTAGTCATTACACATGACGTCAGGCTATAACTGTTTCAAACTTCCATCATCCGTTCTCGCTTGTTTCTTAATTAAACGTCTTTGAAAGAATACTTGTTGTCTAAATATACCTTATTCACACACACACATATATATATATATATATATATATATATATATATATATATATATATATAGTACTTTGATTCTCAAACAAAAAAGCGTATTATGATGAAAAATGCCCCAAGCTTGATAAAAACTAAGTTTTATTGTCAGAATTATTTTTTATTTAATTTTATTTTTAATCCTTTTTAAAACGTTCAAAATATTGATTAAAAATCTTGTTTTCTTACGTCAGCGGACGGACTATAAATTACCATAGTTAATTTTCGTGTCTTTTTTGCAGTGAACAACACGTTGATTTAGAAATTCTTGAAAAAATCTATGTACTTCTCAGATTTTAATGAAACTGTCAGAAATTATTTACAAATGAATGATATCTTTTGAGAAATGATTTTTTTTAAAGAAAATCTTGGTTAAATGTATTATTTATATCTGTAAATTATTTAATTTTATGTAATTTTGAGAATTTAAAATTGTAAACCTTAATTCTTATATTAGTTAAAAGCAGAGCTTATTGGATAATTTAAATCATCAATTTCTTCTGTAAAACAGGAACTCCAGGTATGCTCTGAACCATAAGATAAAAATTGCAATAAAACTAAGACATTTAATTAGAAAAGCTTTTAATTGCTTTCATGAACGAGACATATTAAGGACACTATTGTCTTAAGGAAATAATTCTTTTCGATGAATAATGAATTTTTACAAGAATTGTTTTCAGTGCTTAAATTTTTAATTAGAATAATATATAAATTTTTAAATCTTTTAAAATTCTGTATTAATTTATAACGGTTAGGTGATATTGCTATTAAGTAAAAACTCTATTGACTAATCATGAACCGGAAACTTATTGCATTTTCGTGAATCCCGTATTTCCAAAGTAATTTTTGAATTTTTTGTATGTATATAAACGGGTTGATTTTTATAGATAAGGTTGTTTGCACACGAAATTACCAGAGAATAAGAACGATAACTCAAGATAATTTAAAACCAAAGTATCTAAAGTTCAATAAATCACGAGAACATTTTCCCGATTTTTTAAGATTACTGAATACTTACAAATTATAGAAACAAGGCTCTCACGTTATATCACTCAATTATTTTTACAGACATATCAAGCGTAGAAAACATTAGAAAAACGTCCAGCTGTCATTCAAATTGACAAATTGTCTACATCTTAATAAACAGCTACCGCTGTGGAAAAAATGGCTTTCTGAGATATTTTAAACCTAAAGTAATATTTTTTTAATACATAGAATTACATTCTAATGAAAAGTGGCAAAAAGTGGCGCTAAAATTAACATTTTCAATTTTTTCAAAACGAAATCTCCTGCCAGTCAATCTAAATTAGATTTGAAACGATTTTAGGCTTGAAATGTTTTTGCTTATTGGAAATATTAAAATTAATCTATTAGCTAGTAATATAAAACAGAACCTCCAATAAATATTTTTCATTATTATATCATTATAAACCATATACTAAAGATCAACTTAACCATAGATACGGCAGTAAAGAATGTAGCCACCATAAAAAATCTGTATAATTTACATCAGTCCACCAATCCAGCAATAAGGAAATATTTGATAATAATAAAATTAAATATACAAAGGCTTTAGAATTAAGCTATCATAAAGAAATTTAGATTATTTAGAGAAAACAAGGAAGGTAAAAATAAACAGAAACACCGTAAGCGTATAGTTTAATACACCTTTTACTTTTAACGTTGAAACTAATAGAAGAATTTTCCTAAAGTTAATTCAAAAGCACTTTAAATATTAAAATATATTTTTAGCAAAATTAATGTTAAGATTAGCTATAGCTGCATTAATAACATAGATAATTCTATATGCCAATATAACGACATTATATTAAACAAATATATTTACAACAAAGACAACGCTAATAGAAAAAATAAATTCATTTGTCAACAAAATATGAACTGTCCCCTTAAACAGTCAATATATGACTGATAATATTGTATACCAAGCTAACATACATCCCTGTAACGATATAAAATTTTATTTTGATTCCATTGAAAATTCTTAGGAAATCTCGTTTCTTCGATCATCTAATGGCTTTAGGCAATATAAAATACAAAAACAGCACAGCTCTCCAAATAGTTCTGGTAATTAAAAATGATGGTATTACACCTTTTATCACCTGGGATATTATAGCAAGAGCCAAATCTTATAACGAAAAGAAAATAGATGTAACTTATGTCTTGTTGAAAATTATCTCAAATAAGTCTAACCTTTTAAATGAGAGAAATGAATTGACGGTTACATGTCGGCATAAAAATAAATATCTGCTTAAATACGTTAATCCAGACTAACCTTCAATGTAAATTACATTTGATGTTTTTTAAAGAACACGTCATCTTCTTTTATAATGAATATAAAAAATAAAAAATGAATATTCGGAACTCTAATATATTTTTCACACACACAAACACACAGACACACACGCACACACACACACACACACACATATATATATATATATATGTATGTATATATATATTATGAACACGTATGAAAGCAATTCGTTATAGTCAATTTAAAAATTAACTATTGAGAATATAATGCATCTAACTTTATATATATATAACTTTATATTATATATATATAGTTAACTTTATATATATATATATATATATTATTATTATTATTATTATTATTATTATTATTATTAATGTTTTAAAATACTCAACCTGCAATTAAAAATATACTACAATTTAAGTATTTTAGAACGTTGCTTTTTAGCCATTTTAAAACATTGTTGTTCTACTCATAATTACTCTTATTTTGCATTTGCTGTATTTTTGTCATATAGAAGGTTTCGAGAATTTTTTATTTGTTGTTTTATACTTTTATTGTCAATTAATATTTATGTAAAACGTTAATGCAGACATGAATATTTTATTATAGGTTGTGAAATAAAGCTTGAATCCGTGATATATAATGTAAGCCTTCTTGATAATGTTGTTGTCGTGAAACCAACATATATATTTATTCTTTTTTCAGAGATACAATCTCCTAAAGGGTATTTAAATTGATATTAAATATTGACCTTTTGTAAAACATTAGTCGACGGGGAAGTGTTATTGCTGATGATTAATTTGGTTGTATAAAATTTACTATATTATATAATTATTTTTTTTTTAGGGTAAGTGGGTGTATATTATTAGGCGTTTTTAGGAGTTTTTCTTCTTGTTTGTAGTTAAAGGGTATTTGATAGTATAGTAGGTTAATATTTTCAGGGCTATTTGAGAAACTATTATGTTCTTTTTTATTCATGTTAATATTTCGAATAACTCCTCTAATTTGTTTATCAACAATGTAATTAGGAAATAAATTATTAATTAGAGTTTAATTTTTTTTTTCTAATTCAGTGTAGAAATTTTTTTCGTGGAAGAGTTGACTTTTGCACGGTTTATTAAATTTTGTAAATTTTGTTTGATAGGACATTAACTTTTATAATTGCGAGTGCACGTGTTTATGCTAGACAATTTTTTTATATGGTAATGTAGTAAATGTATTATTATTGGTGTCTATCTATTGATAGGAAAATGAATTCTATTCATATGTGAGCTGTTTTGGAAATTTTGTAGTTCATGTATTTCATTTAGGTTTTTAAATAAGAGGAGAATATAATCTATATATTTTAGGGATTTTACTGGTGTTACATATCTTATTTTCAAGGTTAGCCATGTAGAAGTTACTAAATGTTGGTCCCTAAACTGAAAACATGTAAATTCAATCACGTTGTACGTAGATATTATTTTGATGGTCATAGAATATATCAATCGTTTCTCTATCTGGAACATTGGTAAATAAACTTTAAAAATCAAGTGAGGCTAATGTTTAATTAGAAGGTTTTTGTGTTTTTAAGGTTTGGATTAGTTTGTGATTTGATTTAATATGGTATTTATTATTGATTTATTGTGTAATGATTGGTTAATGATTTTAGTTAATTGATAAACCGGCGTGGGGACTTGGGATATGATAAGACAAAGAGGAATTTTTGTTTATGTAATTTATAGTTTGTAGTCAGCAATTATTTTGTGGAGTTTTAAGTTCCCTTGTTCTACGTTATTAGCTGTGATCAGCATGTTGAATTTCAGTTTCACTTGGCTAATAGGATTTTTATTGACTTTTTAAAAATTTGGTGTGATCGTAGAGTAATTGTTTCAATTTCGAATTATAATCATATTTATTAATATAATTTTATCTGTTTTTTAAAAAATTATATGAGTATGGTGACAGTTCATTGGAAGCGATTTTTAATTATTTTCTTAGAATCTTAGACGAGTTTTTTTTTTCTTTTCTTTAGTCATGACTGTCTTTGATGGCTTCAAATTTGAGGTGATCGCGTATTTCTAGTTTTGTGTTATTAGTTGTTCCTTAACTTATTTTATGTTTTGATTAAAATTTTGATTCCAGTTTTTTCCCCCAATCTATTGTATTGTATGTAAAATAACAGTTAGGTTCTGGATTGAGTAATTGCTTTTGGTGGTCTCTTAGTTCGTAGTTATAGATGTTTATGAATTTATCTTTATTATATGGAAGATGGATTGTACATTTGTTTCGTGGAAGATGGATTGTTCATTTGTTTCGTGTATTAAGCTTCTTTGAATGTTCTGTTGAATTTCAGCTATATATATATATATATATATATATATATATATATATATATATATATATATATATTATATTTGAAGAGCACAAAAGATCTACGACAGACTAAAACATGCAAA
The DNA here is from genome assembly GCA_903632075.3 of Acanthosepion pharaonis. Lineage (NCBI taxonomy): Eukaryota > Metazoa > Mollusca > Cephalopoda > Sepiida > Sepiidae > Acanthosepion > Acanthosepion pharaonis. The sequence continues at coordinate 792,409 of CAHIKZ030004770.1, read as the reverse complement.
TCTTCCTGAACAGTTTAAAGTAATCCAGCCTTAGAAATCGTTAACAAATCTACAATTCAACAGCGTCTGAACATTCAAAAAAGCTTAATACACGAAACAAATGAACAATCCATCTTCCAAATAATAAAGATAAATTCATGAACATCTCTAACTACGAACTAAGTATATATATATATATATATATATATATACAGATATGCGTATACATAATTACACACACATACACACACACACACACACACACACACACACACACACATATATATATATATATATATATATATATATACCCAACTGATTTGATATCAGTCCGATATCTTACATCTAACTTAACGTCGCAGAAAGGACGAAAATTTTAACGATTTTCTTTATACGAAATATTCCAGTCGAATCTATTACATTCACTTATGTGCTAATGCCTTTGGGGAAGGTATTAAGCCTTTTCTTCTCCCTCCACCTATGGGTAAATAGCAGGACAGACTGGATTCTATAGCCTTGGATGCCAACTGGTCTAGGAGAAGGACAACTCTGAATTCAAAACCTGTGGAGGGTCGTTTGGGGACCCTGTGGCACGTAGTGCAACAGGTCTCTGTGTTCGGTCCTTCAAAAACTGTGGTTGGTTCTGCACAAAACCTTCACCATCATAATCAAATCATATGTGCTGGTGTCTGGGCTGTCGGTTCCATGAGCTGCTTGACCCTCATATTTCGAATACAACGGGAGAGTCCACCATATATATATATATATATATATATAATCAATTTATCAATTAACTTATGTGTGTTGGATTCAGCATCTCGACTACAGAGTTTCGGAGATGAGCTCTCCGGTACTTGTCAGGGTTATCAGCATTTGACTCTTTATACTTCTATTTCTTGTAGAGACACTTTACTTGCCAGGTTGTATTAGTTTTCCTTTCATAGTGTTCGGCCGTGTGCATTTATCGCTCCTGCTAGCGTTTTTGCTTCTGCGTGAACGAGTTCGTTCGCCCGCCTTCGCGTATATACGTACGTGTAGAAGGTCGTTGTTATTTCTCCTTTTCGTCGTATTTCTTGAACACATGAAATTCTGTCCTTATTGGACAGAGTATCAAGTTACTTTTATACTTTTTTACACTTTTCGTATGCCTCTATTTACTTAAATATTAGAGATATGTCTGCCTGTGCGGATGGACTTCTCTAATTTAAGCTCGTTTTCCTTTGATTATTTCTATTTTCTGAGCGTGATAAAATGACGTGTTCCCCTTTCATTAAAGCCGTCTGTTCGTAATGGCATAATTAGCCATGTTTGCTGTGGCATTAGGATTTTAATAAAACGTCTATAATCTTTATACATCAGACATGCTTATCCCCCAACCAATCTTTCTCATTCCCGTCTACCAATTCATATATAAGTTTCTCTTTTTATCTTTATCTCAGTATGTTTACATATTATTTAAATCCCCTTTCAATCGTTCGTTTCAAGCTATCTCTTGTCATGTCTAATTGGGAGCGCCATTGTTTGCGTGCTTCACTTCGTTGTCTTGTATCAATGATCGATACCTGCAATGGTAATGTTAATATTATTAGTTTCTTTATGAGTATTCCTTGATCAAGAAGCAAACTGTGTTTATTGAACGCGTAGCCAATACTAGTGTCGGTAGAAATTTATAAAATCTTTCGCTTAAAAACTTTTTCTCCGGAAATAGCTTTCTGAAGTCCAGTAGCTGTTATCGGTCTTTCCAGTGCTGAAAGGGGGTTCTTTCCGAACCTTTTATTTGAGCTGCAATTTCAACGTTTTGATTATGTCGTGGTTTTCTTGTCGCTCTAAGTTTTAGCTGTTCTTGCTGCTTCACAAGTTCTCAAGTCACGTTCTTTGTGTTATTTGGTACAGTTCTTTGACTGTGATTCTGTAGCGCCAGTCTACGAACATAGAAAAATGATAGCCTTTACCATGAGTCTACGACGATAGAAGGAGGATGATCCATTTTCATGATCCATAGCCTTCACTCGCTCAAAACCATTCTTAAGCATCGATCTGCGAAAACGACTGTATAGTACTGACAATTAAGATATTTAGGAACGAATTTGGTGCTATAAACTATTTTTCGAAAACGTTCTTCAAAACACAGGAATGTCACGTAAAATTATCGAAACCCATTGTGATTTAGTAATTTACATAGCGAACCTTAGATGTGTGACAAGGTCAAAATTAAGGATCACCTAGTGAGGATCGAACTCGCTACTCAACCGTAATTGATCTAGCCAGAACAGCTTGCTGAACATTACAACACGTAGAAGTGTCTAAAAAAATTACTATGCGTAGCTTAGATGTGTCATAATGCCTAAAGTATGTAGCACACAGTGAGGATCAGATTCAAGTGTTTTAGGGAGACAAGCTTGCTAATTATCACGTTTTCCCCGTTTATTTTATATACGAATATGTACCTAATATTTCTCTACCGATATGTCGTTCAATTAATCCGATGATACTAAAGATTTGATAGATGATTTAATAAATCTTTCACTCACAAATATTGCTGATAATGGCGATGGTTGATTTTTGTACTGACACTCGTCAGTATAGCAAACACGTGTTAATGCTTGCATATCACTCAATAATTAAAAAAAGATATTCGATATTATTTCTTATTAATATATATACTCGTGTATAAGTCAAATTCATGTATAGGGCGGCATCTGTTTCTGCAGAGTGTATACTGTAAACAGTCACCGAAAATTGATATTTAAAAAAAAATCTGATCATAAAACAAGGCATTATAAACGTTATTTTTAGTGGGTAGAAGAGTTTGAGATTCTATTCCTGTTTTTATTTTATTAAACAAAGAAATTAATAAAAATCCGGCATAAATTGAGAAAAAAAGGGGAGTCACCGACAGGAAACGAACTAGGATCCTTTTATTCACCATGTTAAACATTTTAATTCTACAGGTTCGCACACCACATTTTCGGTCATACAAATTTCTGCCACAAGACATTCGATTTTTACCCTGCAATTTACAGGTAGAATTATTCTTATGTAATAGATTATTATGAAACTTTTTATAAGGACTATCATTGTGTGAATTTATATTTTTTTCCACATTATTCACATATGAGTACCTAAGTTTCATATTTTTTCTATTAAATTTTTTTTCAGTGGATTATTATTGCTAAAAGGCTTATCTATTAAATTTATTTTCAGGTGGATTGTCATTACTAAAATGCATATCTATTAAGTTGAAACGTACGTATGTCTCCATTTGATTTGATAAGAAATAACCGAAAAGCTGTTTTATTTATTATATTTTTCCAAATTTTCGATCCACTTGTTGAGTATTGTGTTGGAAATTGTGGTCGATATTGTCAATAAAATGACGTTGATGTTTTGTTATTTTTTTAAGGTACTTTCAACCATCGCTGTCATTACCAAGAGCCAGTGTTGTGTCTTTGTCGTAGTTAGAATTCTTTTGTCTACACTGATGTCATTGGGAAGCTGGAAATTTGAAATGATACGACTTAATAAAACACTATTTATACAGTGTGTATTAAGTAACAATGGCCTGCGCATTTGAGGCACGTTAGTAAAGAAAATACGCCTCCATTTGAATCCTACTTCGATTGAGTCTGCTTTATTGCTCCGTTGCAAAAAAATGATGCAACAATAAAAGTTCTAAAGCAATTATTCTTCAGCCAGATTATTTACATGAAAGTTTCATATCTGCTCAATTTCTTATCTGAAATGGAACCAAAACAGTTTCTAAAGAAATCATGGAATTATTTTTAATCCGACATGTCTCAAGCAAGCCTATAGACGTAATACACACTGTTAAATAAATAAAACTGGGCTATCTACAGGATTATACACAGCAGGATCGAAAGAGAAACTGTATACTTCTACTACTAATAATAATTAGCACACACTGAATATAAAACTCCAAGAAACAGCTGAAAAAGATCTAGTCTCGGAGAAAAAGGCCCTATAACAACACAGTGAGAACAGTCTAATCACCCAGATGGAATGTGTTTTCCTATTGACATGACAGTGCTTGAAGATTGTAATACATTTTTGAAGATTGAAGATGTATTTTTGTGTAATTATGCGCAGATAAAAATTTTAAGTACTTTTTTTTTCAAAAATGCTTAAATATTCGTGGTCTTCAACATCTGATTCTTATGTGAGTAATAATTACAATATATGCCAAGTGAAAATTTTAAAATTATATATATATATATATATATATATATATATATATATATATATATATATATGCATGAGATTCCGAGTCGTGCTATCGACGTGGGATATTATCTATATTCACTTATTTATACTTCTCTATAGCTCTGTTAAATAATATTGAACAATGTTTTTATAAGAGCTGAGAAAATATATATAAGTGCAAATATATGTGTCTATACGTATGTTTTTCTTCCTACTCATATATATATATATATGTGTGTGTGTGTGGGTGTGTGTGCGTGTGTGTACATACGTACTCGTATATGTCTAATTGGACTATTTTGAATATATATGCCGGGAATAACAGCAAAATTATCCAAATCTTGTAACCGAATAATTGTCCATACCACAAAATGTTTAATATGTAAAAATATCACTAAACTAATTAATACCTTTCTTCCAGGTCTTCATATAATACGTGTAGCCATCTTTGCAACGTTAATCGTAAGAATCACTGAAAACCATTTGAGTTATTCAGCTAGAAAAAGAACAGGTGAAAATCGTTTTGTGACAATCTCATTGTCTTCCCAACTGTGCAATGGTGAGAGAGAAAAGATCAGCCAGGCTTTCAGTAATGGTACCAACATTCATATTCTGGCGTCTATCTTCAAATCCATTACGGAACCATCCAGAAAACGGTGAATAAATTTATTAACCTAGATAATCCATCCGCATCTCCTACTTTTTTTTAGATGGATGGTATTACATCGTAAAATTATAATTTAACAGGATGGTCCCCCAACGTTATAATCTGTTAGTTATATGGGTAAGTGTACATTTCTTTGAATCATGTAATTCTAATAACAATTTATAGTCTGTTTTCAACGTGAAATTTCTTCCGAGAATAAATTTATAGCATTTTTTCTTAGCGAATATGATTGCTAGCGCTTCTATCCCTATCTGGCTGTAATTTTTCTTTACCGGTTTAAGCGAGTGTGAACCATGAGCGAAAGCTTTCATTTTAACACCATCGTATTTATGTTAAAATAACCAGTTCAACATCATAATCATTGCATCTGACGCTACTACAATTTTTGATTTTGGATAGTAATGCGGTAGTGGTAAATCAAATCTAAGATGTTTATTCTTGATATTTATGATAACAATTTATTTTACTCCTTTACTTTCAGTAGATTGTTAAGTGGAACTGTTAAATGATGTATATTATGTACATAAATTCGATGATAATTAGCCAATACTAAAAAAAGCTTGTTACGGTTGTCGGTGTAGGTCTATTTCTAATTGTGTTTGCCCTTAAAGGATCTGGTTTCTTACCATTTTTATCAAACATTTGATCCAGGTATTTTATTTCTGGGCAAAAAAGTCACATTTTTCTACACCAATCTTGAATCCGTATTCTCTTAGTTTTTGTATAATTGTTTTGAGATGCTCAAAATGTTCTTCTGTCGACAAACTCTTGGTCAGAATATCATCCAGACAATATGCCAGCATGGTATCTATAGCTTGTTGAAAAATAGGTAATGCCGCCTTTATACCAAAAGAAAGTCGACGAGACTTATCTAAACCTCTATGCCTAATTGTGGTAGTTAATTGAGAACACTGATTTTCAATCTTAATTTGTAATTATGCTTCAAGGAGATCCAGCTTTAAAAATATTTCTTCTAGACTAGGTAATGGTGTAGGGGTATTGAACGGCCTCAATTCAATCCGTACATTTTTTCTTTTACTTTACAAATGTATCAGCAAAAGAAAAGCAAGCAATGGAAACAACACAAAAATTGTTTTTGTAATAACAATCTTCATTTTACTGTATGTCATATAAAGTAATCAAATGCGTGATTTTTATGTAGTAAGTATGTTGTAATTAATGCTTGCTTGATGCGGTATTCACTCTGGGCGGATTGAGCCGGCTTCTTCCTGTTGTGAGAAGAAGATTGTTGGGATAAATTACAGAAGTAGGGTTCCCAGGCCTACTCGGATAACGTTCTTGCTTGCCGCGGGGTTCCCACAGACGCAGAGACAGGAACGACCAGAAGCCGCCGGTTGCCGATGCAGACGCTCCTTGGATTTTCACCAGAGCCCTTGTTAGCCGGCGTGTGTGTCAGACCTGTCCGCCTTGGGTGGCCCTACCAGGAACGAAGTTCCGGACGGCATAGCTCTGACACTACCGTTTTATACCCCCACACCGACTGTGAGGTAAGGGTTGGACTTTGGGGGCTTACAGTAACAGGCGTTCCCAAGCGGTCCCCCATCTAAGTACTGACCTGGCTCTACGATGCTTAACTTCGGTGATCTAACGAGAACCGGTGTTTCAGCGTGATTTGACCGTAAGCAGTTGTAATTAATAGCAGGAGTTATTTCCTTTTCACTGTTATTTGAATTAGTTAAAACTTTAAGGAAGATACTTTTTTACCTGGACTCACAAAAAAGATTTCAGTTCATGCAATAATAGTAAGTTTCAACGGAAAGAATGTTTTTCGATAAGAAGATGTTGTACGCTGAAATTCGGTGTAAGATGAGTTCAAAGAAACTTGTTGATTGAGAGAAAATGTAATCTTCACTTGAATATTGAAAAGTTGAATTAACTTGCCGCTTAGATTGTTCACCGAAAAGAGTTGAATATGAGTGAGAGAATTCTGGAAAGCTGAGAATATGTTGATAAGAACTTTTTAGCTCCAGAAGATTTTGAAACAATACTTCTCGCTGGTGAAAAACTTGTAAGAGTTATGTTTGTTGCTAAAGAAAATCTCACTGTTAGAAGTGAAAATGTGGTCTAATGATACATGTTGGGATTGAATGGCTTCTTATGGTGATCGCGCTAATTGTTTTCCGACAATGAACTAATTACTCTGACAGACTTGTTGCGGTGTTTACTTCTGACGTCGGGGGTCACTAATTTGTTGTTGTGGAGTAGGTTATTAAGAAAAATATGTATATATCATAAGGTATTATTTACGTTGGCTGCGTGAAAATAAACTTCCATAAATATTTAACTTTGGGTATGGCACAAGGCTATCAAATCCAAAATATAAAACAACGATATGTTTTCTAGAAATAACAAAACATTTTTATATCAACAATATACAAAACTAAAGAATGAATTTACTCAGGTAATTTAAACTGAGTTGCAAATTATTACAAAGTGTATGCTTTGTAGCATTTATAATTAATAATATAGCAGGAGTTATCTACCTTTAACTTGAAATTCTTAGTCTTTTCAGAGAAAATATTTTCAACTGAACTCACAGAAAAGATTTCAGTTCATGAAACAATAGTAAGTTTCAAGGGAAAGAATGTTGTTCTTTAAGATGTTCTACGCTGAAATTCGGTGTAAGATGAGTTCAAAGAAACTTGTTGATTGAGAGAAAATGTAATCTTCACTTGAATATTGAAAAGTTGAATTAACTTGCCGTTTAAATTGCTTTAAAAGTTGAATGTGTTGCTTGGTATATGTTGTATGTCACATGATAGGCTCGAAACACATAGACATAAGTTTGGAGGATTTTTCTTTCGTTTAGGTTAGAAACTAGGTCGCTAAAATTATGACGTAGTTAGAACATGATATTTGTATTAATTGACCAATCAGGAGTCAGAGAAATATCAAGGCTCTGTAAAATTCTACAATGAGTAACTGAGACAACTATTTAATCCAGTCAAGAAATCCGAGCATACACGAAGTTTGTCTTTTTTTTCTTTATGTTTCTGCTGTGCAGTCCATTTCGAATGGTCTATTTTCAGAAACACAGAAATACTTTCTAATCTGTCCAACTTTTCATTTACTTGTTCTAATGTTGTGAATAATACGTTCCGTTTCGGTTCAAAAACTGACATCAAAACATTTTTGCTTGAAAATTCATACTGAATTTTGAACGCCGACACAGTTCATTACATAGAACTTCAGGAAAACATTTTTAATTCTTCCTTCAGTTTTTCCTTGTGACTCTTTAAATTTGTCGCTTGTCCACTTATGTTTTTTACAATAAGCGTTTATCTGTAAATCCCACAGTTCGAATAGTACCATTCAGTCTGTATCGATTAGATTCGTCTGATTTCTTAGAACATAAGCTTTTGTTGTTACCTGCTTATTTTAAAAATAAATATCACATATTAATTCTCCCCACAAAAATAATTTATCGCCGGAAACTGAAGTTACTGCTTTGAAAATCCTTTTTAATATAGGTTTTCCAAGTTCTTTTGATGTCGTTTCATTTATTATTGAAATGTCACTATCAGCATCTGCTAAAGTTTTTACTCTTCCATTTCTGATTTGCACGTTAACAAATTTTCTTTTGTTTCGTGTAACTATTCTTCCGTCGCAGTATTTTGTGTTTATTTATTCCTGCGAAGTTTTTCTTTGTTAAGTTCTGCAGCGTGATTTGATATGTCCTTTTTTGTCACATTTATACCATTCTGCAGTTTTCCATGTACACTCATTTAGGCATTGTCAAGGAATTTTTTCTTAATTGTTGTTAATTTATTTTCATACATGTCTTTTATGATATAATTGTGTAAAAGACAACAGTAAAAGCAAATTAATGGAAAACACTAAGAATCCAAGATTTCCAATTGGAAACGAAATGCGCGTCAGAGAATAAATTTGCTGACCGCCATAATTAGGGCACAATTGAAACATTCTAGATCAGGGATTTCCAAACTGTGAATTCCTGAACCTTCAGTGCATAGATAAATAATGTGTCGCGACAAGAAATCATAATCATAATACATCATAATAAATCATCGTTTGTTTTTCACCGAGCTAAGCTCATATTATATATATATATATATATATATATATATATATATATATATATATATATATATATATGTGTGTGTGTGTGTGTGTGTGTGTGTGTGTGTATTGAAAAGTGCTTATTATACGTGGTAGAGATATGCTCCTCCACAGGTTGAGCCCTTTTGCTGTTCTTACACAAAATGGATAAGATCGACTTAGGTTACTGGCTGAAAAAACATACATTGCAAACTACTGTCCTTGGAAGTGAGTATATATCCCCTACTTCTGTCCTTTCCTCTCTCTGCCTCTTATTCTGATCTTTAACATTAGATCGTCTATGGTGTGTGTATGTCACCACGAAATGTATGTTTAATGTATTAGACATCCGACAATATTCATATTTCTCTCACTTAAACCTCTTCCACTCACCTCTCCTAACCTTCTCTCTGTTAAGTTTTAATCTCCCACCTTCTCTCGTCTGTTACCCCTCTCTTTAACACTAACATTCGTGCCACACTATCATACTTACACTCTCTCTAAATTTTATTTTTATTTCCGGAGTTGTTTTTTCTGTTTTCTTTTTGAATTTGTAGGTCTGATGAATTGGATCGTATTTACGATTCCAATGGAATAAATTATGACCATGGAATATTAATGTTCAAGCCTTTTTTATATATATATATATATATATATATATATATATATATATATATATATATATATATATATATATATATCTGTTCTCGTTGAGTCTATGTATTTTGTTAAACTGGTTGCGGAGAGAGTAACGGAAATTCCATTAAATTTTTTCGATGTGTAATGATATTATCTTCATACAATTTTAGATAATACAAATAGATACATGGAATTCAAATATGTACGCATCATAAGAAATATACATACAATTTGTCGATGCTTAATAAATGAACATAGTGAATTGAGTTTGTCTTTGATTTATTACACGGGTCTCAATGCAAAATGGGAACCTTGCTTTGGTTGTAGTAAAAAAAACAAAAGTTTGAATAAGGCTGTTCTAGATGACTTCAACTGTCATAGGTGCTTGAACACTGGAGTGGCTTGCTGTCGTTTGATGTCTGGTGAAAGCTATCATTGATTTCTGGCGGGAAAGGTCGACGATTAAAATTTATAAAATAATAGCCGTATTGAAAAATGCTAAGTTTACAGCGTTAGCCAAACAATAGGAAATACAATAGCTGAATACAAATCACGAACAATTGTAGCGCTAAAAAGAAAATTACGACAAAAAACGACCAGGAAGCTGGAAATAGATCCCGAACTGTAGGTACCCCGCTCTCTAAATTTCGTGTAAATAGTAATAATAATTTTATTTGTAATAATTATTATAATAAAAAGTGAAGACTACGAAGTAGGAAGCTGAAGAAACAAATTTATCGTCACTTTCATTTTATTTTCAGATTCGGTGAAGACATTAAAATGTAAACAATTCCAAAATAGATTTAATTTCTGTCTGTTGTTCAATTGACTTTAAATACGTTCGACCGGCACTTCACCAAAATGAGATCGATATCTGAAGTATAAAATTTATAAACATAAACAAGCTTCTTTTATTTGAATATCCTTTCTGCACAAAGACGTGTTAGAATTTTTGGGTACCCTGTAAGTACTAGTGAGCCAGTCAAAATGAGCTGACCCATTTTATAGTTCACCAATAGAAGGGTTAACCAATCAGAAAGCTCAAAATATTCAATCCGACGCGTATAAAGGCAGCCATTTTGTTTTTTCTCCCAAAATATCTTCACTGCCAACCTGATACCGAAGACTTAATTACTTAACAGCTAATACTTTCTCTGAATTTTAACTGCCAACCTCTGATATTGAACACATTACGGACTTCATTGGATTCCATATTCAGAGACTACGGCAAACATGGTCACAGCTATCCATAAATTCCTATCCATTGTTAGACTATATACAGTTTTATGCTGCAGAATACCTATTTCTGCTTGAGCACCTCGAAGTAGTGTAATGGTTACCAAGATTGTATATCTGGATCCGGCCGCGACTGTAGTGCACCTCGTGCCATTTTTAGAGCGACATTCTCTTCTTGAAATATGGAGATTAAAATTGGTTTCATCCATATAAAAAAATGGCACACTTTGGGACTGGATTTCTAATAAAGCTACTGCGTAATCCTTACGTTTCGCCTTATTGACATTATTATTGGCAGCTTCTGGTTCATAATGAACCGCTTTTAAAGTAAAGGCCATGGAGTCCAAGTGCTTTCTTATGCATTCTTTCATCACACGAACCTCATACTTTTCGACCAACTTATTTACAATGTCTTGAAGAGTGACCCTAGGAGGGTTTTCAATTAATCCGGCCATAAAATTCTTATGCTCTTGCGTAATTTTATATTTTCTTGCTCCTCCCCTAGAGTCACTCTTATCAGCATCCTGGTCTAACTAACAGTACGCTGTTGGCAGAGGCACACCAATTGTACTTGCCAGGTCTTTCCAATTTCCTGTTGCGGCATGTGCAGCTAAAATCTAGGCCTTTTTTTCGCTAGCCACAGTTTTCTTGAGGTAAGTCCTCTTTGGAGCTGTTGCTAATTCTCCTTCAGCTTCTTTTGTAGAGGTTTCTCCAGCATCATCATCAATCATCATTTTTGCCCATACGGGACTTTCTCCTCCTACTTTTACTGTAGGCTCACCCAATGCTTTCTTGGCCTCTAAGTTGTTTGTATTTTGTTTTTTCTTCATCTATATAATGAAGACGAACAGTCAATTTCCTTAGTCATGGGGTAAATTAAGTGAAAAAAATAATTTTCAATTTACCAAAAAATATATGTCAATTTGAAGTTGTTTATTCTTATTTTGAAGTTGATTGTTTTTAGGTTTTTGACATTTTCTCATTTTGAAGTTGATTGTTCATTTTGAAGTTGATTATTATCATTTTGAAGTTAAAAAGGTATAGAACAATCAACTATTTGGAATTGCATTCGGATTAATACGTCATATTTTCCGTTGTCCGTTACGCTACCCATAGAGATAAGTCACTGTAATTGATTGATTTTTGTTGTCCCCAATACAGGTCTAACATAGTTGTCTGTCTCTTTAGCTGACAATCCTTCCTTCTATTTATTTTATTATTTTTTTTTTTTGTAAATAATTGTCGTTTCTTCTTGCTTTCAACTTCAATGCTTTGGCGACGTGTTTTATTTCTGAGTCTGCCATTAAGAAATTTTCAATTTCGTATATTATGTTGTTAACATTAGTTCTTCTGCTTCTCTCAGTATCGTCTTTCGAGATTCTACTTTAGGTGCCGTGTCCTTTCAGGATGGAGTTTATCATGGTTTTTCACAACTTCCTCTTAATGGACTTAGAAGCTTAAGCAATTTATACCTTTATGACTCTCAAAAAAAAACTAAACACATTGTAACTTTTTAACTCTGGTTCAAGTTAATCGCGTGTCCATCTTTTTGCCTCTTGTGTAAAATAAATCTCTGCCTAACTTATTTTTACATTCGTGCAAACTGAAATATCGTATACCGTTTTCACTCTTGTGCATTCCAAAATCTGTATGTCTTCTTGGGTTTCATTAAATAATCTGGATAATATTGACATTCTTTAATACAACTCAAACGTAAATCTGAGACACAGACAGTGCACAGGTGTCTGTCTTTTTACGTCATAAGATAGCGGAAGAATTTTGGAACGGACATCATAGAGAAAGGAGGAAGCAATTAATAATTTGGACAACACCAAGATTCAATGTAAATGCCAGGAAATCCTAACCGTCATGTGATAGCTGAATACCAAGGTCGGAAAAGAACGAGAAAAAAGGAAATATTTAGCAAATTCGAACTCGGGATCAAGACAAGCACGGCGAAAGATGGGTCAAATGATGCAAAGCTAACGACCAAATAATTATCAAATTATTTTTATGTCTCGTCTCCCTTCAAGACGTAAGTGATCATGGCGCTCGACATCTTCCTGTCTCTTGTAGCTCTTAATAAGTTTTGTCTTTTTGTTATTTCTTCCAACCCCTATTCTGCCATCCATTTGCTCAAGCTCATCAAGTATGTTACGCACTGCTTTCCTTTATCCTTCTTTAACTCTATCCGTCCTCTAAGTATCAGATTTTCCAACCCGTCCTTCCTCTAGAAATTTCAATTGCATCTTCATGATGTTAAGCATGAATTTTTTTTTTTCGTTTCCATTTTCTCCAAATCCTCATGTTCGATCTATGGTATCATCAACATCTTTATGTAGCAAATTCAAAACAATGGCGGCAAAAGATGGGTCAAAAGTTGAACAACTAACAACTGAATAGTTATCAACTATATGCCGTGTTTACTACATATTCTTGTCCCCTTTAGCTCTTAATAACTTTTTGTTTTTCTGTTATGTCTCATAAACCCTGGTCCATCATCCATTTACACAAGGTTACTAAGTATGATATACGTTGATTTCCTCTATTCCACTTACCCGCTATCTGTCCCGTGAGTTTCAGATATTCCAAGCCTTCCTTCCTCATTATGTGCTACCGAAACGTCAACTGTGTCTTTCTGATGTCAAGTATTAGTTTTATCATTTCTATTTTCTCCAAAACTTTGTCGTTGCTACATGTTCCATCCACAGTATCCTCAGTATCCTTCTATAGAACCACATTTCTGTTGTTTCGAATCTCCTATTCATCTTTGAGGAGATCGTACTGCATTCACTGCAAGGATAGATATCACGTAGAATTTTAGTACTCTTTTCCGTGTTTCTAGCTATTATTTCTCTTGCTTAGTACACAGCTTAGATTTTGGAACGCTTGACTATTCCAGTACATCTTCGGATTTCAGTGTCCCACTTCCCAGGTATTTAAATTTCGGTACGTGTTTGATTTTCGTATCTCCGATTACCAATTCACCCTTTTGGCTTCATACTTTTGCAAATAGCCATGCATTCTGTCTCCTTGCAATGTCTTTCTATATAAATCGAATCATTTTGTTCCTCCTCTTTAAATTTTCATGTGTCACTGAATTTTCATGCGATCCTGATGTTTACATCATAGCTTACGGATTGCTTAAATATCTCCGCCATATGAATCAGGGTTTTCTGACATGTCGATTGTTTTCTCGTCTGTTATCCTATGAAAAGTGCATTTGGGACCACAGTAAAACATAGGTATAGATCGTTATGCATTGATATTGTCTATTTTAAATTACGGTTCTGTTTTTTTTTTTTTTTGTTTTTTTTTTCTAATTTAACTCTTTTAGCGGGGTGTGTACAATAGATACTGCGACTCGAAATAATGTATATCTTTTTTAATATCACTACAGATTAAGCATTCCAGATCTGGAGTATTAATATCTATTTTTAACTAAATTTTTAACAAGTTAACAGGGATACATGTTTATGTACGAATTCATTGTAAATAGATCGCCCTAGAGAAGCCAAAACAAAATGTGCTTATAACACGTGATTTCTTAAAAAAAATAAATTTGAATTTGCAATCTTCAGTTTTCGAAATTAAATGGGATGAAATAATATATATATCAACACGTCGATTTTGTCTGTTCCTTTAATAATGACGTCGAAACATTGTCCGTGAATATGAAAACAATCCAATCGAAAATAAGCAGACAAAACTTGTCTAAGCCATTCAATGTTCAATGAAAACAGTCTCTCTCTCCTCCTCTCTCTTTTTCAATCTCTCTCTCTCTCTCTCTCTCTCTCTCTCTATATATATATATATATATATATATATATATATATATATATATATACATACATACATGCATATATATATAAACTAAAATCTACGTTAAACTAAGTTACAGTAGTATGACAAACTTAATTAGTAATTATATTAGGAAAAAAATCAAACACAACAACCCACCAGCCCCCACCCACTAAATGTAACTGTAGAAATAAGAAGGTCTGCTATCACGAGGGCAAGTGCCAACAAGAGTGCGTGGTCTACCAAGTAAAAATACATAGAAATAAATTGAATAGTACTGATATGAACCCAAAAGTTTGCATAGGATCCACCCAGAGCAGTTTCAAAAAATCTCATTACAACCACCTCAGTAGTTTCAATCACGAAACCTCTAACGCATAGCACCACCCAGCCCCCATGTATATGGAAGATTAAACAAGAAGATAACAATGATCCGATTTTGAAATGGGAAATATTAAATAATATTATAAATATAAGGCAGGTAATAAGTTTTGTTCCCTGTTTATGGAGGAAAACCTAGCTATTGCAACTCATAATGAACCTAAAGAAATTATTAAACCAAAAATCGGAAATTCTTGATAGGTGTAGATATAGGAAAAGCTGGTTACTAGAATAGAGATTTTTTTGTTTCGTTATTGGCTTATCAATAAAGTATCATACTCACTTTTTTCTTGTGTTTTTTTTTTTGGGGGTCACGTGGTTATGGTTTTATTTGGTTTTATCAATAAATACGGTTCCGTTATTTTCCTTTTTATTCAGCTTTACCCTGAAGATCCGTTTAGGTGAAACCTACGTGGGGTTGCCTGGCCCCTTAGGATTATTTTAGATTTTCGGTCTAATTAGCGTATTGAGCAGTCTACAATTTTGTCTTTTTACTCGTTTGTTTGTTTTTTCTTTTGAACTTAAGCACTTGACCATTGGTTTCGTTTTGTTTTAATGTTCTTGGTTATTTCTTTTTTATTTTCAATTTTCTCCTCGGGTACCGATTTGTCCTACTGCAAGTTGAGCTATCCGACGTTTTCCAAACGAGTACTACCATTTATATATATATATATATATAAAATTTATAAACAGGGATCATATTCATATACAGGTTCGGGGTTGGTGTATCTTATTTATATTGCTTACGAAGATGTATTCTCGCCGTTTAAATCATTAAGCTCTATATTTGTTTTTTTTGTATTAATGATTCATGAATTTATATATATATATATATATATATATATATATATATATATATATATATATATATATATATATATATATTTATTCAATTATAAATTAAATGTGTTATAAAATCACTACAACATCACCTGATAAGACACTAGATGTGTTAAAACAAAATGAGCATTTTTGTAGGGATTTTATAACATATTTATGTATTTGCCTGGCTTATGTCAGAGGGTATCCCCCAGACGAGGCTCTGCCGAGGGGCGGAGTCTCGTCTCGGAAAACTGACTCCGTTTTTTACGTGGTTTATAGTGAATTATTGCCCGAGCCTACGGGCTCGGATACCCCACTTTAAACTCGTCCTCGTGCAACATCTTGCTGTGTGCGGCAGCGGGTAAATAATTATAACATATTTATGTTATAATTTTTGAATAAATAATTATATTTGCTCTACTCTGTATTGAGCACTCTTTTAAGAATAGTATTTGTTGGTTATTGGAAATTATTCCGTATACACCAATCGTATACTTGGATATATATATATATATATATATATATATATATATATATATATATATATATATTTTTGTATCATTTTATATATCAAAAAACAGTATGTAGAAAAATGGTATGACAAATTGGAAAAAAGATTTTGTGACGCGTTTCCTAATTTCATTAGGAATTCAATGAACTGGACTTTGTTGGTGTTGCCACCTCTACTCACGTGCACCGAACGAGAGAGGCTGGTTGTTTCAAACTTTTTGAAAGAATATTTAAATATTGCTGTTCGAAAGAATATTTTTTTCAGTCTAGCCAAATTGTTTTGTGTAATCGTACAACATCCTCCCCAGTCTTGTACGACTTCCAACACCGCGGCTGATCGATGAAGATCGATTCGCTCTCAGACTTGCCCTCTCCCATGTTGTGATTTAAGTCTGATCGTAAGGAGATCAAGATCGAATCGCCACAGGTATATTTGTGTCGGGCTTGTTCAAGCAGGGCGAAGACGTACAGGAAATAAACAACACTTGAATAAATTGAACAAAAACGTAATACTGTTTTCATATCAGTCATTCGTAAAATAATTGGTTATACCAGTTTTTTATGCAATTAATTACCAGCACAACTCGCGTCTAAATCGGAAGTGATATTATTGACTTGGTAAAGTTTGGGTTGCTGTTTTGGTAAAGTTCATCCCAAGGCCTAAGTCGGGTGGGGTGTCTCTTCGGCAAGCAATCACGTGGGGGTATCACGAAGGTTGCTGGGACGAACTCTGTCCTCTCTCTCCTGTCACTGGTCTTTGCTTAGCGCATTCGTATTTATTGACATTCGCTGAAACTGGCGCGAGACACGGCGCATAGTGGGTGGGGTTCAGTAAATCCCCTATTTTTTGGTCAGCTTACTTTATAATTCTGGGGAATTCCCTCCTTCCCCTCTCTCATATTATTATCACTAACTATATTTCCTCTGTCAGCCTGGGTGGCTTATCTATACCCACCTGTATTTCAACTCAACTTTCGATCAGGAGAAATCAACTCCAACTTTGTTGTTTACGAAAATAGAGTTTTCGGGTTACAGCTTGCATTTTCAGCAGCGTAGAACACATGTCAATCAACATTGCTCTTTAAGTCTGGGTGATTTTCCATTGTTCAAACCCATGATATACCAGTTCCATGTGCCGTCTATATGTCAATTTAATCGTCAATCTTTTCCCACGGATTTTAGGTATTAACGCTTCTTGTTCCATCTATTCATAAGCAAACTTTCCTATGTTTTACCGTGGTAATAACAAATAGTATCACATCAGGATTCTTTTTTTCACTCCATCACCTTTGTTCATACATATATACATCCCACATTGTGACAACAGAAAATGGTATCAAAATGATATTTTCTCATTTCATCAACGACATAAGAATATATATATATATATATATATATATATATATGTGTGTGTGTGTGTGTGTGTGTGTGTATTGCGTCTGCAATAGATATTAGCTAGACGCTCTAGTAGACAGGTCTCCTCGAATAAAAGTAGCCAGCTATACACACACACACACACACACACACACATATATATATATATATATATATATATATATATATATATATATATAAATATAGAGAGAGAGAGAGAGAGAGATAATACTAGTGGTACATATACACATACATATGCAAAATATATAAATATATATACATAGGTGCATACACATACATTGTTGTTTTTTTTCTGTTTTCTTTTGAATTTGTAGGTCTGATGAATTGGATCGTATTTACGATTCCAATGGAATAAATTATCACCATGGAATATTCAAATTTAAGCCTTTTATATATATATATATATATATATATATATATATATATATATATATATATATATATATATATGTCTGTATGCACACACACAAACACGCTTATGTATATGTATGTATATACACACACATGGTATTTATATATGTATAGCTGGCCACTCGTATTCGAGAATACCTGTCTACTAGGGCGGCTATCCAATCCCTATTTCAGACGCTTGCTCAGGCGCATTTATGTTTATTTAACAGCCATAGAGTTCAACTGTGGTTTATACTGCAACTATGCCGAGAAGACCTTAGTTATAGTTGGTGGGAGAGACCGTGTTATCTAGCGAGATCAACAATTAGAACAAGGCCAGCACGCTGAATTGTGACTTCGTGCTAGCACAGCTATCGCTAGCACTATCTACCCAATTTCACTCACAGGACTGACGATTGTGTCTAGCATGAAACATCCTGTCGCCTCTAGGTGTTGACTTCAATGTTAACTTTTACACACACACACACACACACACACACACACACACACATATATATATATATATATATATATATATATATATATATATATATATATATATATATTAAAAGGTGGCAATTAAGTCGCTATACAGTTACTTATAATAAACAAGCAAAACATTCACGCATAGTATAAGTAATGAACTTACTATTGTTTACCATGGCATTTTATTATTATTAACCAGAATCAAGGAGAACCATTTTAATAATAAATTTCTGGAATTCTGATTAATTGCTTTGTCTTAATTGTTATTGTAAGTAACTGGATAGTGACTTTTTGCCACCATTCTAATAAAACACAGGGGTCATTAAAAGAAAAAATATAGATATCTTTATCCCCCATTTCTCGGAAAATTGTGTTATTAACCTTCACACAGAATTCTTTCATTGTCACTTCAAGAAAGTCATTTGGGCCATTTAAACACAAAAAGAGAATGTGTAATATCGAGAATATTTAGCATCGAAAAACATAAGAAAAATTATTTTCTTTTAATAATATGTGGAAACATGCACTCTTTGCCTGATGAAGGTTGCGATAACGGAAACCCGTGCAGTAAAATTATGGAAAATAAAGCATAATATATTTAAAAAAAAAAAAACACATTACAACCAAAAACCTGTACGGTTTCTTTTTTTTTTATACACACTTTTCTCTCGTTGGAACTACTTTAACCACTACCCTTTATATATATATATATATATATATATATATACACGATTTTTACCAGCGCGTCAATAACGGCAAACGCGTTCAAGAAACTTTCATTGTAGATAGATTTTACTTAAAGGAACGATTAATTATCTTATCTTCATACCCTGCCTGGTGGAAAACGCTGCTGGTGGCGCCAGGGGTGGCGGTCCCGCCATAGCTACCGAAAGTGTGACATCACACCTCTGCGGCGGCTGATGAAGACAGGGTATCGCACGTGCTAACACACGTTGTATGTTAAATATATATATATATATATATATATATATATAATTTTCAGAACATACGCTTTATTTGTTTGGGCTTCTATAGGAGCAAGAATTTACATTGAATTCATAGAGAAAATTGCAGTCTCTTTTTATTTTTATAAAATGCGTCCATTTATTTATATTTTTTACATATTAATGAACTGGAGGAGTTTCTCTATAGTGCTATGAAAGAAAATAAAATGAAGAAAATGTTATTAATGTTCGCGATGTCTCTTATAATCTGTGACGCTTTTTTGTCGAGTAGCTTGAACACGAAGACTTGTTTTGATGAATACAATTTCTTCTTTTCGCCCGACAGTTCAAATCAAATCTAAAGGAGATCTTGTTTCGGATAAACAACATCCGAGTAGCAAACTCTAATCTTCTGGACTGTCGTGGATGAGACGAGTAAAGGCAAAGTGATTGTTTGATTTCAGCTACAATATGAACATTATATATTTCTGAGGAAGTGTTGTAAGTATTTGTATTTTACAATGTGTCTAAATACGTACTTGCATTTTGAAGTGGAACTGAATAAAATGCGTATTTGCATTTTGCCAGCAGATTGAGGATTAGCGTCTTTGAACAAGTTTACCTGGTATAAGTCACAAAGTGATAGGAAGTTCATACCATAATCAGTAATAGTAGAGAAATGGAGGAGGATTAAATTCACTTGTTTGGGAAAACTGCTTATTAATCGGGAGTTTTTGATATATATATATATATGTGTGTGTGTGTGTGTGTGTGTGTATATATATATACATATACACCTATATACAGATATATATATATATATAGATCAATATTTGGAGTGCCTACTACGTGTTGTTTGCACTAGAGAGATATAGAAGTGGCGCGAGGTTCAATCCCAGACGTTGAGCCAAATCAGATCAAGAATATAATCTATTTTGATAATCCAGCTTTGATCTGAACTTTGTTTTTATTTCTTCGGAATTCATTTGACACACACACTCACACGCAAAAATGCATCTATCTATCTATCTATCTATCTATAAATATGTATATATATATATATATATATATATATATATACACACACAGCACACACACACACATATATATATATATATATATATATATATATATATATATATATATATAGTGTAGTAGTGATTAAATCCTGTGCTTTTGTGACAGCTCCGATCGTCAGTCAGAATCTCAGAGGACTGTGATTTTCGGATTAATTCTGAAACCATTTGAGACTAATCTTTTCTCAAAAGAGTTGCTACATATTTATGCATAAACCTGTCTAAGAACACTAACACACACGCGCGCACACACACACACGCGTGTGTGTTTGTGTGCCGTATTTTAGATTTGAAACAAGGTTTGATGTATCGGGTAGTCATCGATTTCGTTTTCTCTATAAAGAAAATCTTGCTATTCATTATACCAAGAAAAGTCGATCATATACAGAAATATATAGGCATCTTTCATGGTGCCCGTGTCGCTACCAGATGTGACACAAAGTCGAAGTTTGGAGTGAGTTTAACGGCAATAATCTGGAAAAATTGCCCAAGCCCCCCCACTATTTAATTCAACATGAAAAGGCGACAGACATAAGAGTAAGACTGATCAAAACAGATAACTGAAATATAGTCTAACGTTAAATAAATAAAATAAATAAATAACTAAATATAGTCCAATATTAATTATGTGTTATGAATATGCCCTGAAGATGGTCTACTAGACCGAAACGTCCGACGTTGAAATTATATTAACATTAAAACAGCATAATTGCATATTAGGATTTTTGTTTGTTTTTTCCGTATATTTTTCTTCACATATATATATATATATATATAATGGACTCTCCCATCGGTTTCGATGTATGAGGATCTGAGAACTTAATTCAGTTATGAAATTTTATGCGATAATCTTAAGTGGCTTTTAAGAACCGCTAGTGATTTACAAAGTAGGCCGAATATAGAGCAAGACTATGGGATAAGTTCACTGTTAGATTGGCTGAACTTTTAGATCTTGCTCTCGCTTCTTGAAGATTCAGACAAGCAGATTGAAAACTTCTGAGTCCACTAAAACAGGTTGATCTGCATTCTACCCGCTCCAAGGCTAAGCGCTCGAGGCTGTGGTTGCTCTTCAGCTTATCTTTGTATCCTAGCCATGGGCGCCATACATTCCTGTAGCCCTGATCTAACTTGCTCTATATTAGGATTTTGTGTATATATATATATATATATATATATATATATATATATATATATATATATTGAAATGAATTAGATCCAACTATTATTTCATTTATTTTTCTGTTTATACGTTATAGATTTAAACATTAAAGTAAATGTTCTCTTTTTAATTAAACTCTATTAACTAGATTTACCTGATTGACTGTTCGAGAAATTTCGTAGAAAATATGCGTTTTCCGATAGGAATCGAATCTGTATTCTTATACGAAAACTTTCATTTGACCTGTGGTTATTATTATTATTATTATTATTGATTTATGTTGTATACTCCTTTTCTCCCGGGTCATAACCAGAGACCTAAGGTCAGAAAGGACATCATGGCATTCTACACGGATCATTTTTGTAAAAAAAAAAAATGACAACCTAATTCCACACACATTTTACAGAGATAAAGCTTTTGTCATATGTGTGCTATACTTGTGCGTAGAATATTTTGTCTTGCTTTAAGGCATGCGTTACAATGAGTATCCTGGAACCTTTGCTATTATTTTAGTAGTAATATACGATTATATTCTTCTCGTTTATAATAAATTTGTTGCGGACTGGCGAATGTATTTTGAGTGATTAGAAAGATTTTTTGTATTGGTGTTCTAAAAACATTCGTCCACAATAATCATGATAAAATGATGGCGTATTGTTTCAAAACGTAACAATTGAATTTATTAAGTATTTGATATGCATGCATGTGAAATGAAAGGTTTTGGCAGAGTTATGTCTCTTAGACTTGAAAATATTTGTACTCGAGCTCATAAAGAAAAAGTAATTATTAAACTGTAGTTTAGAAGAATAAAGTTCCTTAAGCATGTTTGGAATCGTGAGTTGTAATCATTTGTAATAGTTCAGAAGAGATTTTAGAGTTCGTACTTGTGTGAATTGTTGTAAAGTTCTTTTACGTCTGACCACAAAGGTTAAGACGGGAGTTCTTGAAGATTACATCTTGGCAGCAAGGAATGAGACGCGAGAGAGTGTAAGAAGAAGTTTAAGAGAGAGAATCACTCGTGTTTTTGTTTATATATGATCGGGTATCACAGGACCGGCTCAGATGGAGAACGCTGGAAAACAGATTTGTCGCGTGCAGGCGGTTTGATTGGTCGGAAATGACCAATCAGCTAGCTAGTTTGAAGTAGATTGACCAATGAATGCGTGTGATATATTTTGTAAGACGGTGGTGGTGAAACTCACGCAGGAATAGTGTATTTCCTAGCAGGGGTGACTGGCTGACGTGGAAGATTCCGCAACTTCATCCAGAATGAAATCCGAAAATCTCATAGGATTTTTCTTTGTACTTACATTCGTCAGGACAGATTCACATTCGCACAAAAGCCATTGTTCAATGTAGTCTACATACTGTTGGTCGCATAGTATATCATAGAACTTCTGCAATAATTTGCTACATTCGTTGATTATGTGGTTCATTTTCTCATCTTTGCTGTTTTCCTGTGGCTTATCTATCTTGGTCTCTATATATTATTTGTTCTTATGTCACTAGTATCTGTTGCTGCTAAAAACAACTCAGTTTAACTTTTCAGGTTTTCTCGAAGTGACGATGGAAGTTTAGCAACTCTTGATTGTCTTCGTAATTCTCCGTCCCACGTTTTTATTTCCATTTTGTCTGTCTTGGGTTTCTGCTTATCCTTTTACTCAATCTATTGAAGATTTTGGATGTTGTAAGGAATCTTGTATTGCGCTGTCTTGTGAATTATTCGAGTCACTTGAACGCAGAGTCGACGACTACTTTGAAACTGTCTGGCACTTATTCATCTTCTTGTTAATATTTGATATTGTTATATAGGAATTAAGTGTTGCTACCGTCACTTGAGTTTGAAAATAGATCGCCAGAAACAAACGCAGGGGATACCATTATTGAATTATGTAGACCACGTAACCATAGAGGAAAGCATATATGATCACCTTTTTCTAGTCTATTCTCTATTACTATACGCACCGCTATTCTCTATTCTATTTACTCTACTAATTCTCTATACGGATTACTATTCGAGCGTGTATTATCGAGCAAGTACTATTAGGGCGAGTGTTATTGGAAGGCGTCTGACACCAGTATTGTTCAACGGTGTTACTATGGTTGTATCTGCGATTACAAAGTCTCTACTACAACGGGTATTGGGAAAGTGACAACGAGTATTCGTTGACATCGCACAAGTATCAACGGGTGTTCGTTTTAGTCACAAAAGATATCCTCGCCGACACTCAGATGTTTCGGCTGCGCCATGGCCGTCATAGCCCAGTTCCTATACACGACTTGGGGACACAACGCTTTCTTGAGCACATGAAGCATTCCGATCAATGCTGCCACCTATATATGACCAATGATGTCAAATATCTCCAAGACACTTTGCGAGGCAGCAAGGTCCATGGAAATGTTGTTAAATGGGGCAATGAGTGGCTTGTTAATTTGAACGCATCAAAAACTAAACCGCACTCTTTTAATCTCCTTAGAGAACATAACATGACTGATGCTAACCTCCACGAAAGTGACTGACTGCGCCTTTTGGGGTTAACGTTTTCAATTAACATGAAGTGAAAAGATTATATTGATCAATTGCGTGAAACTAAGAAAATTGTTTCTCTATGTCGTACTCGACAGTCTTTCTCGCCAGAATCTGTCTTTATATTTATAATCCTACCATTCGTCCCTGCTTCGAATATTCCTGCCACATCTGGTCTGGTGCTCTTACTATATATTTAGGGATTCTTCATAAAATCCAAAGAAGAATCTGCAATGTTATCTGTCATCTCAGGTTACGTCCCTTTCCAACCGCCGTAACATAGTTTTCCTATGTCTTTGATATAAATGTTTTCATGATAATTGTTCTTATGAACCGTCCGTCATGGTAATTGTAACTAAGTAAATGGTCAAATAAACAATAAAACAAGTGTTACAGACATATCATATATTAAACAGTAAGTACAACAGACGTGTATTACACGACTAGAGAGTGTGTGTCGGTTGACCCAGCGTTCAATCTATTCGACTGTTATATTTAACAGTCCCCTCACAAGGAATGTATGTGGTACAGGGCCGAGTTTAACGTGGGTTTCTCCGAACCCGTAGGCTCGGCCAAAAATATTCCCTTTGAACCCGCCTAGACGGGTTCAGGGCCTGTCTAGCTCCCCGGAGGAAACTTTGCCCTGCGGCAAAGCTTCGTCCGAGTTCCTCTCTGCCGAGGCAGAGAGTTCGACAGTTTGAACAATCTATGCGACTGTTATATTTAACAGTCCCCCCCACAAGAAATGCATGTGGCACAAGGCCGAGTTTAACGTGGGTATCTCTGAGCCCGTAGGCTCGGCAAAAATATCCCCTTTTAATCCACCAAAACGGGTTCAGGGACTGTATACCTTCCCGGACGAAACTTTGCCCTGCCGTAAAGGTTCGTCCGAGTTCCTCTCTCCTACTAATCTTATAGTAGGCGGAAGAGCCCAACATAGATTATTTTGAGGGAGGAAACCACAACAGTAATGTTGTTATCTCATACCTTAATCAGCAGGCAAATTTACATATGGGGTCTAATTCTGACTACACAGATATGAGTTATTTGGTGGCTGTAGTAAGAATAGGATGTATGTTTTGATTTTGTGTAAGGAATTTTATGGCATGTTTGGGACAGTAATCGTGGCTAACTCAGTTTAAGATGAGACAGAATGAAGACCATCTCTCCACCATCCTCACTTTTGTCCTTGTGTCACATTTTTCTATTAAAACAAAATAAATATAATTTTCTATCATGTTACCTACACTTCATGAACTTAAGGACAGTATAAGATTGGCAACAAGTTATTATTTTACAATAAAACTAAGTAGATACAACAGTAAGTTTTTTGATAGCAGCTCCTTCTATTGCATTTCTGGCTTGTGTGTCCCTATTCCGGCTTCTTGCTTCCAGGTCAACTTTGACCCAGAATTTAAATGCAATGTTAATCTTTATCTTCTGTCTTCTTAATTCTTGTTCTTTTATTATCTTCATTTAATTTTTCTTTCATATTCTGTAACACTCAGTAACTCCACTTTGGTCCTTGTGGACTTTATTACCATGCTTGGGATGAAATGATAAAAAATGTCCCTAATACGCCAACCACAAAAGGAGAGAATCTGAGCTGATGGTTTGGTACAGTTTGCTCTACCATGACTTTGTATCTATCTATATTCGCCTGCTCTGCCGGCGTTTTCTTCTTATTCGAAGTTATTACAACGTCTACCAAGATGCCATCATAGCTGTTCTTGTACGACATGAGGGTAATCAGTCAAGATGATCGAATTTTGCATGATCTTCACTTGGTAATGCTTAGCCACTGACGTTGATGAATGGTCGAAGCAATTCTATGTAAACGCAAGGGTATACTTCAGGTATAATTACCAATTTATTATTAGTAGTATGATTATACTTTTATCTTATTTTTCTTTTTGAATAGGTTCAAATAACAGGTTAGTCTTTTCACTATTCCGCCGAGTTCTTGTCCTGACATCCATTTGCACAAATTCGCTAGATAGTTGCTGCCCTCCGTCCGTCGTATCAGTGTGCGACAAATTCTCCAATAACTCTTTTCATATTAGCGGTATTAGAAATTTCAACTGTCACTTCCTGATGTTAAGTATAAGCATCCTTTTTTTTTACATTTTCCTTAAATGATTCTGGTTAGTTTTCTTTAAACCTTCCTCGTTATTGTCTTGTACATTCCGTATGGATACTCAGTAGCCTTCAACAGAACAACATTTCTAGCAAGAGAAATGCATTCTTCTTTATATTATTATTAATATTGTGAAACTTTCTTTGATTTATATAGTATAATCGTTTCCTTCCGGGTCCCAACTAGAATCATAAGGTCGGAAATGGAATCATCAGATTTGCCTCTATGCATTTTTGTAAGACGAAACCCCTCCAAAATCCTAATATCAAAGAGATTTTACAAAGATAAAAAGTGTGATTTGTACTTGTAAATATATTTTTTATTTCTTTAACACTCTGTCCACAACGGGTTCTATCCACTGAGTCTTTCGGAACTCTTTCCACTTAAACTGAAGGCTCCAACTCCAACTGAAAATAGTGATATCCTCATGTGCCATATATTTAGGTTCCCACTTCAAGATCCTTGTATTTTGATAGTTATTTTGAGGATCTTCGAAGACACAGTACAGTCTTCAAGACTGTGATGTCAATAAGAAGGCACATTATGGTTTTTGATCCTGGGCGATTAGCGATTAACTTCGATTGTTATGTCTGCTTCTATTGTAAAGTCCCATAAAATTGTATCTGGTCCATTGTTTGCAACCGGGTCTGGGTGGTGTTCTTACCAATTTCTTGCAGTTTCCTTTCCGTAAAAGTTATTATTCGCTTAGAGTGTGTTACACTTGTAAAACTAGTCCCCTAAATACAGACAAACCTCATCAGTATCCAAGCTACTCTGTGACAGGCGCCTGTGTTTAATATTAGTATAGTAATGGTAATGGTAATATTAGCTGTTACTTTCCCTGACCGAGTGTAGTGCTCTTGTCTGTTGAAATTTATAAAATCTTAGCCTTAAAACAATTTTTCAGTAAAATAGATTTCAAAAGTCCAGCAGCAGTTATCGCTCTGTTCAGTATTGGGGGCCCTTCTTTACCTTTTGTTTAAAGTTGTAAGAAAAACCAAAATTTTGATTATGTTATTATTTTTCTCTCCGAGTTACACGTGAAAGTCCTCAAGTGATGTGGTTTTTGTTATTTGGTACGGTTCTTTACTTCTGTTTCTGTAGCGCCACTTCACAAGTCTGGAAGACATGAGGTCTTCTCCAAGACCCGTAGTCTTGACTCGTTGAAAGCTATTTTTTATCCAGTGAGCTCAGAAAGCGGTTTTTATACCGTGGGTAGTTTAGAACATGTTTGGCGCCATGTATGGATGACGTTTGAAAGTCTCGATCTGACGAGCCAATTAAAGAACCTGACTGGAGCTTAAATGTTAATGTTTTAGTTTTATAGCAAATAAAGGTTTTGGTCGAAACTAAATCTAGCGCTGGCTATTCACTATTCAATTTCCGTATCTCCTATATTCCAGTTACTTTTTCATTCTCTTTCACTTCCAGTAGACACTTTATCTTGTTGCTGGTCTCGCTTTGCTTGGAGTGAATTGATTACAAAAACTAAATTCACCGAATGTACAGCCATTAAAAGCCAATAGATAACTGAGGTTCAAAGACTTTAGTGAGAAGATAGGACAATAAAAGAACAGTTTTCAAAAAGACATAATAACGCTACATTAAACTTTTTGAATATCGTAACTGAGAGAAAACAAGAAGAAAAGAACCCGACAGCCGAGAGAAGAAACAGTTGGCATAATATTTATAGTTACGTCTAGCAATTTTAGCAGTAGAATGATGAATCCGAGCTGCTAAGCTAGTACTACGCTTGTTACAAATTCATGACGGTCGTCTTCGAGTATAGAATCCAGAGATTGGCAGTGAATATTTCGGAGACAGTAGGAAAGCGTATTTCAGGTTAGCAGTGGATATCGCAGAAAAGTAGCAGAGCGTAGTTCTTCCGTCTCTCATGTTCGCCTGACAAGTTGGCACTGGTCATTCCGGTAGGGTAAACAAAGATGGCCGCCTTTATACACGACGGATACAATGTTCTGCGGCTTCTGATTGGTCAACCTTCTATTGGTAGACTATAAAGGGAATTAAGTCATTTTGACTAACTCACTAGTTACATAGTATATATACACAAAAAACTGTAACAACGCTTACATTCATATGCGAAAGGGCAAAGATAGGTTACATCATGGTAGTAGGAAAGTGACTCTAAGCCGAACTTCCATGTCAGCTTTGATAACTTTTGTGATGTAAACGAACATTCCTTGCAACTTTTGTGATGTCAACGAATACTCATTGTCACTCTTTTCTAATGCTCGTTGTAGTAGAGACTATTTAATCGCAGAAAGATGTATAGTAACGCCGTTGAATAATGCTGGTATCAGACACCTTCGAATAACATTCGCACTAATAGTACATGTTCGATAATATTCGCTTGAAAAGTAATCCGTATAGTGATCCAGATAGAGAAATAGTATAGTGAATAGAGTAGAGAATAACGGTCCGTATAGTAATAGAGGATAGAATGCGAACCGAATAGAGGATAGAATAGAAACAGCGATCAATCTAGACGTAACTTGACTTCCTGTATATGCGTTTCATCTATGTTCACGTGATTCAGTTAATTCAATAATGGGATCGCCTGTGTTTGCTCACTGACGATCTATGTTCAAACTCAAGTATCGGCAGCGACACTTTATTCCTATATAGCAATAACATTGTAGGTTCTTCTTGAGTTTTGTCAGCAATCAGAAAACAAATATTCAATGCACGGATGATATATTTATTTTTATGTTAAAGGAAATCATTTAAATTTGTTTGTGTTATTATTAGATTCATTTTTCACTGAACTACTGTATTTGCCTAACAAAGATAACATCTAAAGTAAAACGGATATTAATATCGTCTTTTCCTTTCAGAACATGATAGGGTAAGATTTTTAACAGGTAAATATGGGTTATAATCAAAAATAAAATGTCGCTGGACGTAGATTATCATAGATAGATAATAGAAAGAAAAGATCGAAAAAAGAAAACGAAGCTAATAAAACTGAGATGTATATAAAAATCCGTAAGGAAAGGAAGACTGGAGAAATTAAAAAAAAAAGAAAGACGAAAAATGAGAAAAAAAAAAGATTTTAAATTTTGGCGGCAAAAGAAAACGAAAAAAAAATTGTACAATAAAATACAGAAAGAAATAAAACTTTATCATTTCATCACAAGCATAGTAATAAAGTCAAGAAGTTAGTGAATGCGAAATAATTTGAGTAAAATAAAATCATTACTAAAGAGAGATAAAAATGAAAGAACGGGGAGTAAGAAGACAGACGATAACGACTGATATTGCATTTAACTTTTCGCAGATCAAATTTGAGTGGGGAGCAAGAAGAAAGACGAGATTTACACAAGCCAGACTTGTGATAGAAGAAACTGTTAGCATAGAACTTACGGTTACATCGAGCCATTTCAACTGTTAAATGAGTAGACCGTTCCATCAATTTAGTTGTTGTGTCGGAAACCTACCACCCCTCTTGAAGATGAACTTGTCTGCGTCTGTGAACAAAGACTTTAAATAGTGGCATGTCAGTTGACATGGGGGGAAGACAGATAGACAGAGAAGTTATTAGCTAAGCTAGTTATTGACTACTCAGGCGATTTCTGTACCTTTTTACCAACCTATTAAAACCCTTTTTTATTGTTACGTGTTATTTGTTTGTCTCTACTAACCCCAAATCAACATCAGAACATTAGTACTGCACTTAAATTCATAAAGTCATAAACTCTCTTTTTAGAGGAAATTTCATCAAAACAATTACGATGATATTATTTATAGAAAAGCACAATTACAATCGAAAAAACTGTTAGCATATAACTTACATTTGCATCTACCCATTTCAATCGTAAAACGATGAGATCATATTGCGTAGATACTGCACTTAAATTTATAATGCCTCAGTACCATAGCAGAAAGTTCATCAGAAGAATTACCATGAAAATATTCATAGAAAAGGCACAAGGAACATAGGCTACGGCGTTGGTTAAAGTGACTGAAGCCGAGATGTTATTTGTTGGCAAAAAAAGACTCACTTATCTGAAATATTAGATATTGTTGTACGTTAATGAATAGACTAAAATGATATTGTTTTTTTTTTAATTGGACCAAGATGTCAGTTCTAATCATATTCGATGTTCTTTGCAGCTGATCTCTCTTCCGATCGTTTCTAACAGCTCAACCTGGGGAAAACTGGTTTGTCATATTTAATAACACAAAAACAAAACTAAGAACATTCAATCATCACCAAAAACACACTGGATTTCCGCCTACCTTGATGAATGGGTTTTCTTAAAAGGAGGCCTCTTGAGGTGAGTTTATTTCTCACTAGGCTATTAGGACTTAAACTCACCTCATACCTCAAGTTGAACGCATATATGGGATCCATCGTTAAAGATGGTGGGAAAATAGTAAGTTCTTTTCATTTAAGCTGACTCCTCCTGCAATTCTCAAACTCAATAGTGTTGCCATATTTAAGATGGGACTCGCCAGTCTTCACTTTCCAGGCTTGATATAGTTCAAAAGTGTCCGCGTGGCCTTAGGTGTGATCAATTATTTTCGATTCTAAAAACCGTTTTCCAGAGATTAAATACTACAATCCTTTGGCTAATCTATCGCTATTTCCATGGAAAATGTTCTGACGAACAACACTTCTTACTCCACCACCTGTAACCTTCACAACAGAGACCCGCCATGTCAAGTACACTGGGTTCGTATTCCATGGTAAGAAGGTAGTTACACAATATACAAGTCTTAGTAATAAGTAAGACTTGTAGCAGTAAATCATTATTATCTTCCCAAAATTATGGAGAGAGAAGTGGATACAATCTTTTTCCAAGTGTATTTGCATGTAAGTGAATATAACGAACCCAAGTGAAATTCGAACTCGGATCATCGGTCTCTAATTCCGAGTCATTATCCATTACACCCACATTCAAGTTTACAGTACTTACTATTCCCAAGTGGTCACCCATGTAAGTATTGATCAGGGTCGACTATTTTTAAATTCATTGATTGTACGATTGATTGAATCGTTTTCTACGCATTATCAACTCTTTGCAGGTTACTGAGTGTCAAAAAAAAAATATCTTTAGATTTTTAAAAACATTTTGGTGAGCTCAAAAATCAAAAAGTACTGGAATGTTACGTAATATCAGTCCTCCTATATGGCAGTGTATGCTGGACAATATCCTCACAGATGAAAAAGATAGTTTCTACAGTAAGATGCTGAGAATACCACGGAACCAACATGTGAGCAACGGTAAAGTTTTAGAGAAAAGAGAAAGAAATAGGGCACTTACACTTAACATCAGGATGGGGCAGTTGAAATTCCTGCGTCATGTAATGAGCAAAGAGGCCTTGGAAATTTTTATATTTACCAGACAGATTTAGAGAAAACAGCGCATAACAGATACAATGGGCTTGGGTAAATAGCAAAAATACAAAATGAATTAATATCTACAAGGGACAAGAAATTTTTGAGGGCCATGATAGCCTATGTTCTGAATGGACACATCACGGAAAGATTATACACGTTTAACTAATTAATCCATAGATGGGGTATAAGAATTGGATACACAACGTTCGCAATATAACGAACACACCAGGAATTGGTAAGCGGCTATTCGATTAAACATTTTTAGACTTTATCCATTACACTATCCGCACTTGGCATTACCAAGCAAAATCGTTGTTTCAAAGTCATGTGCCTTAAACCGGGAAGGGTAGGAAGAAATGATTAAAAACACCAAGCAATTATAGAATAAAGAGGAAAAAAAATCCAAAGATAACACGAAGTGGTGAAAGATGGAAAAACGTAATGAAAGAAGGAAAGAAGATAGATTAGAAATAAAATAGCGGCAGAAAAGAAAGAATAGAAAGAAAAATGTAGTTATAAAGAAGAATAAAAATATAAAAAAAAGCAGACGATAACAAAAATAAGTATTGAAGAAAGTAATGAAGAAAGCCCGCAACATACAAAAAAAAAAAAAAAAAAAAAAAAAAAACAAAAAAAAACAACAAAAAAAAACAAAAGAAAGGTAAAACCGTATTTAAGTTCTGTATGGTGTGTAAATACGAAAGATGGACAGGCATTTGCGAAGGAATAAAAAAAAAATGGAAGAAAGTATTGGAATTGTTTTGTTTTGTTTTACGGCATATCAACCTCAACTAGTTATTTAATGCCAACAAAATTTTTATTGCTGTAATGATTTTTTTCAAAAATCTATTTCTAGGAATATTTTTCCTTGAAGAAATCTATAGCTGGTCATATTTTTTTCCAAATAATGTATAACTGTTTATATTACTGTTATTTTATAATTTTATATTGCTGATAATATTTTTTCCTTCAAAAATTATTGCTAGTAATAATTTTTTTTTTTTTTATTACAAAGTATTTCTGGTATTAAAAAATATTTTTACCCGTTAGGGCCCCATAGCTGGGGCCCTAACAGGTGCTACCACCCCGGGTGGACCTGGGAACACTAGCAATTAAAATGTGGTTCCACGCTCCTCAAAACCTTCTGATCAGAGGCCTTGCTGTTGGACGTAGTTTATCGTCTTACCCAGGAAGCGGATGTAGTTTATCGTTATACCTAGGACAGAAGAAAGTATTGGATGCAAAGAATAAAAGCAAAAATGCAAGGTGAAGGACGGGAAAAAAAAAACGAAAAAAATAATGAAGATATGGAACAGGCAGAAAAGATAGAATATATACAGAGAATAAAAAGCAGACGATAACAAAAATGGAGCGGGAAAATGTAAGACGAAACCCGCAAGTGGCGAAGAAAGGAAATTATTAAAATTGAAGAGAAGTGTGTTGAGAATACTATGGGTCGAACGTGGGCGAATCGACGAAGTTTTAGGGAAAAAAATTAAACAAAATAGTCTCTTATACATCAAACCAGAAAAAGAGAGTTGAAATTTCAAATAATGAGGAAAGCGAGCTTTGAACATTTAATATGGACAAGGGAAAAGAGCGAGATAAACTATTTAACGAGCTTATGTAATTGGTTAGCAGAACAGTGATACCAAAAAAGACAAAAGTTACTGAGAGCTGCAAAATTCAGGAAGTTGTGGAGAGCCATGACTGCCCAAATCGAGAAGCGACACTTAACATAGAAGTTGGGATGGAACAAAAAAATATAGACAGATATTAACGAAGGAAAGGTAGAAAGAAAATATTAAAGAAGAAAGCGAGTTTTGAAACAACGAGTAAAATGAAGAAGACGAAAAAAAATGAAAGAAAGAATAAAGATAGATGAATTGGGATGCGAGAACAAACAGAAAAAGAATTAAGGAAAATACGATGTTAAAGAAAGAAGAATAAAAACAAACAAAACAGCAGAGGACATCAAAAATAGGACATAGCGAATATAATGAAGGAGAAAGGGGAACAGAGGACAATAGAATAGTCTAGACGAGACGGGTTTAACGAGAAGGAGACAACGTTGTATTTGAGAGGAAGAAAGTGAGAGAGAGAGAGAGAAGTCTAGACTGATGTCAAAACTACCGATCCATGGAATATAATTAAATAAAAATAGAAAATTGAAAACAGTTATAGGAGAAGGAGCAAAATAAAATTATCGAGAAAAATTATTTCAATATCCACCATAAATGGCGGACATCTGTAAATCTACAACTGAATTTGGAGAGAAAAGAATTGTGGGAGTGAATAACTGAAAGGTGGGTGTGAGGTCACGGCAAAGACATTTAAACACAATGACTAAAGGGGGCGTGGAGAGGCGTCTGAAATTAAAACGAGATGGGCATGAAAAATGAAATGAAAGAAAGGCAGAAAGAGAGAAAAAGATGCTATTCTCAACATTTTTGCGGTATTACGTGAGAACAAATGATTGCTTTCTCTTGGATAACTTCCAAATAGCTCTACTTAATATCCATGGGGGAATACGAGCGACACACCTCTTCGGAACGGAACGAAACAGGTCGACAGGAATAGGGATGGCCAGGGATTTCTGGACGCGCGGAATGGAGGGTAAAGGAAAACACCGTTTGCTCGTCGGGTTCCTCACTGGCAGACGGGGATGAAGGTGGCCGAAGGACGTGGAGCGAGACAAAGACTGGATCGCCTCACTTTGCACGTCGACATCGTCCCTCCCGTTTTCGGTTCCCAGCGGGCGAGATAGGGTGAGGGTCGGCGTTTTTTTTACCCGTCTTTTGGAATGCCGGCATATCTCTGACCCACCTTCCTCCGCTGAATTCCATCAGATACTTCCCAGCAACCTCTTTCGCTCTCTCCCTTCTTTTGCCATGCTCCCGAAAATCTCGCTCGTCCTTTCGCGGCTATTACCACTCTTCACCCTAACTCCTTGCCCCGCCTACTCCGATTCATTCGGCCATCTGTCCATCCATCCAACCAGTCGGCCATCAAATGCTAACTTCATTGTGTGATGGATTGAATAAGTGTCAACCGGATGACTCAAGACACTGACGTCATTTCCTTTTGTGTCTTCACATGCGCACCCAACTGGATAGCAGTGATTGTACATCGTTGGTGGTATGTGTTCACTCGCTTCTCTCTCCCTGTGTGCATGCGTGTGCGCGTGCGCGTGCGCGTGCGTGTGCGCGTGCGTGTGTGCGCCAGCCCACTTAGAGGAACCGTGGAGTTCTTAAATGGCTGTGTAAAGGAAAATCGGAACCAGCAAACTGAGTTCGAATCCCGCAAGGGGCTTCATTGTTTTGGTTGATTTTGTTTAACGGCATATCAATCTTTATGTGTCATTTAATGCCGAAATCTAAATATTTTGAACGCAATTTTCTCCATTAAACTACAGATATTTTCTTCATAATTTCATGCTTTCAGGATAAGCGTATGTTTCTTTTTAGATACATAGTTTACAGAGAGGTGGAATAATGGATAGCGGCTCGGACTGAGAAATCGCAGAGCTGAATTCAGATTCCAGACGAAACAATTATTTTCACTTACGTGCTAATACCCTTGGGAAAGGTATGAATCGTCTTTTCTCCCCCAACTATGTGTAAATAGCAGGACAGACCGGATTCTATAGCCTTGGATGGCAACTGCTCTACCGCAGAAAGAAAAGATATCCAACTGAGGGAAAAATCTGCTTCGTCAGTCATGTATCGAAAGATGCATCGACTAAGCGTAAGATCATCTGACTGAATTTGCAGACGATAAAATATATTATTGGTAAATTCTTTTAAATTTACTTTTTAAATTTTACTACAACCATGTATTGTTAAATTTTTAAAAAATATGTTGCTGATAATTTTACCATAAAGATGTATTTTTATGCTTTTTATTAGTGTTGCATTGTTGGACATTTTTCTATAACAATATACTTTTTATTTGGAGGGGGATTCACTATTTGCCCATAGTTAAGACCCTAACAGGTACTACCACCCGGGCCAGTGTGGAACAACAACTGTTAAGAGGTAGTTCTGTGCTCCTCACAACCTCCAATCTACTGGTCAAATGCTTTGCTGCCAGACGTAGTTTATCGTCATACACAGGACAGCCGCACTAGACTTGATTTTCCCACGTAGCAATTCTTTCATCTGCGACATAAATCATTTTTCCTTCGGTTATTTTCCATCTCCAGATACGTCGTCATTGGCCTGACACGGTGATTTCACCCCAAGCAAGCCGATAATACAGCTAAGACACAAGGGTTTACTGGGAGCGAAATACGAGAAGATTTTAGGGAGGAACCGGAAACCCAATCCTAACCAAGAATAAAGTAATAAAACTCTATTCGTGGTCAAAAAAAATCTAGGAGTGTTAATTGGTTTGCGAGAGAAATATATGTATGCGTACTTGTTCAATATCTCTGTGAAATCTTGGGACTAGCATTAAAATGCTGATACCTTCATATTCAACCTTGACAGTTCAGTCATATGTATTTATGGCTTTGTATGCTGCGTTTGTATATGCATGTGTTCGAATGAATATTTTTTATCCTATAATGTGTTAATAAATGTAACCACTGAATGTTTGATTCTTATGGGAAATTTCAAAGAGAGAAGTCATGCGTACAGGAATAGCTGTTTGCTATATAGGAATGAATTGTCGCTACCGACACTGGAGTTTGAAAATAGATTGCCAGTGAGCAAGCACAGGTGGTCCCATTTTGAATTAGTAAGTCACGTGATGGTGGCGTCTAAGTGATCATTATCCGAATTACTTCGGAGGTGTGCTTGTCAAATTCTCTGACTCCGAGTAGAGAGGATGTCCAGTCGTAGCTACGTCGATGGGTAGAGTCTCGTCTGGGGTATAGACAACTACACGACCCCGTTTTTACGGGCTCTACGGGGAATTTTTGCCCAAGCCTACGGGCTCGGATACCCCACAATAAACTCGGTCTTGTGCCACATCCGACCACGTGGGGCAGTTAGTGAATATCATTATTATCCGAATTACTTCGGAGGTGTGCTTGTCAAACTCTCTACCCCCGGGCAGAGAGGAACACAGATAGATAGATACGGATATATATGACAATGTGGAAAAAACCATTATTTGTGTAAAAAAATCAGACGCACATAAAGCCAATTAGGGATTCCATGTAATAGAAAATACGTTTATTTACAAAATCAAAACGTGTTAGAAAATATAAATCCTGACTAATGACTACACAGCTCCTGGTGTTTTGAAGCACATTTAAAATATTTATCAGGCTCACTTTAAGACCTAAGCGCTTTTGAGAATCGTTGCTTTAATTCATCTCTTTTTAATTCTCTGTCTCTCCGTCTCTGTCTCTCTCTTTCTCTGTCTCTCTGTCTCTCTCTCTGTCTCTCTGTCTCTGTCTCTCTCTCTCTCTCTCTCTCTCTCTATATATATATATATATATATATATATATATATAAAAAGTGAACATAGAAGTCAACACTTAGAGGCGACAGTCTGTTTCATGCTAGATGCAATCGTGGCCTGACGATTGCATTTAGCATGAAATATATATATATATATATATATATATATATATATATATGACGCGCACACACATATATGTGTGTGTGTGTGTGTGCGTGTATGTGTGTGCGTGTCCGACTAATTTCTGGCGTTTTTATACCGTTGATGTTGGAATTGGCATTATTTCAAAATGACGTCCTTTGTAAAACTTTAAAAAAAATACTAAATAAAAAAATACAATGAACGTATGGCATAAAAGTATGTTAATAGGAATTTCTACAGTGTTAAACTCAATTAACCGAAGTATAGGATGTGATTTTGTATCGTAACGTGTATCGGGACGAAATGTGGAATATATGTTCCAGTTTCAAAATCCGTTTCTTCTGTTCAATTTTGTACAAATACATTTGAGAAAGATTTGGTTCCAATCTTCTCTCCCCGGCTATGGCTTAAATGGCAGGGGAATCTTGACACTGGAGACTTATTTGTCAACCATTCTTTGAGTGGAAACATTATGAATTCAAAACTTGTTGGATGTAGAGCTGGCAAAAACCTATTTTTACTTTTCCGGGCAGATGAAGCTAATCAAATCGGGAAGACATCCCACCTGGCGGAAGAAAAATCATGATTTTAAATCGCTGCTGGCTTAGAGTCATATAAAAACTAGGGAAAGACTATAGAAAGAAATCCTGTGTGAAACCCCGTAGGATTGGCTGTCGACCTTCCGAACTGTAGCCGAGCCAGCTCCACATGTAATGCGCTGTATTCATTTGGATCTCGTCGTTACGACCGAGAGGTTTCTAGTGCGATGTGGGCAGCATACGGTCTACATATGCCGTCTTATTCTCCACACTTAATGATTGAATTTCGACCAAACTGGACGCTAAATATATCTCCCAAAATAAACGGATGCCTACTACTCTTCCGGAAAACACAGAAGTGACACCTAGCATGTTGAGTCTATGACCATAATCTCCACTTGGGAGACTAACTGCGCTACGAAGAAGCAGGAGGAGCCCATGTCCACACATTGGTGGAGAGATCGGTAGCGATTCAGTTAGTAACATCAATTCGAGAACGTAGCACGTGAAACAGCAGATGTGAAGAATATTGTCTGGAGTATGGTAGACGATCCGCTGAGAGAAATGGGGTGACAGAGTTTAATTAAATGCATTTCCACAATCTAACCTCTTAATTTATTAAACTGATTGAAGATCAGCACTTCCGTCGTTATTTCAATGATTACTTGATTGATAAGTTTTCTACGGCTTGTCAAACGTTTGATGGTTATTTAAAGCCAGAAGATATTTTTAGATTGTACGAATAATTTTTGAGAGATAATAATGATTTAGTGATATAAGTCTTAATAATTAACTCATAGCCGGGGGGGGATAATTCATACATTACCCAAGGGTATTTAAGCGTAAGTTATGTGAAAACCAAAGTTAATGAACGTCGAGCCCTGTCAGTACCTAAATGGGTGATCGCTTGGGAATACCGAATGCTGTAAGTTTGGGTGTGCGGATGGTGTAATCAATAATGGTTCGAAATTGTTAAACGGAGCGCCGAGTTCTAATTCCCGTTGGGTTCTTTGTATTCACTTATGCACAAATACACTTGAGAAAGGTATAAATCCAACTCTTTCTCGCATAGCTAGGAGTTAATTAGTAAGATATGTATCCCTAAACATTGCAAAAAATCTCACAATCTAAAAGAAATATTTGTGGCTTTAAATAACCTGCGGAAGGGTTGATTAGCCGTAAAAATGATTGAATGAATCAGTCAAAGATATTTGTTTATAAACGTCATATTTGATACTATACTTACGCATTGATATCTGTGTACAAAACATTTTTTTATTTTACAAATATGTAAAATAAATTTAAAACGGATGTGTACCGTTTTATATCTTTTATTAAAAAGAATAACACATTTCATGAGGCAATTGCAGTTGTTTGGCGAAAGGGATATTTTTTAATTGATTTTTTTGTCATTAAATACCATCAATAAATATATCAATAGTCTTGCAATCTTTAACTTTAATACCCGCAATTAAACGGCGTAGCATAAGGATATTTCTCTTGACACCGCTATAATTTTAACTCCCTACAATCCCACGGAAATGTTTGGTGTTTTAAAAAGCGATGATAAGACTTTTTTATAAAACCCAAACAGATGAAAGTAAGTTCATACATTTTCTATGTTCTTTGAGAATTTACAACGAAAAAACTTAGCCACTATTTAATTTTTAGATTGTTTATCTAGAAGAATAATTTTATATTTACAACATTCTAAAAAGGCTAACCAACTAATGCAATGCGATGTTTATCATTTATTAATTTTTTTAAATAAGTAGATAGGATCATAATTTTTAATTCTTAAATTAAAAAAAAAATGTCTGTGATGAAGAAACAAATTTTGTTTTATAATTTATTGTTATATTTATATAACTATAAAAAACTTGTTTTCATAGTTATTTATAAATTGGTAAATAATAAATATTGCATTATAAATGATTTATATATTTTGATAATTTTGTAATTTAAAAAAAAATATTATCCATGGATTTCTCTTCTCATTTAATTCTGTATAAAATGAAAATAATGAATATCACAGGAGTGAAGGTAATATAAAATAATATCGTTGTCAATGAAAAAAAAAACTGTTTTTTTTTACACCGTTTTTTTCCAGGAACAAAGGTTAATGATTTAATATTTTAAACAGGCAATTGTTTGTCAGGTGAAACTTTTACTCTTTGATTTTTTTTTAAACAGATTCGTTTTAATTAAAGGACACATAAATCTACACATGTTTTCATTAATGAAGATTTACATAACTTAACAAAAGTATACAAATATGTAAAAATCAATGACGTAAGCATATCTTGATGACATGATATTTGTAAATAAACACATCCACCTGATCAGAGAGATCGATTTGACACTATCGATATTATGATCAGGACCCCGCGTCTAAATTAAACAAATCAACATTTTTCCGTTTTCACAAATATTGTGGCTTGTCGAAGCTCTAATGAAAGCTGATATAGAAAAAATTTTCCCACTTTTTTTTTAACAAGTGGAGCGGCCTGCTTAA
This sequence comes from Acanthosepion pharaonis, assembly GCA_903632075.3. NCBI lineage: Eukaryota > Metazoa > Mollusca > Cephalopoda > Sepiida > Sepiidae > Acanthosepion > Acanthosepion pharaonis. The sequence continues at coordinate 751,987 of CAHIKZ030004770.1, read as the reverse complement.
TTTGTCACGATCACGAGTCTAGTAACTCATTAGAATTTTTTTTTTAAGCATTTCACCCCAAGCAAGGCGGGAAGCCACAAGGACGCAAGGGGTTACAGAAAATTTAGAGCAAGATCAGATAGGAGTGATAGAAGAAAGGATGAGGGTAGTGGATAGATCAAGGCAACTGGAGATGTCGATTGACATTACACTTGAATAGCTGGAGATTATAGCTCACAGGGAAACAGGAATAGGGAAGGGAGTTCCACAGGCGAGAGGTGCAAGACATGAAGCTATTAGAGTAGAAGAGACGGCTACATTTAGGAGTTTCGACAGTGAAGGGGTGAGAGCGGGATGCCAGCCTCGTAGGGCGCTTGAACACATGAAGTCTGGGAACCAGCGAATGCAGCTTCTCGGAGCAATAATCACATGTATCGGGCAAGATAACCTGACGGAGATTAACCTCGTGCGGGCTTGTTTCAATTCACAGTTTTGCTTCTCATAGACCGGTTGCCACACAAGTCTATCATCTATCCTGCTATTTACTCATAGCTGGATGGGGGGGGGAGATATGGATTCATACGTTTCCAAAGGGTATTAACATGTAAGTGAATTGAATGAACTCAACTGGGATTCGAACTCGTATCTCCGAATCTTCAATCCGAGCAGAAATCTATTACTCTCATCTTGCGGTGCGGCCTCAGCCGAGATTGAACTCACTACACCTTTCCAGTATTCCTTATCTGTCATAGCTAATACTTTGATTGGTGTAGTTCATAATCTTGTCAAATAGCTGAATTCTTGATGCTTCGCTAGGGCTATCAAGGGTGCTTTTATCGTGACACCATCACTAAATGGATTGCCAACCAAGGCTCAGAGAGACTGCATTCTCCTCCGCAGGTTTTGAATTCAGAGATTTCCTTCTCCTAGACCAGTTGCCATCCAAGGCAACTGGTCTAGGAGAAGAAAAACCCAGTCTGTCCTGCTATTTACCCATAGCTGGAGGGAGAAGAAGAGGATTCACACCTTTCCCAATGGTATTACCACGTAAGTGAATGTAATGGATTCAACTGGAATTCGAACTCGGCTCTCTGATTCCTCAAACCAAGCCGCTATCCGTTACTCTACCGTACCTACTGATTTTAGCGTTTAAGTAGCCGCTGCATCAAGCTTAGGGAGGGACTGCTGTATTTGATATTCTAACCCTTTTTCAAGGATGCGGTGGTGTGGGGATAATAAATACACATTTATTTTACCCGCAAAACTGTCCCCATATAAAATAAGTGATATAAATTTGCCAAATATAAACAACCAATATATTCGCCAATATTCTTTGTGAGGAGGGTCTTCTTGCTTGGAAAATCAACTTTCGGAATGTTGGCTTGGAAATTCAACTACTGACACAGGTGTTAAATATTGAAATATCTCATGCACCCAGAAGACCACAGGCAGACAGGCCGGCAGAGAGGCAGCCGAAGAGACAAACAGGCACGCATGCGCGTCATATGTGCATCTGAACAGATTTATGTGTCCCTGTGAACGAGAATGCATTGCTTGTGGAAATGCGTCAGAAAGCGAAATTAGGGTGAGGGAGAGAGGGAGAGAGAGAAAATGATAGGCAAAGAAGTGAAAGAGAGAAGTAAACAGAAAAGAAAAGCCTAAAGTATTGAGAGAGAAGGAAGAAGAGAAAAATAAATAAAAACAAAAACAAAGTAAGACAAAAGAAGAAATAAAGTAAAATCGACAAAAAGTGTAAAGAAAATACAATGAGAAATAGAAAGAAAATGAGATAAAGAAAGAAAGAAAGAAAGAAAGAGAGCAAAAGAACTATAAACAGAAAAGAAAGGGAATGAAAGTGAAAAAGAAACCGAAATAAAAATGGTTGGAAAGAAAAAGAGAGAAAGAGAAGAAAGAAAAATCTGAAGAGAGAAAAGGAAACAGAGGATCAAAAAGGGGTTAATGAGAGATAAAGATAACAGTGAAGAATTAAAAACACAGAGCGAAGAATGAAAAAGAGTTAAAAAGAAAAAAAAAGAAAGGTAAAGCAAAAGACTGAGAAAGTGAAAAAAAGAAAAGAAAAAAACAAGTTAGAAAGAGAGGGAAAAATAAATACAAAGACAAAAATGAAAGAAAGACAAAAAAAAGAAAGTAACATTAAAAGAAGAGAAGAAAATTACAAGAAGAGAGTAAATCTAAAAGTTAAAGAAAGAAAGAAAGAAAGAAAGAAGACAAAAGGAAAGAAAAAAGTGGTATTACTTACTGTTCTTGCATGAATTCCCGGATGTATGTCCGGTTTAAGAAATAGATTAGAAATATTTACAATTGGTTCGTCATTTTTGACTTTGAGAATTTAACCACACTATCCTGAATTTTATAGCATATTCTTGCACCCTGTGGCTAAACATTTTCACAAACCAACAACACCTTCTCCAAGACCAGCAAATCCCAATAACGCATCTTTTTTTAAAATCCTTATTCTATTCACCAGAGAATTCAAACTACCATAAAATCGATCACATCTTCATCACGGTTAAACCAAACAATACCGCCATCAGCAACAAAACTATCTTCAATCTTAAGAGCTGTGTCATATCTGAGGCGTTATAACAAATTTGTAAACGTATAGAGGGGCCATCGCCTAGCTTCCCACTGACCGGCTAGTTACTACCCCACGTTGCATCTCCAATCACGTTCGGGTCAACAGTTTGAACCCCAAACCCGGAAAGGCCCGCTACAAGCACACAAGGAAAGGAAATGTAAAAGTTTGAGAACACAAAAGCTGTTTGTAATCGTTGTAATCTACGGAAGGTTACTGAATAGATATCTACCCCCCCACGCGGTCAGATGTGGCATGAGGCCAGATTTAATGTGGAGTATCCGTGCCCGTAGGCTCGGCAAAAATTCCCCGTAGATTCCGTATAAAACGGGATCGGGTAGCTGTTTCCAGAGACCAGGCTCGGCCCTTCGACATAGTCTCGTCTGGGAATCCTCTATGCCCGGAAGCAGAGAATTTGAACAGCACAGCTGGAGAAGAATCTCCAACTGCAGGATATCTACCAACCGCCCGACGCGGCCAGACATGGCACAAGGCCGAATTTAATTTTGGGTATCCGAGCCCGTATGCTTGGCCAAAAATTCCCCGTAGACCCCGTATAAAACGGGGTCGGGTAGCTGTTTCCTGAGACGAGCCACTGTGCTTCGACATAGCCACGTCTGAGGATCCTCTCTGCTATGAGACAGTGAGATTGTCCAGCACAACTGGAGACGAATCTCCAACTGCTGACCGACATACAGTATTTACTACTGTATTTATGTGAATGGGGATATGCCCATTATCGTCCGTAGGTATGCAACAACAGTAATATATATATTTGTGGACATATATATATATATATATATATATATATATATATATATATATATATATATATATATGTATGTATGTATATAAATAAAAAGAAAGAACAGTAAGATATAAAATCCGGTGTTCTTATAGATATTTTTATTTTTACAAAATAGTGCTCAATGGCAATTTACAGAGCATTAATGTTATAAATTAATTGATTTAAAATATGTTTTTTTCCGCTACACCGTTCTAACAATGTTTGAAAAATAGAATCTAAAAGCCCCGAATTTATTTTGCAATTAAATTAAAAGCATTAGTTCCATTTCATCTTCAAGCGAATTTTGGAGTAACGTTTAAAAGTAACTTTTAAAACCCAGTAATGTTTTAAAAAGTTACTCCAAAATTCGCTTGAGTATGAAATGGAACTCATGTTTTTAATTTAATTGCAAAATTAAATTCGGGGCTTTCAGATTCTATTTTTGAAACATGGTTAGAACTGTGTATGGAAAAACATATTTTAAATTATAATATATATATATATATATATATATATATATATATATATATATATATAATATATATATATATATATATATATATATATATATATATATATATATATATATATATATATATATATATATATATATATATATATATATATATATATATATATATATATATATATATATATATATATATATATATATATATATATATATATATATATATAGACAGATGTCATGTCGAACTAACAGATCAGCTCTTCCGTCCGCCTTTTCCACTTATCAACATATTGTCTAGTTGAATATCACGGCGCAACACGTATGAGTGCCATTGGAATGACCAGAAATAGTCTGATTCATGCAACGATGGGCATGAATTGATTACTTTTACCCCAACAGTGACTCTTAACATAAACCCGCTACAGAAAATCAGACATTTTTGGTTTGTTGTCGCTTGACTATTAACATGTTCATTTTCTTTATTTATTCTTACATTCCGATTCGTTCAAGGGAGGTAATTATGTTTCTTTACTACTGGTATTCCACACAGTTAATCTCTTCGGCCCGACTCATTTTCTACAGTGTAGATCTACATAAGAGCATACTCCAGTCATTAGTGAGTAACTATGGATTACAGCTATATCACGTTTTTAGACACTGTTCCCATAGGGTCACCGATGTTAAGCAATGTTGGGCCTGGTAGGTACCCAGTTGGGTGACCACTTTCAATACCAGTTTCTATAACTTGGATGCGCGGTGGTGTAATGGATAATAGTACGGAATTGTTAATCGGAGAACCGAGTTCTAATTTCAGTTTTGTTAGTTACATTCATTTATGCAATTTGGTAAAGGTATGCATTCACTTCTTCTCCCCTAGCTATGGGTTAATTAGTAAGATTTGGATCGTTAAATTATAATTATCTCTAAAACAATTCTTACAATCTAATAATATTTTCTGGTGTGGGGAGAAGAAGTGGAATGGTCGCTGCGCAGATGAGGACTTGACGAGTCTTCTTTTTATGTCTCAGTTGCCTGCCAATAACTCTTTCCGTATGATCTTACAGTCTGCTCAGTATGGCTACCAGCTGTTTTTTTTTTCTCTGTCTGTGTCTTTTGTCGAAGATGGTAGCGTCTAAGTTGCTCGTGGAACAATTATTGACTCTTATAATGTGGTCATATCATTTCAAATGTCTCTTTTTGACAGTGTCTATGAGGTATACCAATGGGCTTATTTCATGTTTAGTGGTGTCTCGCACGGCGTCAATTCTGATGCGATGTACGTAGATGATGTCTAGGATGCTTCGGTTGTATCTCATACTAATGCTTGGATTATTCCCTATATATTAATGTTCTTAATGTCTAAGATTTACAGACACATACAAAAATTGAATATAACAATGAAAGCCACTGTTATTTCAAGCACGCGTTATTTTTTTTTCTTTTACAGACATTTCTTAGTTTTGCGACAGATGTCAGTAGTTGTGTTGCTCTTGAAATTATTTCCAGTCTTGTATCAACTTTCCCGGAATTTGAACAAATTTCTTTGTATTGTCTCAGTATTTTAAGTTTCTGACCATCGACTTTTGTCTTGTTTGAAAGCAATTTCCTGTTGATGAACATGAGTATTTTTTTTGCATTTTCGGATAGATGGAGCTCGATAGCCCGGGAAGGCCGTACATATAGGGGAAGGAAAACCCTAATTTTAAGCCTCCGCTGTCTTGCGGTCATATCCAAACACGGAAAACTCTATGGATATAAATCCAGACAGAAAACCCTGATTGGAGTCCTGAAGGAGTTTGGCTGTCAACGACGACAACTTTCCGTACTCAAATACGATGCTCTTTAGTCATTTGCATCTAGTCGGGGGGGCGAGTTCGGGAGGACATGTATTCTGGGCAGCGCACGGCCTCTATATACTATTGTCCAGTCTTGAGCCCTAGATCGGTTACTCCAGTTTCACCACTGAATTTTAACCTAACAGAGCGCTACCTTTATCTCTCCAGATAAATGGATGTCTACTAATCTCCATATCATATCTGGGGGACGTTTCATACAGGTTTATCATTAGACTTGGTTCCTCTTCTTTGCCAGTCCGATAATCTATGTTGTCTACAAAACGATGCTTTTTGATGTTGCGACATCCGATCCTAACTGTTCCCTGGTGTCCGTCAAGGGCGTCATTCATGATGCGTTCAAGGAAGATATCAAAGCGGGACTGAAGACAGGAGACAGCCTTGACGTAAACCGTCTGGTTTGTGGAACCGCATTCCTATGGGACCCTGGAACATTACTACGCTGCTTGCATTATCATCGAACTGTTTGTTCAGTATGGATCACCTTCTTACCCATGTTAAATGTATGCATTAATTATATAAATTTTGTGAATTCATGAATGAGTAACGCTATCTGGAATGGTGTGAGGCATGTGATGACGCCATCAACAATATTGTTTTACTTAAAAAAATATCTCAATCTTCTTAGAGGCTTCTTTTTAGGCATGGTCTGTCTTTTCGACATAAATGGAAGAAAATAAATAAATCAATTAAATTATATCATTTTCATATTTGGATCTTATTAAACATCATATGGTAACTAGTATTTTCCAAATATATTGGCAGAGATAAAATAAATAATGCTATTTCATAGTAAAATTGAACTAAAACAAATAAGTTTATTACGTTATTGAAAAAGTAATCTTACATGGAAATAAATTCATCCTTTGACCCCCCCCCCCAAAAAAAAAAACAAATTCGAAACACATTTACAGTCAAAGAAGAACGTAAGAAAACTGCCTACGTCTGTGACGAACGCAGCATTACGAGTGGCGTATTCACGCGTCTAAATTTTGTCTTCAGTGAGCGCGCCTTTTCACAACAGAAAAAAAACATTACGTTATATTCGGCTTACCGTACCTTGAAAATGGCGGTCATAGATACGTGATTATTTTTTTAACGAAAAGGATTGTAGCGAGGATTTCTTTAAAATAGTTAAAAAAATATATATATATACTATACTGGTTTGATGAGACCGCAATATTTTTTCCCAAAAGAAATTATATTTGTGCATCTTTGATAGTTCGACATTAAACAATCTACAAAAGAAAAAAAAATCATATTTTACTTTCCTTTTTTCTAACGTAATTTTTGCTGCCAATGTTATTTGTTCACATATATTGCTTGTAATTCTCGTCAGAGCATACATAATGTCACGGTCCACTCAAAAAAAAAAAAAAAAAAAACTTCTTTCAACTTATCGCAATTTAAAATATATATATATATATATATATATATATATATATATATATATACACACACACACATATATATATATATATATATATATATATATATATATATATATATATATATATATATATCTTTTCATAAAAATAATATCAGATTCCTAACTTATTGATAGGAAAAATGAGATAAAAAACGAATTAAGAATAAATTATATCTTTGAAAGCAGACAGTAAAAATCAAAATGGCGCGGAAGAGACATTTGAAAATCAAAAGAAACTTTAATATCTTTTTCCTTCGCATCTGTCTTCAAGTGTGAGTACAAGTATGCATTTCGTTTAAGGTGACGGCGATTTTAAAGAAAGTTATTTTTTTTTATAAAGCACTAATTGTAAACTTCCGTATTTCTTAAAATTTCCTCCGTGTCCGCCTGATTCTTCTATTTATATTTGTATGTATGAATGCTTTGACTACTTTTATTTTGAATTTGTGTTACATTAATTTTCCCCTCTCTTTCATTCTACCTTTTTTTTTTCTTTCTATTTTAGATTTGATTCCCTTAAGTCTCTTGCTTTACTTTGTTTATCTTTGTTTTCTTTCATTGTTTTTTTAATATTTTATTCCATTAATTTTCCTTTTTTTTTCTTCGTTCTTGATTTCTTTCTTTTTCTGTCATTTTTTTCTTTATCTTCTACTTTAGATTTGATTCAGTTGATTTTTTTGCTCACCTTCTTTTCTTCGTTGATGCTTTCTTTCTTCTATTGCCGTTTTATATATATATATATTATTCCCTTAATTTTCTTCTCTTTTTCTTCGTTCACGCTTGTTTTTTTTTTCTTTCGTTCTTTTCTTTTTCTGTCGTTTTTCTTTCTTCTTTTCTATTTTAGATTTTATTCCATTGATTTTCTTGCTATCCGTTTTTTCTTTTTTTTTCCTTCTTTTCTCTCTTTCTGTTGACTTTTCTTGTCTTTTTATATTTTATTCCATTGAATCTTTTACTCTCCTAACTTTTTCATGATTTCTTTCTTTCTTTTTTCTTTCTTTGTTTTTTTTTAAATATTTTGTTACCTTGTAATTTTTGTTCTTTGTTCATGATTTTTTAGTCTTTTCTTTCTGTCTTACTTTTTACGTTCATTTTATATTTCATTCGTTTGATTCTTTTTTTGTTTTCCTTTTTATTCTTTCAAACTTTTTTCTTTTTCTTTCTTTGATTTTTTTTAGATTTTATTCCCTTAAAATTTTTCTTCTTCGTTTTTCCTTCATGTTCTCTCTTCTGTCTGTCTTACTTGTTCTTTCTTTTGGTTTCTTTCTTTTTTTTTGTCTGTCTTACAATTTTTACATGTTTACTATTTTAAATTTTATTCCATTAATTTTCTTGGAATTTTTTTTATTCTTTCAACCTTCTTTTTCTTTCTTTCTTCCTTCCTTTCTTTCTTTCTTTCTTTCTTTCTTTTTTCATTCACAAATTCATAAATTAATCTATTCTTCTTTTATACTAATCTTTAATTCGGTTATTCTTTAAGATTTATTGAAACATCTCTTTTATTTTTAATTTAATACCGTTCTTACTTGATATAACCGTCTTTATTTTTCTTTTTTCTTTCTTTTTCTTAGTTTCCTTTTTTATTTTTCCCTATTCTTTTTCTTTCTTTACTTTTTTTCCACTTCTTTCGTTCTCCTCGGTCTTCATCCTTTCGATTCTACATTTCTCTCTTTCATTATTTCTTTTCGTTCTATCTTACTTTTTTCTGTTTCTACGATCCGTATTTCAGAAAACTGTCAATTATTCGGTTTCTTTTTTATTTATGCTTTTCGTTTTTCATTTAAGATTTATCGAAATCTTTCTTAATCTTTTCCAATTCGTTAATTTCATTTTTACTTTAATTTTTCTTCCTTCCTCCGTTCTTTGCAAATATATTGCGTTCCTTTTCTTCTTTTATACATTCTCTTTTTATTATTCTCTCTCATTTTGTTTATTGTTTTAATATATATATATATATATATATATATATATATATATATATTATATATATATATATATATATATATACTATTATTATTATTATTATTATTACCCTTTTCCTGTGTAGTGCTAATATTTTTCCTCTTTCTTAACTTCATATAAATCACTGTCAGCCCATTTCCGGCCAGTTCCACCTCTTCTCTGATTTTCAGCAATGCCTTATGTGTCTTTCGTTCATTATATCCACTATACAAACTTTCCAATGAAAAAAAACCTTCAAACTCACACATCTACAGTTTTGTGTAAACAAAAAAAAAAACATGGCTTCCAATTTACAGCAATATATTTACAATTGTGAGAAATTATAATGCATTTACTTGTGCTTTTTTCTGTACATGAATTTCTTTTCCATTTATCATGATTCAATTTTTCTTTGCCTCGAGTAATTGTTTTTACGACTTTGTTTTTACATCATCCAAAGCTTTCATTTTCAGTACTAATTTCTCTACAACCGTATACACACGAAAAAAATTACATTACGAAATATATTCCAAAAAGCATCATTTATGAGGTCTATTTTCTTCACACTTTTATCAATAAACAATCAAACGAAGCTATTTTCTTTTTGTATTTCTTAACAAATATACTCAAAGAAAAGAAAGAAAAATCTTGAAATGTCTTCCAAACTTAAAGGTGTCATTGTTATTGCGCATCAGTACGATATGTAAGTATATGTATTTAATGTTCAAGATACTGAAAAATAACTTCATTTGCACACACGGATTTATATTTAAAAAAAAAAACGTCACACTGTGTTTGAAATTTTGTTACGAAACTGATGTACTCGTTTCGTGATATTTGTAGACGTTTAGTGTTTGTATCATATTGGCTTTACCATATTTTTCATTTAAATCAAGCTAAAAAGCAACATAATTATAAAAACCTATATATCTTCAAAAATTTACACATTAATTGCCTAAATTCAAAACAAAATTAACATACAGTGTTCGACTTCGAGACATAATTCATATATATATATATATATATATATATATATATAATGGATAAAGAGAAAAGTAAGATATATAATCCGGTGTTCTTTTTAATATGTTTTATTTTTACAAAACATTCCACTCAAAGAAAATCTACAGAGCATAAATATTATAAATTTACTCGTGAAAATTATGGTTCCATCGATACACAGGAATTACCATGTTTCAAAAACAGAAGATAAATCTTCAAATTCAATTATGGAATTAAATTAAAGTCCCTAGTTTTGTTTCATTTTCAAGCGAATTTTGAAATAACTTATTTTGAAATTTACTGAGTTTTGTAAGCACATATATTCATAATATTTGTTTCTATGGATATAGGTAAATTCAATAAAATTAGGAATAACGTTTTAAAATTGTAGTTCAATACGACCTATTCATATACAAACAGCCCTTTTAGAAAAAATCATTATGTATACAAGTACAAATTTAACGGCGAATCAAAAGTGCCGAAAAATTTTTGTCGTTGAAAAAGACCAGACGACATGAGTTGAACAGATGTCATCATTCGTTTGAAAAGGCACTCCTACCCTACTTTGACTTAACCTCTTTTCGAAAGTAACTAATATTTTGATACAATAGTTGTCAGTGAAATAGAATACCCTACCGCCCCTGGTTAAAATGAGAGGATTTTCCCCGTATCCATAGAAACTAATATTAGTTATAAACACTATGCCATCTCCATAGCTTATAACGCTAAGATATAGAGTTCTCTCTGAATTGTCTCACTTTAAAGGTTGAATAAGTCCGGTGAGAAGACACATCCTTGTCTTTTTTTCCGCATTTACTAAATTCATTTAACGTGCAAGTAACTTCAACTGCTTCTTTCTGATTCCGAGTACATGTATTCTTTTTGTTCCTATTTTTCTTTCTTGTAGCAGGCATCGTTCTGCAAAAATATGTCTTTGGTACCGCAAATCTCTTTTACATCTGTGAGGAAATTGCCCAACATTCTTTTCTATGTAAAGGGCGATATCACAGAGCAGTTCCTTTTTCTTTGGGCCCGCCGAATTCAAACAAGTATAGAAATTTAAGCATGTGACACAGAAATAAGGATGACCATTGGTATAGCGAAAGTTGCCTTCGAAAGGCTAAACAAACTATTAAGAAACAGGAAAAATTCATTCGAAAAATTAGAAACAAATATATATTTTTCTATTTGGCCTCCCCTTTCCAGACTTTGACAAGTTTAACAATGACACCTTTTGACAACTTTGACAATTTCCAATGCTTTTTTTTTTTTGTATTTTTGTGATCTCTCCTAAATTTTGATCGGCCCTCAATTTACACGCAGGACATTAAAATTCCTCGCTAGGTAGCAACTTCTTCTTCTTCTTTTTTCTTCTTCTTCTTCTTCTTCTTCTTCTTCTTCTTCTTCTATATGACGTGTGTTTTTAGATCGTTAGCGATCATGGCTCTCCAAACTTTCCTATCATTTATAATTCTTTAATAAATTTGGTCTATTTTGTCTCCTCAAAGTCTTGTTCCACCATCCATTTACTGTAGCTCGTTAGGTTGGTTATGTGCTATTTTCCTCTGATCAGCTTGCCTTCAATCTATCCTGTGAGCATCAAATTTTCCAAGCCCTCTCTCTTTTTTATGTGCCCTAGAAATTTCAACTGTTTTCTTCCTGATGTTAAGAATAAGTATCCATTTTATTTCCCTTTCTCTTAATCTTGACCGTTGCTCACATGTTCGGTTCATGGCATTCCCAGCATATTTCTGTAAAAACACTTTCTGTTGCTTCAACTATTTTTTTTTATCTGTGAGGAGATTTTCCAGCATGCACTACTTTTTAAGACAACTGATTCTACGTAACAGTTCAGTACTCTCTTTTTCTTTGTTTCTAACGAAACTGTTCTGTTTTTTAAGGTAGTTAATTCTATGTTTCTACTCATCACTTGTGGACTTGTGTTAGATTAATTAAATAAGAGTACGTTTAAGTATATGAAAAGATTGCGTTTTTTTAATGTCCTGCGTGTTGATGAAAAGTGTGAGATAACAGGTTTCTTTTAATTATTGTTAAAATTTATATTCAGCAAAATCAAAGGCAAGAATTCAAAATGAAATTAGATAATTTATCAGCAGCAAATTTCTTCGTATGTAATTAAAAGTTATATATTTTCATGAAAAAAATAGAAATCTGACGAAATCTAGGTAAGCTTAGTAATTACAGCTGGTGAAACGTTCTAAGTTAAATACTTCGGCGAATTAATTACATTTTACACAGAGTAATTACGGTTTAATATAAAGAAAAGTTGGATTTTAATTATCACCTGAATTTTTATGACACATAGGTCTTCATCATTCGACAGATATATATATATTTCATCTTTTCCTTTCATTAAAGGATTTCTTGGTATCGAATACACGATAATAGCTACGCAAAAATCATATGATTCAAAATAAATAACTTGGTGAAGTGGGTTTGATTCCCGTCACCTCAATGCCAAACTGCAATGTGCACCATTTCTCCGTTCCCATTTCATCCGGGAAGTTTCACTGTCTCTTAAGCTGATCGGTCAGTTATTTCTCATTCAGTCAGCTATTTGCCATGCGTGATACATGACTGCAATAGTCTGCCATTTCTTTCTGCGGTTGTCATCCAAGAAACCATCTGTCCTGATATTTACCCAGAGAACATCAGGATTCATATATTTCGCAAGGTTATTAGCACGTATGTGAATGTAATGGATTTGACTGGATTCGAACTCGTCTTCTCCGATTCCTCAATCCATTACTCCACTGTATCTCCTATAACACTTCTACTTAATCTATAAAACATAAACATGTTGCATTCGTATTGCCCTTTTTGATATGTTTTATAGGGTCTAAAATTTTAGATTTTGCTTTATAGGATTCATTAATTATTATTCGAATTGCTCTGTAATTTTGAAATATTTGGGAAGGATATTAGAATAACCCAGAAATGAAACTGGAAGAGAAACTACTGCGTACGAATAGAAAATAAAATCAGGAAATATAAAAAATAGAAAGGAGAGTAAGACAAGGATATGTCTTCTCATCGTACTTACTCAACCAAATACAGTGTGGCGACTGGAAGATTTAGAAGACCTTCCAGGATTCATTACTAGCAGTCATAATCTTAACAATATAAGGGTTTTTTTGTATTTGCTCAATTCCCCCACGGGTTTAAGTTGTGACACAAAGTCAATTTAAAGTGGGGAGCCCGAGAGCGTACACCCGGGCTATGTATAAAATTTGCCCAAGTCCTCGCAAACAACAAATGCCAGATTGTTGATAGCAAACAAAGAACTGAAATTAAAAAAAAAATCTAAATATACAAAAATAGAAAGAGGAGTAAGACAAGGGTGTGTCTTCTCAACTGAACATTACAGTGACGTGATACTGAGAGATTTAGTAGTCATATCAGGGCACATTACTGGTGACAACAATATCATCAACCTAAGATATGCCGCTGACACATTGTTGACAGCAAAGAAAGGAAACTAACAGAACCCAAGAAGATACTGAAGGAAAGCGAGAATAACGGACTAAACATCAATTCTAAGAAAACAGAATACATAATTGTAGGGAAAAGGAACATCCAATATGTAAATTATAAATTGGAGATAACAAAATCAAACAATTAGAACAATTTAAATATCTGGGAAGTGTTTTAAGAGAGGACAGAACGTGAGACACTGAAAAGCCATTGGGATAGCAAAAGATGCCTTTCAAAACCCAAGCCAAGTATTAAGAAAATGAAACATTTCATTCGAAACAAAGAAAAGCGTATTGAACTGTTACATTCATCCTATATGGCAGCGAATGCCGGACTTACAGTAGGAGAAACGCGTATTTTCCGAAGGTTAGTGAGAATACCATGGGCCGAAGATGTGAGCAATGGCGAAGTCTAAAAGAAAATGGAAATGAAAGAACACTCATATTTAACGTCGGAGTGAGACAAAGAAAAATCTAGGGCACATAATGGGAAAAGAGGACTAGGAAAATGTGGTACTCACAAGAAGATGGCCAGAGGAAAACAATGTGTGACAACTCGCAAGCTTGTGTAAATGGTTGCCGGAACATCGTTTAGGAGAGATAATAAAAAAAAGATAAAATTTATTGAAATTTCGCTAGGAATCGGAGACCCGAGTTCGAATTCCAGTCGAATCTATTACATTCACTTACGTGGTAATACCCTTGGGTAAAATATGAATCCTGTTCTCCCCCAGTCTATGGGTAAATAGCAGGACAGACCGGGTCATATAGCCTTGGATAGCAACTGGCTTAGCGCAGAAAGAAATGCCAAACTACTGCGGGGAAATAAAAACCTGCCTCATCAGTCATGTATCAAAAGATACATGATCGCCTAAGCGTGTATCACGCATGGCATATAACTGACATCAATTGCGAAAGATGCCATCCAGAAATTAAGCGAAGTAATTGGGAATAGGAAAAAAATGAACAAAAAAAAATATTAATCGCCCTATAAGAAATGTGTTTGAAAATGTGTTTCGCAACGCTAAGTTCGAATTCCAGTCGTAGCCATTACATTCACTTACGTTATAATAACCTTGGGAAAGGATGAAATCCACTTCTTCTCCCTCCAGCTATGGGTAAATAGCAGAACAGACCAGGTTCTCTAGCCTTGGATGGCAACTGGTCTACCAGTGCAAGAAAGGGCAACCTACCGCGGGAAGAAAATCTTCGTCATACATATATCGAAACATCGTCTAAGCGTGTATCATGCATGGTACCTAACTGACTGACAATGTGCATGTCATGCGAGATTTCAGCTGTAAAGGTTTGAACTGGTGGAGCTGAGTAATGTAGTTCGTCTGAACACTTTCCATGGAATTATCAAGGCCGAGCGGTGAGGGTCTTGCGAATTTTCTTCTCTGGGAAAAGGTTTTGTAAAGTGGAAAAAAATGTGCCACTCGCAAGGACGCGGTGACGTTTTTGAATTCTCTCGTAACTGGAAAGTGAAGAATGTGCCACCCCTGTCCATATTTTACAGTAGAAGAGTCACGAGTCAGGTACTTACTGAAACGGTTTCCGAGAACCGACCATTTTTCCGGCATCATTAGCAATGGTTTGTATGAATATTCCACGCGAGGTATGGGTTGTGTTTAAGTCCTTAAAGGCGCGCAAAGCCCGGGGGCTTCCCTGAAAGAACACACGTTCATGGGCAAAAATTCCTGGTCCTGTCGGTGATGATAGAACATCACGTTTTGTTTTCCAAGTTTTACCCCGACTGAGCTGTTAAAGTTGAGTAAGAAGAGAGATCACCTATAAATTTCTCCTAATACAGAATTCTTTCTGATTGTGATTATCATTTTTAATTTTCGTTGAGACTTTCTCTTTGCTTACTCGCTCCGCCCATACAATTTTCAAAATCCACCTGCAGAACCACATTTTCACTGCCACATACTTTCTCATCATCTGTGAGGAGATTGACCCGTACTCAATGCCAGACAAGATGATTGATATTGCATAGTTATCTTTGTTTTCAATGAAATTTTGTTTTTTCTTAGTACTTTGCGTAACCTTTAGACTTGTATCTTTCGCAACTGTCCCTTCGGATTTCGCTTTCATATTTTCCATCCTGTGTTACAACGTTTCTCGAATATTTAAAATTCTGTACTTGGTTTATGTTGACATGGCCACATCGTTGCTCGTATCTTGGGCTTTTACTCTTGCTTGCAATAATACCTTCTGTAATTGGCATATGTTGACATGGCCACGTCGTTGCTCGTATCCAGGGCTTTGACTCTTGCTTGCAATAATACCTTCTGTACTTGATTTATGTTGACATCGCCCCTTCGTAGCGCGTATCATGGGGTTTTACTCTTGCTTGTAGAATATTTTCTGTTTATTGTTTATGTTGACTATGTTGACTATGAATTTCAGTAAGATATCTTTACACATTTTAAGATAGAGCGGTTCTTAATCTAACAGTTGGAAAATTTTACTGTAAAACGATATGGACAATTTTGCTGTTACACCAAGTGCATCTATTCACAACTTGGGTTATTCAGGTGTATACAATATTGCAGCTTAGTCGTTGCTTTGGTTTTCTTTGATTTCTCTGATGTGGTAGAATTTTACAGGTTACTTCCTAGTCGGAACTTGGGTCCAGATTTGTGGTGTAACACTGCGTTCCGAAAACGTTTGTTGATAATTATATAATCAATTACCGGATTTCTCCACGTCTAAAAGAATTTTCGGTGCTATTCATACCAAATGCATTCTAGGCAGAATATTAAGAGACAGATAATTTCCGTTGGAAGAAAGAAAGGAATGTTGAAATGTTACGTAATGTCTGTCCTCATGTATGGCAGCGGACGCTGGATAATCTCCTCAAAGATGAAGAAGAGACTTTAAGAATCGTAAATGTGGTTCTACATAAAGATGTTGATGATACCATGGATCGAACATGAGGATTTGGAGAAAATGGAAACGAAAAGGAAACTCACGCTTAACATCATGAAGATGCAATTGAAATTTCTAGAGGAAGGACGGCTTGGAAAATCTGATACTTAGAGGACGGATAGAGTTAAAGAAGGATAAAGGAAAGCAGTGCATAACATACTTGATGAGCTTGAGCAAATGGATGGCAGAATAGGGGTTGGAAGAAATAACAAAAAGACAAAACTTATTAAGAGCTCCAAGAGACAGGAAGATGTGGAGCGCCATGATCGCCGACGTCTTGAAGGGAGACGAGACAAAAATAATTTGATAATTATTTGGTCGTTAGCTTTGCATCATTTGACCCATCTTTCACCGCGCTTGTCTTGATCCCGAGTTCGAATTTGCTAAATATTTCTTTTTTTTTCTCGTTCTTTTCCGACCTTGGTATTCAGCTATCACATGACGGTTAGGATTTCCTGGCATTTACATTGAATCTTGGTGTTGTCCAAATTATTAATTGCTTCCTCCTTTCTCTATGATGTCCGTTCCAAAATTCTTCCGCTATCTTATGACGTAAAAAGACAGACACCTGTGCACTGTCTGTGTCTCAGATTTACGTTTGAGTTGTATTAAAGAATGTCAATATTATCCAGATTATTTAATGAAACCTAAGAAACAGACAGATTTTGGAATGCACAAAAGTGAAAAAGGTACACGATATTTCAGTTTGCACAAATGTAAAAATAAGTTAGGCAGAGATTTATTTTACACAAGAGGCAAAAAGATGGACACGCGATTAACTTGAACCAGAGTTAAAAAGTTACAATGTGTTTAGTTTTCTTGAGAGTCATAAAGGTATAAATTGCTTAAGCTTCTAAGTTCATTAAGAGGAAGTTGTGAAAAACCATGATAAACTCCATCCTGAAAGGACACGGCACCTAAAGTAGAATCTCGAAAGACGGTACTGAGAGAAGCAGAAGAACTAATGTTAACAACATAATATACGAAATTGAAAATTTCTTAATGGCAGACTCAGAAATAAAACACGTCGCCAAAGCATTGAAGTTGAAAGCAAGAAGAAACGACAATTATTTACAAAAAAAAAAAAATAATAAAATAAATAGAAGGAAGGATTGTCAGCTAAAGAGACAGACAACTATGTTAGACCTGTATTGGGGACAACAAAAATAAATCAAGTACAGTGACTTATCTCTATGGGTAGCGTAACGGACAACGGAAAATATGACGTATTAAACCGAATGCAATTCCAAATAGTTGGTTGTTCTAGTTTAGCGGAACATCAATCTCTCTGCGTTATTTAATGCCAAAATCTAAATATTTTGAATGCAATTTTATTTTTTGGGGAGATAATAATATTTTTAGTGATATAAGTCCTACTAATTAACCCATAGATTGAGGAGAATGGGTGGATTCTTGTTTCACAAAGGCATTTATTCGTAAGTAAATATAACGAAGCAAACAGGAAAAGGAACTCAGCTCTCTGATTTTAAAGTAAAAAAAGTAAAAATAAGGTAGGCATAGATTTATTTTAGACAAGTGGCAAAAAGACTGGCATGCGATTAACTTGAATCAGAATTAAAAAGTTACATTGTATTTTGTTTTCTTGAGAGTTATAAAGGTATAAATTGCTACAGCTTCTAGAAGAAAATGGTGGACATACGTTTATTTAGCACAAAGATCAAATGGGGAGAAATACGAAAGTTTTTAACGCAAGTCAAAAAGGTAGGCATGGATTTCGATTGCAAGGGAATCAATAAAGTAAAGATGGTTTTGGTTTACATGAGAAGCAAAAAAGTGAACATGGGTATAGTTCAAGCGAGAGCCAAAACATAGATACATAATTTTGACTTTCACAGAATTCATGATTGTTTCATTCATTTTTTTACGGCTTCTCAACCCTTTGCATGCTATTTAAGCCAGAAAGTATATTTTATATTGTAAGAATTTTTTAATAGCTTAGTAAAATAAGTTTTACTAATTAACCCATATGAGGGGAAAATAGGTGAGTTCATAACTTTCCCAAGAGTGTTTGCGCGTAAGTGAATATAATGAACCTAAGGAGAATTAGAATTTGGCTCTTCGATTAAGTATTCCGTGCCATTATCCATTACACCATCTGCACATCCAAGCTCATAGCAGGTGGTATTCCGAAGCCTTCACCTATCTAAGTATAGACCAGGCTCACATAAATCAGTAAGGTTGACATACTTTACTTTGCATCGAAAGCAAAAAATTAGGCATGGGTTTAGTTTTCAGGAGAGACAAAGTGCTAGATATGGGTAGTTTCCAGGAGTTTTCATGGTGGACGTGATACTTCCACGGAGATGAATCCTCCTAGTTTCCCCTGTATTACAAATTCATAAGACCTTAACTACTAAAGATATTTTACATTGAACAGCAACTCCTTTCTGGAAGAAACACCAGCGTTGATGACAACCTGAAAATAGCAACCTTATTCAAAGTCAAGATTCAGTTCTGATACTCTCCTCTTCCTACGTCCACGTCATGCACCATTGCCATTTTAACAATACCCCTCTTATTTGAGTGGCCGTAGAATCTTATACTGGGTTACTTTTAGCATAAAAAAGAACTTTGAGTTTTCAATATTGTGTTTATTCAAAATCTAATTGTTCACATCTTTCGAGTTGTCAAATATAGTTTTAATGCTTTCAGTATTGTGTTATTCGAAAATATAAGATTCACCAATAAACATAAAATTACATGTCTCTTAACACATCAAGTATGAAAAGCAGAAAATATTATTCATGAATCAGACACTTTCTAACTATAATATTAATTAAATTTATCCTAAGGCAACAGTGATGACAACGCCCTGAGCAGAGCATGTAAAACCTTGCATATTTTTCTGCGTAGAACGAATATAGAAGTGTGTGAATTAAAAACATTATTGATTGCTTCTGATTTCAAGAATAATTATACGTTGCTTTTAAAAGCATAACTTTGCACAAGAAATTGTCTGGAAGATATATAGAGAAATTATGTAAGAATAAACATCTTTTATAGTAGTTAAATGTATTTCATGATATTATTTAACCATAATCATCCAATATTATCTATTACTTCTGATTTAAAAGCGTTATATTGGCAATAATTTAAATATGTGTAAAATTGTGTGAAAGAATAAATATCTTTTACTACTGTAGAGTAGGAGTGAAAGGTCTCGTTAGATAATGGGAGACTTCCACAGGTAGACACTGGAAGAGACTGGTTACCTCATACGATGTTATATAAACAGCTGAGTGACCAAGGGTATTTTTGTATTTCCATCTCGTTGGTACGAGAATAAAGTAATTCCGAATTACTACTACAATTTACATGGCGCTGTGAACAGAATCTGGCGAATCTCAACAAAATAAGACATGGCATTTGAACATTGATTTGATTGCTCAACTCATGCAACAAATAATAAAGCTACAAATGGAAATTGTCGCGATTTGGAGGGACGGAACCCATTTTTATAACATTCTGTTCGATTCTGTTAAACTCACATTAGGTAATAGCTAATGAATCGCTACTTTGCAGGTTGCTTATTTTAAAGAGATATCAAAGCAAGGTGGGTCATTTAATCATACTTATTATAAAACCCAGGTTGTGTGTGTGTGTGTGTGTGTGTGTGTGTGTCTGTACGTTTATATATTAGATCGGATTTCCTACATTTTTCAACCGATTTCAACAAAACTTCACAAGACAACGTAAAATTACCTTGCGGTGGTTCTGACAGCACCTTAAATAGGAAAAACACAATTGCTTTTGCACGAAATCAATTTGAAAACACGATAAAACACTATTCTGTTGCAAGAATGAAAGGGGGACAACTCATATCGAGTTATACTTATAAAACCCAGGCTGTTTGTGTGTGTGTGTGTTCACTTATATATGGGATCGGATTTCCTACATTTTCCAACCGATTTCTACAAAACTTCACTTTTTTTGGTACGTAGGTTTTCTTATTGTCTTGCACATTTTTTTCTTTATTTTTACATTCAGAATGCTTAAAAAATTTCATTTACAAGACAATTGTTTATAATAAAATTCTATTCAATCTGTAGACTCATAACGATTGAAAACAATGTTTTTGTTTGAGTTTGGGTTTGACCAATTCGTAAAAAAAACCCAAAAAACCAAGACATGCGTGTCCGTCAACCTTAAACAATAATCTTTGTCAATTTTATTGTTCAGTCTTCATGATGGTGGATACTTGATCTATCTCTTACTGTTATATCCCCGGGCAACGCCGGGCTCTACTGCAAGTATGCAATATAAGTCTTATAGGGTAAAAATTTCAATTAAATAGTAGACATAGTCTCGGCCTACACTAGATTTAAAAAGACCTTATAGTTGGTGGTTTTATAACCGACTAAGCAAATATTAATCGGCAATCTTTACTTTTAGAAATCTTCTACTATTGTAGTGAAAGCAGGTGACATATTGTAAGCCCTACTGATATGGCAGATTTTTTTATAATACTGTGTAACCCGGATATAAGAGAATTGTCGGGACCAGAGAAGAAGTCTCTTATATCCGGGTTTCTCTTATATCAGGGTTTGGTCTATTTTATATACATTAACACAGTACTCTAATTTGGGACCAGAGAAATTCTCTCTTATATCCGGGTTTCTCTTATATCCGGGTTTCTTATATCCGGGTTACACTGCATCATCTTACAAAAAATATTTTCGTCTACATTTATGTGCCATGTCCCTTGAGGACATGGTCGAATATGGATCTCTACAGCTTTCTATTCTTTATAGCTTTCATCAAAAAACATTAAATAGGTTAAGCTTTGGTTCCAGATGCCTCCATTATGCCCTGTTAGTATTTAATTCTCCAAGCCACGGTCATATATTTAATTTATTCTGTTTGGTCTGAGGCTGAAAACATCTCTATTATTACAATTCCGTCTGGTCCTGCTGTGGTTATTCTGTTTATCTTGTCCAGTACCGATGGTGTTGCATATTTTTCAATGTAATTAAAATTTATTGTTTTGTTTTTACGGCTTATCAACCTTTTGCAGGTTATTTGAAACCAGAAAATAATTTTAGATTGCAAAAATTTACAAGGCTTTGCAGATACGAGACCTATTAATTAATCCATTGTTAGGGGAGAGGTAAGCAGTGTATTCATACCTTAATCAAGGATATTTGTGCGGAAATTAATATAACGAAGCCGACTGGGATTTGAACTTACCTTTTTTTTTTAAAGTATTTATGTAATTGTTGGTCCCAAGATAATGCCGAAATCGTTGGGACAAGATGCTGAAGAAAAAAAATTTTTTTCAGTGTCCAGCAAAGAAATTATTCTAAACTGTTCAATTCCTCTTGAGTTTTCTTTCTTAGGAATCCACATCGCATTAACGAAGCTCCACTGTTTTGCAACTTTACCTCTTCTCTAAATTGGTTTTAATATCTTCCAGGGATGTAACTGAATATTCGGACATCTCTTATAGACATTATAGGGAAGACCACAGGCTCCAGGGGTCGAAGCTAATCTAGCTGATAATATAACCTCTTTGAATTCTTTCAAGGTCGGTAGCCACGAGTCGAAACCGGTTTCTGGCTGGACAGGGTGCACTATTTCATTGTTTCCTCCTACGTTATTTCCTCTCTCTTGGTCACTGAGTGTCTATCGTAGGAGAGAATTTATTTCTTCCAGCGTACACTCAAGATTATCATTTCTCTTCTCTCAAAGTAAGCTCTTCTTTAAACAAGAACATATATATATATATATATATATATATATATATATATATATATATGTTGCACTAGCCGTTACCATAGTAATTTTAATTTTAATAAAGAATATGCTTACAAAATGCGTAAATTTCAGGAATTAGTTATTTCCCAAAAAAATCGCATGAAGATGGAACAGAGCTTGGTACTTTAATTCAATTTAATTCAAATAATTATGTTGAAGTTTTCGCCTCTTGTTTTGAAACATTAGAACTCTTATGTAGCGGTGGTATCATATTTTTAAATAAATAATAATATTTAGGCTCTACTTTTGTATCGAGCACTGTTGTTTTAAAAATAATAACAAAAAATAGTAAAGAACTTTGGATCATTTACCTAACGAGTTCTTTCCTATTTTCTATATATTTTACACACACACACAGAGACACAGACACACACACACATACATATATATATATATATATATATATATATATATATATATATATATATATATTTTTTATCTTCAGACCACTATATATATTTTCCGTCCCACTATCATATAACACGGATATACGCAACCATAAATAAATCTAAATTGCAATAATTAATCAGGTTGTCTGACTATCGCAGAGAGCGTAAACCCAGGATCACAAACTCACATCAATCCAACTAATTAGGCTGGAGTAATGGATATCGGCTCGATTCCATTACATTCACTTACGTGCTAATGCCCTTGAGAAAGTTATGTATCCTCTGCTTCTCTCCTCAGTTATGGGTAAATAGCAGGAAAGACAGGGATCTATAGCCTTGGATGGCAACTGGTCTATAACAAAAGGAAATGGCAAACTACTGCGAGTAAAACAGTCTGCCTCGTCAGTCATGTTTTGAAAGACGCATGATCGCTTACGCGTGTATCACGCATGGCACATAACTGAATTGAACTGATATATATATATATATATATATATATATATATATATATATATATATATATATATATATATATATATATATATATATATATATATATATATATCTAAGTTGTATATGGAATGAATTCAATAACCAACAATTACTATTCTTAAAATAGTGCTCCTTGTGAAGGATTGTTAATTTGAAACTTTTAAAACCATTTATTTTACACTCAACATCATCATGGCTATTTTGTAGTGATTTTATGTTATTTATGTTATAATTTTTTTTAAAATAAATAATTATATATATATATATATATATATATATATATATATATAGAGAGAGAGAGAGAGAGTGTGTGTGTGTGTGTGTGTGTGTGTGTGTGTGTGTGTCTCTCTCTCTCTCCTCTGTATTTTGTCGGAGATGTAAACATTTTAATGTAAATCGTGATTACCTTAAAAAATAATACTCCCTAAAGCAATGATCCACCCTATTTTTGTTGGTGGAATTGTTGCAGAATATTTGTTTGAAAAAAGACAGTATTTTGGTCAGACATCAGTTAACATCTAGGTGTCAAGCTGAGGACATATTAAGGACATTCATCATTATATATATATATATATATATATATATATATATATATATATATATATATATATATATTATAATTATTTAAAAAATGGTTCCTTCGCTACATAAGAGTTCTCATGTTTCAAAACCGAGAGAGACGAAAAACCTCAATATAATTATTAAAATTAAATTGAGTTAAAGTATCAAGCCACTGTTTCATCCTCAAGCGAAAATTAATAATTATAATTTAAGATCTATTTCTGTATGGAGCACTGTTTTTTAAAAATAAAAACAAAAATACTAAACATCTCCGGATTATTTACCTAACGTGTTCTTTCCTATTTTTTTTACATATCTGCACACACACACACACACACACACACACACACACACACACATATATATATATATATATATATATATATATATATTTTTATCGTTGTACCGCATCCCTTCAGGATATAGGCCCTCACCCTTCCAAAATCTTCTCATCACTTCCAACACTTTTTCTAAGTCTCTCAACCCTCGTTCTGCCATTTTTTTTACAGACGCTAACTCTGTATGTGTCTCGCTAACTTTCAGCAGCTCTCTTGCCCCAGCATGCCCTTTGAGTATTATGCTTTCTAAGCCTTATTTCCTCATTATAGGTCCAAGAAATTTCAGCAGCCTCAACATATAAATTTCTCAGCATATACATTTACTAGCAGTATAACCCGTCTTCGACCAGGTCTTTCATTACTGGGAATTTTGCCATTCATTTGGATCAGTTTAAGTTTAAAGTCAGCCCACCTTAAAATCAATATTATTAACAGCAATTAGGTGCAACTGTGTCTCAATCCCTAAATGGGATGGGGGGTTAACAATTTGAATTGGGTGGGGGCACTGGAAAGGTCCGTTTTTGCGTTCTCAATCTTGCAAGGAAGGAACCTCTTCCATGGAACGTCATAATAATATACGATAGTTTTTATTTATATTATAATGTTTTTATAATTATAATAATCTTTTGCGTTAGATTTCAACTCTCTAAATTGATTGTACGCTGATTTTTTACAGACATTAGAGCTTGCCTTTGATTTATGTGCAAAGTGTAACTGTTATGGGGTCCACCCCTTTTTCATATAAGTGGACTCGACCAGAGTATTACTGGGACTGCTACCGTTAAATACCAAGAGTCAGTCAGAATATAGAGATTGAGAGAGATTGGGAGAGTGAGCAGAGATTGTGATTGAGTTGCAGGTAGAGTAATAGTGTGAGGTAAAATATAATGCTTGTAGAAGTCATAGTTACAAGCACGTAGACTCTAAGGAAGTCCTACTTTCGAGTCTGTATATATATATATATATATATATATATATATATATATATATATATATATATATATATATATATATATATATATATATATATATATTTATTACGACTAACTGTTCAGTTCAAATCCTGGATTTACTAACATTATACCCATTGTATTATTGTTGTAAATACATTTAATTTCTTATCTTTATTTCTTGCGTTTGTCATTCATTGGAGACCGAATTTCATCTCGGAATCCACAACAGTAACAAAGTCAGTTTTTCGATTTTTCACCTTTAAGGTTGTAATTTTTTCCAGCTAATTTGGACTCAAAATCGGAATTACCTATCAAAGAAAAAAAAATTAATCTAAATCTGCTGAAAACTGTGGAAAAGCATAAACAACATCCGATCACACACACACACACACACACACACACATACATACATACACACAGATATTGTGAGGATTCTAGATATAGATAAAACCATGGACATATAGATATAAAATGACTGGGTTTATTTCCTAATGAATAAAATAAGGAATTATTGGTTGTAAAAGACGTCTTCAAATTATCTTTCTGCATTGATCATAGAAATCGAAAATTATGTGGCAGCAGATATAGATCTTACTTATTATAAAACGCAGATTGTGTGTGTGTGTGTGTCTGTTGAAGACTGTATTGTTTATATATTGGATCGGATTTCTTATTCAGCATTTTTTTTTTTTTAAAACAAACGATTTCAACAAAACTTCACAGGACTACATAAAATTACCTTGTGGTGGTTCTAACAGCGCCAAAAATGGGAAAAATATAATTGTTTTTTTGCACAAAAATCAATTTGAAAACACGATTAAGAGACATCAAGAAGAAAATGGAAGGGGACAATTCACATCGGGGTTGTTTGTGTGTGTGGGTTCCTTTAAATATGGGGAGCGGATTTCTGCGTGACCGCGAAGAAGGGATATTTTTCAGCCGATAAAAAACAAAACTTTTTTTTTTTTTTTTTTTGTCAGGTAGTTTATCTTATTCTCTTGCACACTTTTTTGAGCTTTTATTTTAACATTCAGAATGCTTTTAAAAAATCCATTTACAAGACAATTATTTATAATAAAATTCTATTCAATTGGGAGACTCCATAACGATTGAAAACAATGTTTTTGTTTGAGTTTGGGTTTGGGTTTGTCCAATTTGATGTGAAAAAAAAAAAAAAAACCGAACCATCTACGAATTAAGACATGCGTGTCCGTCAACCTTAAACAATAATCTTTGTCAATTTTATTTTTCAGTCTTCATGATGGTGGATACTTGATCTATCTCTTACTGTTATATCCCCGGGCAACGCCGGGCTCTACTGCTAGTCAGAACTAAGCCAAAAGAAATATTTATTCATCTACCCTCAAACACAAACATATGCGCATATAGATAAATATACATCCGTCTATATTTCTGAGATGAGATACTATCCTCATCTTTGTCGCGATATTTATTACAACGACCAGAAATTCATAAACATATGTCCTCAAAGACAAAAGGCACAGTGGATAAAGGCGTTAGTTAGATCCAGTGTGAGTTCAATATCCGGTGAGAGCAGTGGAGAACTTGGAGAGGGAAATTAACAGGAGATAATTGACAACTGGCATCCATTAAACATGGCACGTGGAACTAGCGAAATGAAGGGTTCAGTTCGACATTCCAATCACCTGAAGAAAGCCGGAGCGTACAACGGCCGAAACGTTGTAATAAATATGGTGACAAAGATTAGGACAATATTCCGAATAATGTGAACAGTATAAAGATATTTATCTATATTTTTCCGTGTGTATTAGTGTATGTGTATATTTATGTGGTATATATTTTATCACACACAGAGATCTATCTATCTATCTATCTATCTATCTATCTATCTATCTATCTATCTATCTATCTATCCTAGTCTGTTCTAATCAGTACTGGGTATGGCGATAAAATACGTCCGGCAGTAATACATGTGATCCGGGGATTGAAAGTATTGAGGTGCGTGGGGCCACTTCTTAATTGCTGTGGTTAACGGGTCCACTCTGTCTAGGGGTGGTAGAACTTGTTAGGGCCTCAGTGTTTGACAAATGGTAAAGCTCCAAACAAAAACAACACACTATGAAAATATAAAAATATATTTCCAACAGTAAAATTACCAGCAAAACATTTATTATCTTCAGACCACTATACTTCAAATGTTATTATAGTGGATACTTCGTATTTAAAATAGACGTCTCATTAAATCATAGTGCGTTTATTTCAAATACGATCTATCTACTCTAATAACGAGCGGTAAACTAGATGGGTGAGAACGGTTGGGAACAAATTATCTTTAATGAAACTCCTTGAATCCGAAAGCCGATAGAAGTAATATGCACGGTTTAATAAATAATTAAGCCGGCGTCTATTTCAAATACGAAGTAACCATTATAATAAAGTTGGATGTAAAAAAACGAACATACATTTGAAGCAATATAATTATAGCTGTTGGATATTTCAGTTTAGCAGATACTTTTTTTTTCTTTTTTTGTAGTAAGATCAACAGGAATTGAATGTGTCAATAAAGATGATGCCATGGCTTGTGAATCAGCATATATTAAAATCCTCACTATGAAAAAAAAGCATCTTAAGGCTTAAGCTTGCATAGCACTGGAGATAATAAAATTCAAATAGGTGGAATATTACTTTTCGAACGAGCTAATCAAATTCAGAACTGGATATGAATTTAAATCGTCGTTAAGAAAATAATGCTTATTTAGCAGAGAGAGAGAGAGAGAAAGAAAGAAAGAGAGTGTCTGATGAGAGAGAGAGATGAGGATTAGAGAGAAAGTGAGTGAGAGAGAAAGAGAGAGAAAGAGGAAAGAAGCTAATGGAGAG
Organism: Acanthosepion pharaonis; assembly: GCA_903632075.3. NCBI lineage: Eukaryota > Metazoa > Mollusca > Cephalopoda > Sepiida > Sepiidae > Acanthosepion > Acanthosepion pharaonis. Next base: position 724,136 of record CAHIKZ030004770.1, on the reverse strand, counting down.
CCGAAGAGAGACAAAAGAAGTTAGAGAGAAAGAGAGGAATGGAGAGAGGAGAAAGAAAAGAGACAAAGAGAGAAAGAGAGTAATGGAGAGAGAGTGAGTTAGCAGAGAGAGAGAGAGAGAGACAAAGAGAAACAAAGAGAGAAAGAGAGTAATGGAGAGAGAGTGAGTTATTCAAAGAGATGATTGGAGAGGCTTAGTCAGTGAGAGAGAAAGAGAGAGAAAGAAAGAGAGTAATGGAGAGAGAGTGAGTTAGCGGTGAGTGAGAGAGAAAGAGAGAGACAAAGAGAGAGAGAGAGTAATGGAGAGAGAGTCTTTTTTTTGTTAAGGTGAGGAGAGAGAAAAGAGAGACAAAAGAGAGAAAGAGAGTTGCAATGGAGAGAGTGAGAAAAAAAAAATGGTTAAGAAGATTTCATTGATTGATGAAAAGGGAAAAGAACATTTTTGTCTGAGTGAAAGAGAAAGAGAGAAATTTCAGATTTTAGGTGAAGAGAGAAAGAGAAAAGAAAAATGGAGATAGAATGAGTTAGCAGAGAGAGAGAGAGAAAGAAGGAAAAAATATTAAGAAAAATTTTTTTCTTAAGAGAGAAAGAGAGTAAGAATGTACTATACGATCCTAGAAAGAATGAGTTAGCGGTGAGTGAGAGAGAAAGAGACAGAGACAAAAAAAAAGACATGATAATTGTCAGAATGTCGGTCAGAGGCCTCTATTATCTTTTTTTTTTCTTTAGGTTCTCATAGATTGTTTAATGTAAGGAATGTTGATTTATTGATAAGAAAAGTTATAAATAAATGTATGAGAGAGGGAGAGAGAGAATGAGAGAGAGAGAGGGGCGGAATGAGGGAGAGTGAGAGAGAAGAAACAGAAAAATGGTCGTAAGAAGATTATCTTCTTTTTATTGACTTATAGATTTTGTTCGAAATCGAGCTCCAGATGTTTGAGCTGCAAAGAAATTTCCAGATTTTTTACGGTGAGAAATTATTTCATCTTATAACACGAAAGTTGCGAAAAAGAACCATTTCAGAGAAAATCTGATCTTATGGGAAGAAACACTAAACTAAAAATTGAGGATAGGATAATTTCTAAAAGAATAAAAAGGTTGTTACATTTAGCAGCAATTTTGTTGTTGAGACCGAAAATCTTTCATTACTCCATTCGTATATATATATATATATATATATATATATATATATATATATATATATATATATATTGGTGGAATAGATAAATTTATCCGACAAAAGAGCAATTTTAAGACATTTTTATGTTTATCTATAAAAGGAATGTAGAAACATAAAACTGTTTTAAAATAATTGTCGGACATTGTCCATTTCATGATTTGCGATGTGATTTGTTTACATTTGAATAGGCACCCAGCAGATATGAATGTACGTGAGAAAATCATGGAAAATTGTAGTTTAAAAACAGTAAAATCAACCTTGCTAACAGAGATGCTCCTCTGTGACGAAATCGGTAAAAGCACGTCAAGCTATATGACGGTTCCGTATAGGATACAGGTTCGATTAATGTCGGAGGACGCATATTTTCTATGACAGTTTCTCCGACATTCAGGCCGGTAAATGTTGTTAAAACTGTTTATAAAAAATAGAGCATTTACTTAAATATTTGCATCAATAAAACAGAATGTATAAACGTAAAAATTCTATATATATATATATATATATATATATATGATGATCCAAATCGCTACATAAGAGGTCTCATGTTTCAAAAACCAGAGTAAGAGCCGAAAACTTCAATATAATCCTTTAAATTAAATTGAGTTGAAAGTAAAATGGGCTCCGTTCCATCTTCAAGCGAAATTTTGTTGAATAACGTATATCTGAAATTTCACTTGTTTTAAAATTGAAATCAAAATCCCCATGGTAACAGCTATGGTGAATTGTCTAAATTGGGTAGGCGAGTGTAGGGTGTTTATAATAAGTAGCGGTATAGAGGTGTCAAGTGTCAAGTCGGGGGAAAGGTGGGGGGTGTCAAAAATGAAACGGAAGATGTATTGGCCATCGTCTAGTTTGCTTGTCTATGGAGATTTATTTATTTATTTTATTTTATTTTATTATGAAAGGGAATTGTGCATATAAAAAAAGAAAAACTTTCGTAACGTTTGTTTTTTGACGACTTCATAAAGGGTTATCTTATAGGTAAGGTATTTAAATTACTAATTTAGGCTATGGATTATGAAGTGTGTTATGTTGTATGCATGTTTGTAGTTAATTATTCCGACTATGAATCTGATGATTGGGCTATTTGTTAAACAAGTTATATAAATTTTTTTATCTAATAATTCAAACCAAAAATCTGATGATGCCTACAAAAAAACGTTAACTCGTGTCTATTATTTAATAGATTATTATTAAATAAATAATTATATTTAATAGATTATTATTAAATAAATAATTATATTTATGCTCTACTTTTGTATCGAGCACTATTTTTTTAAAATAATAACTAAAATACTAAGGGACTTTGGATTATTTACCTAACCAGTTCCTTCCTATTTTCTATATATTTTCACATATTATATATATATATACACGAATACAAGGCTGGTGTAGATGGAATAAACTTCCAAAAACACTATTTTTAAAAAAAGTGCTCAATACAGAGCCACGTTCCTTACGCGGAGCTCGGATAAACGCTAGTACCCTACAATCGGCATTGCACGACTACATCTTAAAAGACAACTATGAAAATAATTTAACAACAAACACCTTAAAATGGTTTTAAAAAATGGCCAAAGGCGCTTGGTACAATAGATATTACGGACAATGTTTACATTGACTTACCCCAAACGGAGGGAGAAAAAAAATTAAGTGTACTAGGAAAATTCAATATAAAATGTCCTTGTAAGTTATATTAAACGAAACATGTTTGAAAGAAAGTTTGCTGCCCAAATATATATATATATATATATATATATATATATATATATATATATATATATATATGATTTTATATACATATAATTATAATTTATCGTACTTATAGTGATGGTGTTAATAAAACAGTACTTGATGTAATATAACAGAATTATGAATTATATATTTAAGGAGCTCCCATCTGTGGTTAACTGGGTCAAGAAATGGCTCGTAAATTTTAATCCATCGAAGACGAAACTGACCTCACCATAGAAACATTTTCCTCGCCGCCATTTGCATGGCTGGCGCTATACTCATGGAGTGAAAAACACCGCGCCTTCTTGGTCTGATGTTTTTAACTGACTTGATGTGAAGCCACTACATCGAATCAATAACCGCATCTAAATCAAGGAAAGTTGGGTTACTGTGTTATACCAGAAGGTTGTTCCTGTCAGAGTCTATTTTGCACATAAACAAGTCTACCATTCATCCGTACATTCAATACAGATGCCATATCCGGCTTACTGCCTTTGCTACTCGTTTCGAGGTTCTTGACAAAATCCAAGATCTGCAATGTAATAGACCCTGACATAGCCTCTCGACATTTTCTCACCGACTTGACGTGGCTTCCCTTTGTCTTTTCTACAAATATTTTCATAGCAACATCTCTGACGAAGTTTTTCCCTTGGTGACCGAACGACGTGAGTTTAAGCTTGCTACTTGATTGGCGTCTCGGTCCTTCCTTTTTACTGTTGTACTAGTCAAACGTACCCACCGCATTTACCTCAATATTCTTTTCAATATTTTTCTCGCACTTCCCACATGTGGAACTCCCTTCCGTTTCCTTGCTTCCCTAAAAACTACAGTCTTGAAAAATTTAAATGCAACGTCAATTGCCCTTTTTTATGTTTTTGAAACGCGTTCAGCTTTTATCATTTATCATCGGTCTCCCACTCTAACCAGACTCTTCTCTCACCTTCACCAGTACATTGAAACTCCTGCGTACGAATGGCATTCCCGCCTGGCTCGGGGTGAAACGATTATATATATATATATATATATATATATATATATATATATATATATATATATATAAATATTATCCCTTACCAATAGCACGACTTGGAATATCATGCATAACGCAATCTTCAGGTGTTGAGTATAAACTGCCGTCACGTAATTCAAATTTTGAAAAAATATATCTGATTATCGCAATGTTGGCGTAGTTATCGATTATACTGGGAATACTGTTGGTTTTTTTAAATTTAAAAGTTATGTTTGGCACTTCAAATGAATGGGATTAGTTTATATATGTAAAAAAATAATTTAAAAATCATTTTAGAATGGTGAATATCAATTTTTCATTTTGATATTAAAGGGAGATTACTCGTTCTTTTTTATAGGAGAAAAGTCAAAAAACAAACCATTATTTTCATATATAATAAACCGTATTTTATATTAAAAATGAATGTTCAAGCAGACATTAATTTTTCTTGTTTAATAAGCTAGGGTTATTTAAGTGTTTTAACATAACCTAATTTTCAACAAGACCTAAGTTGCATCTATTTCCTTTCCCGTTATGAGATTTGGCTTTTGCTATAATATCCCAGTTGATGTTCCACTATTCTTTAATTAACTGAACTATTTGGAGAGCACTAGTGCAGTCTTATGCCACTGCTTAAATCCTAGAACTTCAATAGTTAAGACAAAAAAATAACCACTGAACTAAAAATTGATGATAGGATCTAAAAATTTCAGAAACAACAAGCTTTCATTACCGTTAAAATCACAAAGCAAATTTCCTAAACAACTGTCAATACCGATTACTCAACCCAAGTAAAAATGATATCGGTAAAATCAGCAAAAGTATCCATGAAAGAGAATGCATATACACAAAAAAAATTAAGCAGTTTCATAAGACAGCAGAAGCCATAGAATGGTTTACTAAAATAAAAAAGGAAGAATGAATGTATATTCATTTAATTTGATGTTTTATGTCTTTTTCTCGTCCATCACCGAGAGCCTGTCTACTGTAAATCTAGCAAAAATTCATATCTTATTAGCGATCGCGAAATACATATGATAAATCAGGCAGAAATGCATATATGTTTTCCATAGTGGTTATCTTAGACTAAAAGAAGTAACCACAGAATTTAATATTGCTATGGGAACATTTCCTTCAGAAGAGATATGCGAATTAGATCCTTATTATTGTCGGGGCTTAGATATATTTTCGACATTAAGGACACCGGACTATATAGTGATGACAGTGTAAATCTCCACCGTAAAATTAGCCTGCGAAATATAGACCGATTGAGAAAGGGAGTGATAAATAATAATAATAAAGTGATCAACTTTCTCGATATCACCTAAGACTTCCATAATTGTTATTGCACACCACGTGCCAAAGATCTATATTGCCATAGACACGTCAGTAAAGTATCAAACCGCCAACACTAAATTCTAGATAATTTACATAAGTTAGAATATCTACCAGCTCCAGCAATAAGGAAATATTTGATAATAATAAATGAAATATATAAAAGCTTTACAACTGAATAAATTTAGAGTATTTAGAAAGAAAAAAAAAGTAAAAATAAGCATAAAAACTTTAAGCGTAAAATCATATGGTTTCATCAACCTTTTGCTCGTCATGTTCAAAAGAAGATCGAAAGAATTTTCATAACTTATTCCATAAGCACTTTAACTATTCACCAACAGTAATAAATATTTTTAACAAAAGTAATGTTAAGATCAGTTATAGCTGCATTAATAACATATACATATCCCAACATAACAACATTATATTAAAGAAAAATATACAAATACAGATATCGAAAAAATATGATCTGTCCCTTAAATGGTTAATGAATGACTGATAATATTGTATACCGAGCGAGCAAATATCCAGGTAAAGATATTACATTTTATTTTGGTTCCACTGAAAATCCTTGAGAATTTCGTTTCTACCATCATCGAATGAATTTAGCCAATATGAAATACAAAATCATCACTGCTCTGTCCAAATGGTTCTGTCAATTGAAGAATGATAATAATTCACCTTGTAAAAGCTGGCCTTTTATAGTAAGAGTCACATCTTATAACGGCAAAGAAAACAGATGTAACTTATGTCCTGTTGAAAAATTGGTTGTTTTAAAACACTTCAATAACCCTAGTTTATTAAACAAGAGAAATGAATTGATAGTTACATGTCGGCATACAAATAAATATCTAATAATTGCTATGGGAACATTTAATTCAGAAGAGATATGCGAATTAGAGCATTATTATTGTCGGGGCTTAGATATATTTTCGACATTAAGGACACCGGACTATATAGTGATGCCATTGCAAGAACTTGTCTGCTTCAGTCGCCATTAATAACCACAGACATTTATAGTAAAAAACCAGGTGCCAAATCGACGTGAGCGATAGTCTGCAGAAAATAACATTACCAAGTGCTGGATCCTTATCTTGGACAATAATTTAGTTAATTTTACAAATACGTTGATACAGACTAACTTTTAATAGAAATTAAGGTTTACTTCTAATGTAATTTACGTTTTTTTATGTAAATAAGAAAAGGTAATCTCTCTTAAATAAAAAATAGAAAATTAATATGCACAAATCTAAAATATTTATTTTTTACATATATACAAATCCCTTTTAATGTAAATGTCAAATATAATTTTTAAAATGAAAAAAACAAAAACAAACTGTAACCCAGTAAAATATATAACTGCGTCTTCATTATGATAAACTGATATTTTTTATTAAAATTTAAATTATGTAACAGTCAATTTATACTCAGCATCTGAAAATTTTGTTGTGCATGAAACTTTGAGTCATGTTATCAGTGAGGGATAATATATATATATATATATATATATATATATATATAATTTCGGCTCTTGTTTTGAAACATGAGAACCCCTTATGTAGCGTTGGAATCATATTTTTAAATAAATAATTCTATTTATGCTCTACTTTTGTATCGAGCACTATTTTTTAAAAATAATAACAAAAATACTAAAGAACCTTTGATTATTTACATAACGAGTTCTTTCCTATTTTCTATATATTTTTACACACACACACACACACAAACACACACAAATATATATATATATATATATATATATATATATATATATATATATATATAGACTTAATAGCACAGTTGTATTACATTGAGTACTGTTTTAATAACCGCAGCATTATATGTGTGGATACATTATAATTATATTCATAAACACACACACACACTCACGTATCTATCTATCTATCTATCTATCTATCTATCTATATTAGAAAAGCTTGTAGATAATTATTGTAGTGACAATATCAGTTTTAAAGGCCACACTAGTTGCATATTAAATTCAAATTATGTAACTGCCAGACTATAATCAGTACATGAAGATTGCGTTGTGCATGAAACTCCTCGTCCTGCTATCGGTAAGGGATGAGATAGATAGATAGATAGATAGATAGATAGATAGATAGATATTGAGACAGTGAACCAGATTGTGGGACAGATAGAGAGAGAAAGAGGGAGATAGAGAAAATGTGAGAGATAACATAATGAAAATGTTTTATTTTGGTTTTATTTTCGCTGAAATTATAGAAAACGTAGGCTATAAAAACCAACTTAGCAAATGATGCAATTATGCATACTTTAGCGTCTGTTAGGAACCGGTTGGCGAGGAAAAAATATTGAAAATTTATGCATAAAACGCTGAAATGCCATTGCAAGAAATTGTCTGCTTCAGTCGCCATTAATAACCACAGACATTTATAGTAACAAACCAGGTGCCAAATCGACGTGAGCGATAGTCTGCAGAAAATAACATTACCAAGTGCTGGATCCTGATCTTGGACAATAATTTAGTTAATTTTACTAATATTTCATGACTAAATTAAATAGCTTTCGCATATTTCATAACCGCACGAAGCAAGTCTGTTGAATTGCATATTTTTTCTTTCTATTTCGTTATCTTAAAACATCCGGGTTAGTCCATTCTGTTCCCTTGCCTCCTAATGCCCTTGACAAAAGCCATGAATCCATCACATTTTCTCCTTGCTACATGTTAAATCGAAAGTAAACTAATGCATTTCTGTTTAGCTCATATTTAAAAAGAAAAATACAGCAAATGCAAAATATGACAAAGCAGAGCAGAAAGTGAATATTAAAATAAACATGACTGGGCCGCAATGGCGAACCACTGGTAACTGTGCAAAGGGATATCACTGACAAGTAAGAAATGTAAAGTGTTAAATGGTAGTCTATACCTGGCTTCTGTAAAGGAAAGACAACAGAATTCCAGACAAGAGACATAGGAATCACAAAACTGTATTTCCAATGAACGTACGGCAATACATAAAGGAAATAAAATTGTGGAGGTTTATGATCGCCTACGCTCTGAAGTGACAGAACATAAAATAAAAGTTTACAAACATTTTCCTTATTTATGCCTTCCTTGTTAATATCACTTTGCGCAATTGGTAGCATATAACATCTGCTTCACTAAAATCGTTTTATATGATTGATTCATTTTATGGTTTACCTCTGAAGATTATTTAAAGCCAGAAAATATTCTTAGATTGTAAGATTTTTTTTTCAAATACTAAGACTTTAGCGATACAATTCTTACTATATGTCTTTTCGTCTCGTATTATTATCTTCATCTTGCTTGTCATATCTGCATTTTTTATGTCGTTGGATACTCCGGCCTTATTTTATTTGATTTTTTTTTAGCTGACTTATTTTCTATAATATATACCTATCCATTCAGTTTAGTATCTTCACCTTGTTTGTTATACTCACAACATTTCAGTTATTGCAATCTCCAGCCTTCTTCAGGTTTTCTTTTGTCGTATTAGACATTATATTAACTAAGTCTATCCTGTTATTTAACATATAGCTGGGGTGAGACGAGATGTATTCTCACATTCCTCACAAATATTATTTCTTAATTGAATATAGTATACTACTTTCGAGTCGTTACGCTAACCTTGCATACATTCAACTGGAATTAACAAATCTTAAAATCTCTTGAGACTGTTTATTGGTTTTGTCTCGCTGTTCCATTGCTAAGAATCACGTGACTTGCTGTTAACACCGCATGTTAGAAACGAGACCACGAAAATGAATGAGATTGGAATATGCACTCCATTTGACCCCTGTTAAGCAATGTCTTGATTCCGTTCCAAACTTAGAATCACGGTTATATAGTATTCAGATCCCGTATTGCTTGCTGTTAAGTAGAAAGATAAGTAGCAAACGAGAGAGATTGAAGTCTGTCCTCCTGGTGAATATTATTCTGAGAAAGGCTCCAACTGATGCGTATTCAAATGCTACCACTGACAATATTTTAACCCTGGCCGAACAGCCAGCTTGATTTTACTGCCGACATTTGTGCGTGGTTTGGTTTTCTTTCTTCGTTTAGCAACTTATAACATTTTTATTACATTGGATAATTTGCTTTTGTTGTTATTGTGAATTAACTGCCATTGTAGCGTTAACTTTTTTGTTTTCGTTTTTTTTTTTTTTTGTTTATTTTCTTGCTACAAAAGCTGTTCGGTTCTGTCTTTACCTGTGTTCCATGTTCACCTCAGGCGAGAACCAGTGACAGCAAGTCACTTCATTTTCTTCTTCTGATATTTGTTGATTTTAGCGTTGCTAACATCAAGACATTCTTGTTATTTTCATCTTTTCTTCATAAATTCAGGATCATTCTAGGCATTCCACGAAGGTTAGGCGCAATATCATATCAATATACAATTACTTTTCAGTATTCAAAAATTACTCCAGAATTATTATTATTATTATTATTATTATTATTATTATTGACTGAAAGATCAGCAATCCCCGAAAAAACCAACGCTAGGCAGCAAATATATGAAGCCCAATATAACAGTTATGTTACTCAGTCTGAAAGGGCATCATAGTTATATGGGGGAACAATAATGTGTCAAGTTTTGCGAACAAACAGCTCCTGACTTTGAAGATGGGGCAGAGTTATAAATACTTTGAGACCGAGTAATATTCTCCATTCAGACGGTCTTCGACTGGACGTGTTCCTAAAAAATCCTTCAAAATCTCCCTAGCTGTCTCATCCTTAAAATTTAAAACATACCATTCATCGCAACATCCGTTGATGTTTCCTGCTCAGGCACAGTGCCTCAAAAGCCTCGGAGGCATACGCAACTGGTTATCATCAAATAAACTTGTATTGAACGCGATATTTACTGTAACCCATCGTAAATCACTAGGGCAAAATATGTACTTTTACAAACCTGCGATCAATTAGAATCAAAAACCATGTTAACCACATCTGGTGTAATTGAAAGGCATTACTATAGTTAAAAAATGACAACGAGACCTTGTGGGTGAAGCAGAATTAATTTTCCACCCTACATCCCTTAAGCATTAGATGAAACGTTCCTAAACTATCATTGCTCTATCACAATTAATATAGCAAATGTTCAAACGAGTTTTATTCCTTAATCCCATTCAAACGAGTTTTATCCCTTAATCCTCATACCTTGGACACGCCCTACCATCACGCAGTGGCAAGTCATCTCAATTTCCTTCGTGTCTCTTTGGTAAGGAGTGAGTTCCATTCACGCAGCTTCTTACCCTGAATTGTTACATTGTTGGAACAGATTCCCAGCATGATACTTCCCCTACAATCTTAAACTCTAGAAAGATAAAATCCAGAATCCACCGATGTCTATGCTACATATACTCGTAGCATTTATTTCTTATTTTCGTCGTACTCTTTCCTTATAATAATTTCATAAGTAACTACCAACCCAGTTTGCCCCTTTGGCCTTGTATTAAATAAACGAAATAAAACACACACACACACACAATGCAGACTAATTCAATAGCACATCTTCGCAGTCTGTATTTGTTGATATGATTACAACTGGAACCTTAACGAGAAAAAGCCAAGTTATCTTACATGATAGAATGGTCGTATTATGCTTGTCATAAATCCCTCTGTCTGTTCTACAAATACTTTCATGGAAATTGCTCCGAGGAGCTGCATTCGTTGGTTCCCAGACGTCATGAGTTCCAGCGCCTTACGAGGCTGGCATCCCGCTCTCACCCCTTCACTATCGAAACTCCTAAATGTAACCGTCTCTCCTACTCTAATAGCTTCATCTCTCGCACCTCTCGTCTGTGGAACTCCCTTCCCTATCCCTGTTTCCCTGTGAGCTATAATCTCCAGCTATTCAAGTGTAATGTCAATCGACATCTCCAGTTGCCTTGATCTATCCACTACCCTCATCCTTTCTTCTATAACTCCTATCTGGTCTTGTTCTAAGTTTTCTGTAACCCCTTGCGTCCTAGTGGCTTCCCACCTTGCTTGGGGTGAAATGCTTAAAAAAAACCCCCAAAAAACAAAATAAAACAAAATAACTATACAAACGCGTAATCTCTGGATATTCAGAAATAGCAGAATACGTGCAAATACACTACAAACCTGCAGTATACACCAATTGGACTGTAAGCACTAAAACATCAAAATTGAACTGTATGCACTAGAACATCAAAGTCAAAAGAGAATGTTATGAACAAGAATCATTAACTGAAACAGAAAACGTGGAAGTAACCATTCTCTAGGACATAAAAATCTAAACATAAAGAAATTAAGGCCAACAGATCTGATATAGTAGTGTATAACAGTGCTACTCAAAGTGGTGTGTGTACCGGTGACAATACGTGAGCCATCGTCTGTCAGTACGCGCGTATTTTCCAGGAGACAAAGAAACATTACTCACATTCCTCATCAAGGAAGGATGCCGGGATATCTCAGTCATTTTTTATCATTTTCATTTCATTTTTAATATGGTTACATTTTTCAATAACACACTCATGTTAAAAGTCATTGCTATACATCTAACGGATGCGATATTTTGAAGAAGGAAACAGTGAAATAAAATACGTAAGGCAACAAAATCATGGTGATGTGGCATATGACTGTGTAGGAGCCACACTTAGGAATACCAAAAAACTATTTTCATGGATATATTTTGAGAAAATCAATATAAAAAGTAGATACAATTTTTATTATATTTCTATTTATTATTTTTCTGTTATGAGTAATTCTACGAAAATTCAAATACTATTGGATTGTTACTATATGTCACAAATATGGGGTTGGTAAGTAGAACACTGGGAAGATTTGTTATGTCAATGAATGACTAAGATATCATTTCCTTATTTTTAGTGCAGATAGCCACAAAATGACACTGAAATAAAGTTATCGTTCTACTAGCTGGATTGGAAAATTAGCGTTCCTCTATGGAGACAGGAAAGCTTCGCTCGATGGTCCCTTGAAAAAAATTGTCGGCGCTCCGGTAGTTTGTTTAGAACACGAAGAATATATAGTTTTGCAAATTGAGAAGCCTGATTAAGGGAATTTGGGACAGTAAGACTACAGTAAATTCATTGCAAATAGGCATTCAGTTTTGCCAAAGATTAGATGGAAAAATAAACTGAAAACTCCTTTTTTGGGGTTGGATAGAGAGTTTATATATCTAAAAGTACATTGCTTGTTCATGAATATTCCAAAATTGGAAAAATCAAATGAAAAAATAAACAGCCGGAACTTGAATTCAATAACATCAATTTATATACATAGATATACTCACTCACACACGCACACATAGACACACACACATACACACACATATATATATAGTTTGGCCAATATCAATGCGAACAGAAAGTTACTTAAGTGATAACTAATGCAATAATTTTTGTATAAAAAATATTTAAAAAGGTTACCTCTCAAAGATCGATTCTAATCTCGACCTTAAAGAGCAAAGCATCCCAAAACTCTGAATCAATTTTCGATATATATATATATACTTAGTTGTATTGATGCGAGTTTGTGATCATCATCGCAAAGTCACAAACATACATCAATACAACTAAGTATGTTAGCTCTATCACTAATATTGGACGGTTTCCAGTAAGTCCCTTGCATATATAATATATAAAATATATATAAAAATTACACACACACACACACACACACACACACATATATATATATATATATATATATATATATATATATATATATATATATATATATGTATGTATGTATATATCATTAGTTGGTAATACAATAAAAAAAAATTTTGTATATATAAGAATATTTGTTCCTCATCCCACAGTGTATATATATATATATATATATATATATATATATATATATATATATATACATATATATATATATATATATATATATATATATATATATATATATATATATATATATATATATATATATATATATATATATATATATATATATATATATATATATATACACACTGTGGGATGAGGAACAAATATTCTTACACATACAAAATTTTCTTTTATTGTATTCCCAACTAATGAATAAGCATGTTTTGCATATCATTGACTGGACACAACATGCATAGTTTTCTATGATAAATAATTTTTGATTTAATAGAAATAAATCCTATGCATCCATTTTAATGTCTCAAAAAGTAAACGTATAATAGAAAATAAGATGCATAATCTCCATTTAATACTTTGTTCGAGCTCTCGATTGGATTTGAATTTTCAAATATCACCAAATATTCTCGATTGGGTTTAAATCTGGGGACTGATTTGGCCATTTCAGGATATTTATAATATATTCATCAATCCATTTCTTTGTAGATCTTCCGGTGTACTTAAGATCGTTATCTTGTTGGAAGATCAAGAGAAAGTTCAAGAATTTCAATTGGAATCATTAAATTTGCTTTCAAAATATTTTGATATCCTGCAGGATCCATTCTATCATATATTACTGATATGTTGCCAGGACCTTTTGCAGGAAGACATACCCAAACCATGAGGCAGCCACCACCAAATTTCACTGTTGGAAGTCTGTCCTTTTGTTTAAAGGCATCGTCATCTTTCCTCCATACATGATTTCTAGAATTACGTCCAAACAACTCAAATTTTGGTTTCGTCTCTCCATAATACTCTTTCCCAATACGATTTTTCCTTAATCTTTTTTCACGAACGAATTTCAAACTGACATCATTGTGTCTTTTCAATGGAGCGGATCGTGACTTTAGATAGTTCCTATGAATTTAATGGATTATTGTCCGTTTAGTGATACAGTTTCCTGATGAAAGCAAGATTTTGTTTAATTTCACGCACTAATTTCCTCGAAGATCTTGAAAATATCTTCCCTGGAGCCACTGTTATACTTTGACTTTTAAAAATTTTGAGTTTTTATAATCTACACTGAAAGACCTAGTGTCAATAAATAGAATATTAGGTTGTCTGACATTGTCTTGTAACTGTTACCTTATTTCAAGAGCTTAACAATCAGTTCTTTTTGCGAATTTCTCAGGGTTATTTTTTTACCTCTTGTCATGATGAAAAGCTTCTTGCACGAATATCAATTTCAAAATGTTCTGTTTGTATTATTCGGCTAAAATAACTACTGGACATTAGTGGAACATTCTAGAATATGCCACTTGAATAATCTAAAGTATTGAAGCTATTTAAATGTTTTAAATTTTGAAATTTGCATTATTCGAATAATTTTTCACCCTTTAAAAAGTATAAATGAAATTTATTTATATTAAATTAAAAGAATTTTTCTGTTTTCTACGCATATTAAGTTACTATGCATATGAGTACAGTTAATTATTTGAAAAGTATGTTTATTCATTAGTTGTAAAAACAATAACAATAAATGTGTAACTGTACGAATATTTGTTTCCTCCCACTACTATACTATACTATACTAAATATATATATATATATATATATATATATATATATATATATATATATATATATATGTATATTGTATGTATATGGGTATGATGATAAACTACATCCGGCAGCAAGCCTTCATATCGGGTGATTGGATGTTTCAATGAGCCTGGAACCACCTCCATTATTTGTTGATTTCCACGGCCTACCCTCACCCGCATCTGGTAGCATCTGTTAGCGTCCCAGCAATCGGCAAATAGTGAACGCCCCAAAGAAAAACACTCTGAAAGTTTAAAAATATATTTTAATAATATAAATACCAGTAATACATTTTTTAAATAAAAATGAACATTATTAAATATAGTAAAATGACCAAAAATACATTTATAAAGCAAAATGACTAGCAATTCCTTTTTATCTCTATTTGAAGATATAGAGATGTGTTAAAAATATTTAGATTTCGGCATTAAATAACCAATAATGTTTGAGGTCGCTAAACAAAATCAATCGACTATATATATATATATATATATATATATATATATATATATATATATGTGTGTGTGTGTGTGTGTGTGTATGTATATATATATATATATATATATATATATACACACATATGTGTGTGTGTATATATATATATATATATATACACACACATATATATATATATATATATATATATATATATATATATATTTATATATAGATTAAAGGTTTTCACCTGTTTATATTTTAAAATTCGCGCATGCGCGTTGTTTATTTTGTTTGTCGACTACACAGCATAGTAGGGCCAGTTGGGCACTGTCTGAGAAAAAGAAAACCATGACACAATTCACTCCGTAAGAAATATGGAAATTGCATGCTGTACGAAAATTTCAGTGTTTGGGTGTCAATAGGAGGGGAGTGAAAAGGATTCGGAAAGAGTCGGATGAATCTAATGGTGATTACGAAGGTACGCCTGCTCGAGAAATTCCTCAAAGTTTGTAAAAGTATTTTTGGATTGTATCTTGGATTGAACATTTAATAGTGTCTACCGTAAACATTAAACTTAATAACTCAAACATGAAAGATTGGCGGATATATATGAAATTCTGTCCTTTTTTGGAGTGGGGAACCTGCCCACCAAATTTTGTAAAAGTATTTTTGACGTGTATACAGTAGCCCCGGAAATTTATAGGAACACACATGTCTACATTCACATTCTAGAAACTTATTAATCCAAAATACATTAGTACTTAATCAAAACAAGCACAACCTTAAAATTCTGCAAGCCCATTAATCGAGGCCGGAAATAAACTATGAGTTTAGCAACGCAGATCTTAAATGCTTGTAGCGGCAATTTTTATATGAAATACTAAATTAAAATATTACAACTAAAAAACTAAAATGTTTTTCATTTTTTAACTATGAAAGAAAAAATTACAAAAGTTACCCCCTAGCATAATCTAATCTGGAACGCTGTAAATGAACAGTGAAAAAAATATTTTGACTTTCTACCGTATACAGATAGACAGATATTTTAACCAACTGAAGATGTTCTCAGATTAGATTGAAAAAAATTTGTGAAATTAAAGGTATTTGAAAGTAACTTTTGGAACTATGGTTAATAAATTTTGTAGAGCCACCAAGAAATTTGTGGGCTTGAAAGGATTAAATCTAAAATAAATAGACATAATACGTCTCAATAATTTAATCAAACATGCTTGAATGAAAATATACTGCCTAAACGTAAATATAAAGTGAGATACTGAGACAGAGGCAAAGTATTATCTATTTCTTAACAATGAAACACAAAATTGTTAACTATTTGCTACTGGCTAATCCAACTTTTATTCGTCTCCAGACATCAACATTTTCAGTTATCTCAACAACGTCAGAGATAGGCAAAATGGCTGCTTTGTTGAAGGAGTTGCCATGGATGCCATTACGTAGTCAAATAAAAATTTCTCTCTGTCCGTATAGAAAAATGGAATTTATCGATCATTCGTTTACTTTAAAAGATGTAGAATGAGTTCGGTAACAACAAAGTTGGTTCGATACGATATGGCAAAAAGAATGTTTTAAATCATTCAGTTGTTCGTTATGTGAGAAGTTACAGAGCAAATATTTTGTCACAAAGCACAAAATAAATATATCTTTTAGTTGAACATCCGAACACACATTCTTTTCTCTCTATATATATATATATATATATATATATATATATATATATATATATATATATATATATATATATATATATATATATATATATATATATATATATATATATATATATATATATATATATAT
The DNA here is from genome assembly GCA_903632075.3 of Acanthosepion pharaonis. Lineage (NCBI taxonomy): Eukaryota > Metazoa > Mollusca > Cephalopoda > Sepiida > Sepiidae > Acanthosepion > Acanthosepion pharaonis. The sequence goes on along the minus strand of CAHIKZ030004770.1, from coordinate 707,197 downwards.
ATATATATATATATATATATATATATATATATATATATATATATATATATATATATACAAGTATATACTTTGTGTATACGGAATGTATTCCAATAACCAACATTCAACATCATCATTTGATCTGACACCGGAGGTGATGAAACAAAATGGCTATTTTTGTAGTGCTTTTATAACATATTAATGTTATTATTTTTTTTAAATAATTATATATATATATATATATATATATATATATATATATATATATATATATATATTGTTTATACATCACTTTTATAGATACAAATATTTAAGTAAATGCTCTGTGCATAAAAGTATTAACAACGTTTGCTGGCCTGAATGTCCGAGAAATTTCATATATAATATGTGTCCTCCGACAGGAATCGAATCTGTATCTTAGGCCGGTTAATAATGTTTATTATAAACAGAGAATATACATAAAGATTTAAAATCTACAAAAATAACGCATAAACAATAACTATATTAAAATAATCGTCAGACGTTGTCCATATGTCCACACACACACACACACACACACACACACACACACACACACACACACACACACACACATATATATATATATATATGTATATATGAATATATTAATAAGAAATATTAAAAGATTTATAAACGGCAGTACAATTTTGAATTTAATGTACTTTTCAAGTCAGGTGCATAATCAAAATATTGATATCTTAGTCATAATGTATTAATAATGGAGTACACAATATATTAGCGAATATAATAAAATGAAATAATATATATATATATATATATATATATATATATATATATATATATATATATATATAATATATATATATATATATATATATATATATATATATATATATATGCATTTTTTCATTTCAACCTTTGGAAGTAAAGTCTGATGACCCAGAGCCCTGTTAAAGGGGTTGTGGTGAAATAACTTATTACATGGAACCTTAAAGTGGTCTGTTTTAATTAAATATATATATATATATATATATATATATATATATATATATATACACAGGGACAAATGTACTTTCTCTATGTTTCGAACTTGCATCCTCCTTTGTAGGAACACCCCACTCCCCCGTTGTATCCGGCGTTTTTGACGGCTCAGCGAAGAAGTGCGTCAAAGTCCAGTAACTTGTATTTTCCCTCTTAAAAAATGCACATCTCCCGTATGCTGATTTTCTTGAAAGCTAATATAGGCTCTATTTTGTTATCCTGAAACGTAAACAAAGCAATTCCTAAAGAGTTAATGGATATATTTTCACCTAACATTTTTATTGCATCAAACTTTATTCTTCCCGGATACTTGTGTTTGAATATGACATCCCGTTTTTCATTTCTTTTAAACAGCTTTTCTTACGTCTATCGTAATCTCCCTAAGCCCGCAAGAGGTAAACAAATTTAAATATCATTTTAATCATAAGAAAATAAAATGAAACAAAATCACTATTACACTCATCTAGAGAAAGCAACACACCCATATTCACACACTCAAATATGTATATATACATGTATGTGTATATGTGTGTGTGTGTGTGTGCGTACATCTTATTAAATACCTGTGAAAGTTCTTTTTGAAGAGAGATTTGTTAACTCTTTCTTCCTTTATGATATAGCTGTTTGATATTGAGATTGGAGATTTATAAGTATGTAACCCCGATATAAGAGACCCGGATAAAAGAGAAATCCAGATATAAGAGAGATTTTCTCTGGTCCCAAATTAGAGCCTGTGTTAATGTATATAAAATAGACCAAACCCGGATATAAGAGAAACCCGAATATAAGAGACTTCTTCTCCGGTCCCGACAACTCTCTTACATCCGGGTTACACTGTATTATATATTCTGAATGCTTTTGGCTTCGATACGCCATCTGAGAAACAGATTAATAATAACGGATGTCTGCGGATTAATAATAACAAATCGAGAGCTAATATTTTTTTCTTTTATAAATACTCATTACTTTTTCCACCAATGACAAAAACCAAGCGTTCAATTGCTATGCACTAACACTTCTCCTCTTTTGGTCGTGAATGCTGGACAATTACTTCACAAATGTTAAAGATGCTTGAGGCGAGAGATGTGTGGTTCTACAGAAGGATGCCGATGATACCGTGGACGGTACAATGAAAATATAGTTCAGTTATGTGCCATGCGTGATACACGCTTAGGTGATCATGTATCTTTCGATACAAGACTGACAAGCAGATTTTTTTCCCCGCCGCAGGTTGCCATCCAAGGCAAACCAGACTGTCCTGCTACTTACCCATAGCTGGATGTGAGAAGAGGGTATTTTGCACGTAATGGATTCGACTGGAATATGAACTTAGCGTTGCGAAACACATTTTGAAACACATTTCATATAGGGTGATTAATATTACATAGGAGTTGACCGTTTTTTTTGTTCATTTTTTCTTAATCCCAAATACTTTGCTTAATTTCTGGATGGTATCATTCGCAATTACTGTCAGTTAATTGCCATGCGTGATAAACGCCCAGGCGATCATGTATCTTTCGACAAGGCACATTTTTCCCGCAGTAGGTTGCCATTCTTCCTGCGGTAGACTAGTTGCCATCCAAGGCTATATAACGCGGTCTGTCGTGATGAAGGGGGAGAAGAAGAGTATTCATACCTTTCCCAATGGTATTAGCACGTAAGTGAATATAATAGATTCGACTGGAATTCGAACTCGGCTCACCGATTCCTCAATCCGAGCCGCTATCCATTACTCCACCGAGCCTCCAACGATGAGAAGAAAAAGAAAAAAAAAAGAAAAAAAAAAAGACAAACACATGTATTTCGAATCAGAAAGATATTCTAGAAATGGATTTTGGGACAGACAAAGGGAGGAATAATAGGAGACAACTACAAAGGATAGGAAGATGTGGAGAGCCATGATCACACGCGATCTGAAAGAAAGAGGAAAAATACGAAACAAGTATATTAATTGATAGTAAGAAACAAACATTGGTTAGAACTAAAATGGATAGGAAGTTGTGGAAAGCCTTGTTCAGTCACCATCTGAAAGAAGAAGAAAAACATTGAATAGGTAAAGGGAGGAATACTAAATTACAAACACTGATTAGAACTAAAAAGTATTGGAAGATGTGGAGAGCTATGATCAATTACGTTCTGAAAGTAGAAGAAAAACACGAAACAAGGAAAGCGTGTAATAGTCTGAAACAAACATATCATTGGTTGGAACTACAAAGTATAGGAAGATGTGGAGAGCTATGATCAATCATTTCGGAAAGTAGAAAAACACGGTGCAATAATCTGGGTAGAGCTATAAATTATAGGAATATGTGGAGACCTATGATCACTTATGTTCGGAAAGAAGAAGAAAAAATACGGAACAAGAGTGAAATAATCTGAGACATTGGTTAGAACTACAAAGTATAGGAAGTATATAGTAAAGATTTACCAATTGAAAGAAGAAAAACACTGAATAGGGACATGGCGACGGTATGAGACAAACATTAGTTAGAACAACAAACGAGAGGAAGTTGTGGAGAAACATGATCAGTTACGCTCTGAAAAAAGAAAGTTTTCTTTATGATCTTTCAGAAACTAATCGCTTGCGTATCGGTTCGTCCCTTATCGCTACGATATCAGAAATCAAATAATCTTTAGAAAATAATATATAATATAAAAATGCGTGCGAATTTGAAAACCTGAGAGCATGCTTTTAAATAATTCACTTATAATTTAACATAGTTGAAATTAACATCAATAGTAGAATCTTTTTTCCTTAAGATACCAATTGATTCGAATAATAAAATATTTCAAATTTCCTTTCATTAAAAAAACAAATCTTGCCCAAGACTTTTACTGCTTATCTCTCGGAGATACAAATAGCCATCATAAATAATTTAATACACAGATCATTTCTCTATACTTCCCACGCTCTATATTCGGCAACGATCTGACAGACATTAACAAAAACCTCCCTAAGCCGCAAGACATATACAAATTTAAAGAACCTTAGAAAAGAAAAAAAAAATGAAAATAAAAAAAAAAAAAAAAAAAAAAAAAAAATCACTATTAATCTCATCTAGAGAAAACAACAAAAATATAAATGATGTAAAATTTGCTACATTTATCCGGAGAAATAGCGACTCCCCTATTTTACCGAGAGGAATTATGAAATTAAGAAGGATGCGCGGGTGGTGAATTGTATAGTCGATAGAAATGAGAAATCTCAGAGATCGAATTCTAATCGACTAAAATTCATTATATTCACTTACACGCAAATAACTATAGGAAATGCATGACGCCATCTTTTCTCCCCATACGAGTAATCAGTTAGATAGAGGGAAAGATTAGACCCATGAGCTATGGTTGGTAACCAGTTTAGGAGAAAGATAACTCTGGACTCACGAACATAACAAGTCTGATTACCAAGACCCCCCCCCGCCTTCATATATAAAGTTTTTCGTGTGTTACATACGTAAAATGTATGCTGCAACGAGTCTGGTTTGCAAAGATATCTATGGGCCCCGGGCCAGTCAGTTCAACGTTGAAGAGATAGCCTTCTTCTGTAAGTAAGTGGCAGATATATTTACCTAAATTACACAAAAATATATTGAAATACTAAAAAGTAAATTTATTCAATAAAATCGACATTGGCTTCAACCAAGGTCTCCAGTCGACTTCAGAATATCCTGCAACTCTCTTGGACGGTCTCCTTGATTACGTTTGTGAATGCCGCCATAATGTTTGCCTTCATTTCATCTTTGGTGTTACAACGTGTTTTGTTGGTCTCTCGTTCAACTGCCCTGCACACATAATAATCAAGGGGGTTGCATACTGGGGAGTTAGGTGTGCAGATGTAAAGGGTGATGTGGTTACAAAAACTGTCTGAGAGCCGTGACTGGGTTCTGCTGCTTGTATGACATGAGATGGAGCAGTGACCAGTTGCCAGACATAGGTGTTTCCAGTAGCCACACTTTTTCTCCATGTCAGTACTACCTCCTCAAGACATTTGAAGTGGGCCTTCGTGTTGATTCTTAGGCCCGGTGGGGAGATGAACGTAGCTATGACTAGTGATGACTCTAAATACATTTGTAATCATTATTAGACTCATCCAACACTTTCCCAATCCTCTGTACTCCCCTCAAATTAATATCCAAACACTGGGAAATGTTCGTGCTGAAGCTTCTCTGCGGAAATGTCAAGCAGAGGACCATGCCGTTTCCAAATTTCTGGCGGACTGAATGCGCCATGGTGATCTTTTTCTTACAGAAGGTGCCCAAGTGTGTGTGCATTAGGGTACTCCAATAACAAAGTCGAAAATCTTGTACATCGTTTCGTCCTATAGGACTTCATTGTTCTCATATAGAATAATGTCCATACACACGCTCGCACACACAAACATATATATATATATATATATATATATATATATATATATATATATATATATTCTGTTTATACGTTATTTTTATAGATACAAATATTTACTTAGTCCGTTTCGTATGTTAAAAGATAAAAAATAAAAAACAAATGAAAACGACAGACAAAAGTTCATTTTCTCCATCAAGACATTCATTTCTGTAGTTTACTGCTACCAGCAAGCAGAAATATTTTTCCCCCCGATGATGGCCATTTTGGTCGAAACTAGTCGAGGAATCTAAATGAAATAATAATAAAAAACGAAAGAATATTAATCTACAAACCCAGTGTGTCTGAAGATTTTAATTTTTTAATATTTTTTATTGTTCAATATATATATATATATATATATATATATATATATATATATAAAAAGACATTTGTGTCGCAAACACACAAAAAAGATAATAATATAATATTTAACATCGGAAAACATAAGAAAAGTCAATTTCCTTATAATAATATATGAAAATATCTACTCTTTGCCTGATGAAGGTCGTGAGACTGGAACACGTGTAGCAAAATTAAGGAAAATAAATCATAATATATTTAAAAAAAAATGCACATTAAATTACAACCCAAATAGTTTGCGATTTCTCTCTTCTTTTTATCATATATATATATATAGATATAGATAGATAGATAGATAGATTGATAGATAGATACAAGTTAAAGAAAGAAATTATCCCAGCACGCTTATCGATAATTTCAAATATTACCAAAATGGAGCTAATTTTTATATACCCACTTATATATATATATATATATATATATATATATATATATATATATATATATATATATATATATATATGGGGATATGTGTGCTTGTTTTATATATATATATATATATATATATATATATATATATATATATATATATATATATATTATATATATATATATCACATTAAATTCTGTATGCAATCATTATGGGGTTTGTCACAGTTATTAGAGAAAATGAGCACTTTATACACCTTTGACTTTTCCAAGATTACTAGGCTAGTTGATGCGTATATGTGCGCATCAACCAAAGTCATCGGGGTGAGCCAAGATGCAAATGCCGTAAAATAACAAAGAAACCACAGAAAAATTTGGCAGGCGTACCGAGAATGTGCTCGATATCAAGAAGGAATTTGTAGTAGCTCAGCAAATCAGCCTCCTGCTAATAGGTAAACTGTTCTCAATAATATCAGACCATCAACGACCCCATGACTAAGCATACAACATAAACAAAACAAGCAACTTATAATGGAGCTTATTACAGATGAACGCCGGAGAAAGAAGGCTCATTAAAAAGGCAGTGAATTGATATTTCACGATATATATTGCCGGTGAACTGTAGTCGACCACAACTAAAATTTCTATGCATTTTCACGCACTCATTAGGTGTTCAGCCACAGTTATTTACGAATATGGGCACATTATAACCCCTTCGCAAGTTGAAAATGTTGCAAGGGTAGATGACATACAGTGCATATACAAATCAAGTTCATCGAGTGAACCTATACCCATCCGGCCAAGGCTCCTGCTTTTGTTTCATTTCATTTATAATGATTGGATTATTCACCGTAATTCTGCTGTTAGTCACCAAGACCTCCAGTCTGATATTTGATTTCAAGCTTTTTTTTTTCATCTCTTTGTAGATGTTCTTGAATTTACTTCCGGTTTTTGAAGCCTCTTACCTGAAAATCGTGTCAGGATATTTGAATTCGCTCACTGCATTGACTGAACTTTTATCGGGCTTGAAACCTCTTTGTCATCATTCATCATCAGTCCGGTTATTATGATTATAATGAATACATTATTATTTCCACGTAATTGCGTTTCTACATCACTAAGCTAAACTGATTTAATATCTCTTCATAAAATGTCCCGTAGCGCCCCGCACTTGTGTAAACAATTTATCGTACAATTTTACATATGCACAAGAACAAACACAGACAGCACTGTTTATTAACCGTTGCATTTTCTCTTCACCCTCCAACAATCATACGATAAGCCGACAAGTTTAACATCATCCAACCTCTCACGCTCAAAACTAACCCCCAACCAAGAAGAAGCCTAAACTTTTGGCCCTAAGCCATAGAAATCCTTATCACGGTTTATTAACATACGGCTCTTAAGATCGCTGTTCTGTACCTAACATCCAAAGTCGTAAAGTCGTCTTCACACAGCTTGGGGCTTCTCATAAATCTAAACAGATCTCTCAGCCACCAACAGGTTTATATCTTGGTTCATACAATATAACACATTACAAAATGTTCGTACCGGCAAGAGGGCGAAACTTTTACACTGTCTAACAGCTTCGTTTTCTAATAAGTAGAAAGACGTGATCTAAACGAAGAAGCATTATCAAACTGTTGCTAATACAACGATAATGTGAATAACAGCCGTTACCTTAAAGGCAAGTATTCAGCCTTCGTTGACGAACAGCCATTGCTACTTCAGTTTCGTTTTTCCTTACAATCAGCGCATCCGGTTGGTATCAAAGTGTAGTACCTTCCCCGGGTGGATAAAACTACGTTTTATCGCTGAACTGCGTTTCTGTCTCCGGACAAAGCGCAACTCAGTTGTGTCTTTGTCTTCGGGCAGCGTGCAACAGAAAATATTATTGCGAAATGACCCGTCTCGGCGAATAGTTGCCCGCGGCAGTAGCTCCCTCATTGTAGTAATACCGATGTCAGCGCAACCGACATTTGCGCGGGCTGGACTATTTTTAGACGAGGCCCTGATGCCCGGGCTCGGACTCTTAACATTAAACTGACCTTTTATCATATAAGCCTGATGCGGCAAGTAAATACTAAGTGTAGTATCTGTTCTACTAATTTCTAATAGTAGCATTAGCCGTTTCCGTACAAGGAAACATTCAGCATTCATTAACAGGATGTGCTACTGTTGGCTGAAATTTATAAAAGCTTTCTGTTAAAACTTTTTTTTTAAAGGAAAATATTTTTCCAAGTTCATAAGTGCCTGTCTATATTTCTGAGATGAGGAATTACGTTGTTGGAATGTCGAACTGAACCCTTTATTTCGCTCGCTGGGGTAGACTGTTCTAGTCGCACGTCCCATATCTAATTGATGTCACTTATCAGGTATCTCCTGTTAAATGCCCTCTAAAAGTTCTCCACCGCCTTAACCATGTATTGAACTCAAACTCTTTATGCCCTGTCACTGGTTCTAACTAACGCCTTTATCCACTGTGACATGTGTCTTCCAACCCTTTGAAGAAGACCGGAGCGTACAACTACCGAAACGTTGTGATAAATATGGCAACAAAATGAGGATGATAGTCCGAGCAATGTAAATAGTGTCCATGACGTGTTTTTTTAGCTATTTACAATATTGATGGGAGTTTACTTCCCAATCTTTTTAACGGAGTAGTTTGGATCGTCAAACTCTTGATTATGTTCTTATCGATTTTAGTTGCTACTATTGTTTAAAGTCCTCAAACCATACGGTTTCTATTATTTGTTACAGTTCTTTAGGATTCGATAAGTCCAGTTCACAAAGTTCGTAAAAGGATTGTCCTCAATAATAACTATTACTTCATTTACTGGACCTCTTTTTTTAGTGATTCATCTGATAAAGAGATTGCATACACTTAACAATTTAGATATATGTAACACCGCAAATAGCACGATTTGACGAACCTATGTAAGAATATTTTAAGTCAAGATTGAAGAAAATACTTGCCATCTCACAGCCTGTCCACTTTCCTTATCCTCGACATTATATCTTTATAATTTATCCAGACCCCGAGGTATTTGTGTTTTGTATTTATTAATTTCTCATCCTGAATGTTTATAATAAATTCAGGGTTCCTACCAACACTGCTTTCATGCACTTCCAGAATTTGAAAGTTTTGATGGCATCATTGATCTTTTCTAGAAGTTCCTCATTACAAAATATATTCCAGTCCCGTTTCAGAAGTAGCAAATATTGAAGGAGCTACAATCATTTTTAAGCATTGAATTCCGAATTGTTCATGAAATAATGACATATTTTAGGTAAGTAATTCAGACTAGCAGGCCGGAGGAAAAATCACTCTGTTTTCATTCATACATAACATACTGAGATATTTCTCCGTATAGACCGTCGAACAATTGCATCTTTGTTAAGAAAAATACTCATAATTTTCGGGGTGAAGAATTTCACTGCATAGTTCTGCCAAAGCAATGATGGTGGGTGCTTTCTATCGGCACAGAGACTGTGAGAAAACGAGAAATTGGCATCACTGCAGATGACTCTCTGTTGAAATCTAGAAAGGGTTACTGAATGAGGAATAACCAAAACGGAGTTTGGAAATGAAACAGTAATCTTTATAACATCAAAAGAATATAATACTCGCGTGAAGTAGCTAAACCACTGCGAATGGTGGACTGCTTATACAGCAGATTACTCCCAACGTATTTATAAGGATCGGAACATGCTCATTAGCGTTGATAGGCACGGTATAAAATACTATCTTAGACAGTGCAATTGACTAGGCGAAAGAGAGAGTGAGAGAGAGACACACTGAGAGAGAGGTGTATTTTTCCACCTATGTGAAAAATTCAACTAAGAATATTAGAGAATACTGAAGCAAACCGGAGTAAATAGAGAGTAATTTTCATTCAAACATTAAAAACTGGGATACAACGCAAAATAGACTTTGGTATAATAGTAATATTTAAATTAGCCCATTCCTATAATATTATATATATATATATATATATATATATATATATATATATATATTCTTAGTCGAATCTATGATTACTAGGGCTGGTTTTTTCTTTCTTTAAGAAGAGTGAGTGTGGGAGAAAATGAGAAGTTAGGGGCAAGGAGTTGTTCTGGTACGCGGAGGCGTGCACTCTCGTACAATCGACCAGAAAGACTAAATTAAGAATGTCAGTCGGAAACAAGGAAGCTTGAGAAGAATTAATGGTATTAAAATTTCGAAAACTAATAGAGAAAATACCAAATGAAACAAATTTTTTTTAAAAAATCATTTCACCCCGAGCAGATCAATAAAGTTACTAGGACGCAAGAAGATTCTTTTTCTTTTTTTAAGCTTTTCACGCCAAGCAAGGCGGGAGTGCCACAAGCAAGCAAAGGGGTTACAGAGGGTGAGAGCAAGAGTAAAGAGGCGTGAAAGAGGAAGGAATGAACAGAAGGACGGGGAATAGATCAAGGCATCTGGAGATGTCGGTTGATATTGCATTTGAATAGTCGGAGATTATATCTATCATGGAAGCAATTAAGAGGAAGGGAGTTCCACAGACGGGAAGCGCGATGCATGTAGCTATTGCAGTAGAAGAGACGACTACATATAACCGTTTCTACAGTGAAAGAGTGGGACTGAGATGCCGACCTAGTGGCACGTTTAAATTCATGCAGTTTGGGAACTAGCGAAAATATCTCGTCAGAGCCTGTTACAGTGAAAGTATTTGTAGAAAAGATAGATGGAAGCGACTGCACGTCTGTGAGAGAGCGACTGTAAACGAGATGCCAGATGAGGGCTAATCACATTGCATATCCGTCTCCGTGTTAGAAAATATGAGAGAAAAAAAAACGATTATTAAGGAGAGAGGAGAATGAAAGAAGACGAGCTAAGAAGACAGATGATACCGATTGACAGTGTATTTAAAATTTTGAAGATCAAATTTTTACTGTGAAGCAAGAAGCCAGAAAAGATTCCCAAAACCAAGAAGTAAGAGACGAGAAACTGTTACCATAGAACTGTCAGATTTAGCTATCTCAACAGAAAATTAATGAGACATTGCCGCCAATGTAATACTAATTCAGAAAGAGAGAATGCTAGAGAGAAATGTAATCTGATGCCTTTAACGGTTCCTTCCAGAAGTTATTACGATATTAAACAAAGAAGATACAACTCTTCTTTTATTAGCAGTAGATTTCTACCTATTATTAGGTTGGTGCAAAAATAATGACGTAATAATGTCGTTTTTTGACGTTAAAAAATACGTCAAAAAACGACATTATTACGTCATTATTTTTGCACCAACCTAATATTTATCGTATTAAACTGAACTTCAATTCATTCTTTTTGGTGGGGGCGGGATAATTTCTGCCTGGATATCTGAGTTGAGACGTTGCCATTATCAACTTCATTTAAACGATGTCCTCAACTTTGTCGTTATCTTCACGACACTTCATCAGGTGCTTGTCGACCTGGGTTTCCCTTCACGGAATTTTTAACTGAACAATTTATTTAATCTACGAGGGAGAGGGTGGGTAAATTTGTTTTCATTCCATCGAGTGGTACTTAGTACAGTTCTTATTTAATATTGCTTACTAGATATCGCCGTGTTTCCACAACCCACGACACACGGCCTGCCCCAGGGATTGAACCCACATTTACTATGTCACCAGATTTACGCTTCAAACTACTAGGCTATTGTCCTGTGAAACAATCCTGAGTAGATAATTTGAAGCCTTAAGCTTACCCTTCTTTCAGCTAGTCTTCAATCTTGATTACACTCGCAGAGGTTTCTCTTTTCTAATGCGGCTGCTACTGATTAAGACTTTTCTCTCATTCCTGTTTCTTTTATTATTCACGGGTCTTATATCTTACTTATATCTATGCAGAAGCCTACTACAGAGGTATCACAGCCTATTATATGCGCTGATTTTTCAGACATCTAACTCGCAATTATTATCCTACGTCTAGTATTTTTACTTCATTTCCTAGAAGTTGATAATTACTTGTTTCTCTATATACATGATCAGCCAAGCCTGATTGCATTTACTCGCTCCTAATTATGAGATTCCCCGATGTTCTATACACTGGACGAGGCTGAATAAATGTAACAATGAAACGTTTTTGTAATGTTGACAAAAATCTATCTCAATCAGGAATATCACAAGATATTAAATCAAAATTTCTATTTTCTACTGCAGCTGCTGCTGTTTAAACTTTGCTGCCATGTCTCTTTATTTATTAACGACTACCATATCTTATATCTATGCAGAGGCCTACTAAAGGAGGTATCACAGCCTATTATATGCGCTGATTTTTCAGACCTCTGACTCTCAATTATTATTCTACGTCTAGTATTTTCACTTCATTTCATAGAAGTTGATGATTACTTGTTTCTCTACATACATGATCAGCCAAACCTGATTGCATTTACTCTCTCCTAATTATGAGATTCCCCGATGTTCTATACACTGGACGAGGCTGAATAAATGTAACAATGAAACGTTTTTGTAATGTTGACAAAAATCTATCTCAATCAGGAATATCACAAGACTTTAAATCAAAATTTCTGTTTTCTACTGCAGCTGCTGCTGTTTAAACTTTGCTGCCATGTCTGTTTATTTATTAACGACTACCATATCTTACTTATATCTATGCTAGGCCTACTACTGGAGTCATCATAGCCTAGTATATGCGCTGATTTTTCAGACATCTGACTCTTCATTTTTTTCTATTTCTAATATTTTTACTTCATTTCACATAGATTGATGACTACCCGTTTCCCTACATACATGATCAGCCAAGACTGATTATATTTCCCGCTCCTAATTACGAGATTCCATGATGCTGTATACGCTGGGTGACGTAGATTAAATGTAACAATGAAACTTTTTAGTAACGTTGACAAAAAATATATTTCAATCAGAAATATCACAATATATTAAATCAATGTGTGTTTTCTACTGCAGCTGCTGCTGTTTAAACCTTGCTGTCATGTATCTTTATTCATTCACATCTACCACGTCGTACTTATATCTACGCTAGGCCTACTTAGGTAGTCATCATAGCCTTGTATTTGCGCTGATTTTTCAGACGTCTGACTCTATTTACATCTTTCTAATATTTTTAATTAATTTGATAAAAGGTTGATGACTACCCATTTCCCTAGATACAGGAGCAGCCATGCATGATTACATTTTCTTGCTCCTAATCACGGGATTTCATGATGAGACACGCTGGTTGAGGGAGGTTAAAATAGAAAAAAATGACATATTTTAATAATGTCGACAATGATCTCAATCATGAATTTAGCATTTTTTATTTCTATGTGCTTCTTTCATAAATTTGGCGATTATGGCTCTCCATAATATCTTCTTCTTTTCAGTTCTCAATATTGTCTTTCTACTATCTATCCCACTTCCTGGCCTGTCAATTTTGGGATGTCAACGAACACTCGTTTGACACTTTTGTAATGACAACGAATACTCGTTGTCACTTTCGTAATTCTCGTTGTAGTAGAGACATTGTAATCGCAGATACAACTAGAGTAACGCTGTTGAACTACACTGGTGTCAGACGCCTTCGAATATCACTCGCTCTAATAGTACTTGCTCGATAACGCTTGCTCGAACAATAATCCGTATAGTGATCTGAATAGAGAAATAGTATATTGAATAGAGTAGAGAATAGCGGTAAGTAATAAATCGTAGAGGAGAAATAGCAGTCAGTTAGACGCCAGCTATTTCCTATATATATGCATTTCCTTTATGGTCACGTGATCTACTTAATTTAATAATGGGATCGCCTGTGTTTGCTCTCTGGCGATCTATGTTCAAACTGAAGTGTCGGTAATGACAATTTATTCCTAAATAACAGTCATCCACTTAGGAATGTTTGTTAAGTTACTCGCTGTTTCCTTGCATCTCTTTTGCTTTCAATACGTCCTGTGAGTGTAAAATTCCCCAATTTAAATGCCAGTGTCCCATGCATTATTATATTAAAGATATTTTATCTGTATCGTTCTGATTATGAGTACAAGTGTTCTTTTGGCTTCAATTCACCTTAAAACTTCTTAATTTACACTATTTACATTATTAGGACTGTTTTCCTCATCGTCCCTGTCCTATTCACGACATTTCTGCCGCGGTAGACCCCGGCCTTCTTCAGGCGAAATTCGTTGGGCTTTGGAAATAAACACTTTATTTAATTCACAGGATTAGATTTTTCTAATTCCATTTCCCTGCCTTTGGATATGTCAGCTTTAGTTTGTTGCCCTCGATAACTGAAATCTCCAAGTTTGTGTTCTCTCCGCTAAGGCCAGATATTAAACAAATACATCTTTGGGGTCAAGTCACTTTTTGGATAAAACAATCAACGTTTTTTTTTTTTTTTTTCAAGGGGCTACGTGTCCGTGGACTAAATAAATACTCTAACGATAAGTACTTTCAGTGAGAATAGAAAAAAAAAGGATAAAATGTTGTCGATAGCTATGATCACCCACGTCCTGAAAGGGCACGGAACATGAAAGAAATGCTGTTATTATTCTTTCAAAAATGGTTACGTTGAAATGCCAAGATCTTGCGATACTTAATCTTCTAGTTACTAATATTTCAAAAGTCAAATTCTTTGTTGGGAAGAGCTCTGTCAATGTGAACGTTCTTATATTTTTGGAAATATTTTATTTTTATATTTAGTTCGATATGTATAGTTGATTGATTGATTTGATTTTAAAGCATATTAACATATTGGAAGTTACTGAAAGCCAGAAAACATTTTATATTGTAAAAGGTTTTTGACGATAATAATGATTTACTGATACAATTCCTATTAATTAACCCAAAATTGGAAAGAATAAGCGGTGGATTCATACTTTTCTCAAGGTTCTTTGGCAAAGGGAGAAACGCTGTTAAGGTCCGTGAGTAGGTTTTAAGGTAAATTATCGCCACCATATTGAATGCCCATAAAAACGACCAACTGTTTTCTTTGTCTTGTAAACTCCATTTTGAAATTGCAACCTCAAGGTAGATACTGTTACAATTTCAGAAAAAAATGCTGTATTTAATGGCATGTTCCTTTTCGGGCGTAAGCAATAAACGTACTTCCCAGATTGCTTTTTCTTTCAGTAGCTTTGAATTGCTCCTTGGGAAACATAATGGAGTGATTTCTTATTGTTTTTCCAATGGTTTGTAATACTTGTTACAGGTCGACGTTCAACTCACGCTGAAATCACCGGTCCTCGTTCGATAACATCACCGTCGAGGCAGGTTGATACTTTGATTGGAGACGATGGGCTCTTGGAAATGACGGTCACTGTAAGAAATCTCCTACAACCCGAAATATGTCGCGCCTTTAAATAACCCACAATGCGATGATAAGATGTATAAATAACAAAACACAATCCCTCTTTCAGACTGGTGGCTATCGTAGTGGACTATCTGGAAGAGTCGCGTTATGAGTAACCGGAAATTAGAGGCTGTTGTAAGCAGGTCTATTAACGCAGGTGAATCAGTTAAGTAAGGGCCAAGTATACCGGAAGATAAGGGTCTTTCGTAGGTGTAAGTAATAAAGGCCAGAAATACTGGAAGCTAAGTGTCTGTGATAGCCGGAAATAATAAGGGGAAAGCGTACCGGAAGAAAGAGTGGACAGATCTTTGGTCACTAAGCCCATGGTGTCTGCGTTTCGCCTCCTCGTCCTCCCTGTTTACCAGCCGCCCAGCAAGGCAAGATGTGGCACAAGGCTATTTTTAACTTGGGTCACTCCGTGCTTGTAGACCCGGGCAAAAATTGCCAGTAGACCCCCTATACACGGGGTCGGGTTTGTCTACCTTCCGAAACGAGACTCTGCACTTCGGCATAGTCTCATATGAGTTCCTCTCCACCCGGAGTCAGAGTGTTCGACGAGAGAGGAAGGCAAAGAAAATGTCCCCTCCTCGTTCTCCTTGTTCGGCAAAAATCGCCGAGTTATAACCCGGCGACTTTTTGCGATAACGGAGTAGACTATTATTAACCGGGTCTGAATACTTACTTAATATTTAAAGAAAATAAAGTTGCTACGAAGTATAAAAATTATAAAAATGTTTACAAAGAGTATTTAGATACGGTTAGTAATAATCAACCGACTAAAGAGATATTAGGTTGATTATAAATCTAAATAAACATGCTATATTGAACTGAAGGGAGTGATGTAACAAAATAAAGAAATGTCAAGGTCTAGACGAAAATATTGCGTCGTCAAGGATTACGTGATCGGAGGAGCGAAGAGCTACGATAATATTCAAGTCTAGATGACCCTCTCTTCTAAATATTTATAGACACGTTACAGCTGCTGAAACTATAAAAGTGCATCTAGTGCTTGACTGCGCTTTACAAGTATAAATATAATCATACGCTAACGTATGCATAATATTAACTTTCTTCCATGAAGACAGTTGTAGATATGTATCCTTATCACTTATCGCTTTGGCGTTGAGCATTGTCGGATATTAGTGTACACGAAATTTATTTTTCCCTGTCACGTACGATTAGTAGTTAGGATGATATATTCCATATTACGTTTGGTTTCCTAAAACGGAAATTACTTATGATTCAACCTAATCTATCTATCTATCTATCTCTATCTATCTATCTATCTATCTATCTATCTATCTATTTAACTAACACATTTAGATAATTCAGTCATTATAATTGGTTTCCAAAAACGGAAATTACTTATGACTCAGCCAGATACCTTTATATCTTGTTAGCTCTCATGACTTTAGCGAATTCTCCAAATCTTCCATATATTAAAATCATTTATTTTAAAGAAATTTATGCTGATTCTGGTAACTTATTTCTATGAAATTCTGTTTTTTCTATAAATATATTTTATGGCAACTATTCTGATGAGCTTTGTTTCCCTAGTGACTCGACTCCATGAATTTAAGCGTACTACTAGATTGGAATCTAGGTCTCACCGTTTTATGTTTGCAGTCTTTCGTTGTCACTGAGAAGAACTGCATATTTTCCTTTAACCCACGGTGTATACAGCTATTGCCGCGTAGAAGCAAAGTTATGTTAGTCTACTACAAAGTTATTCTTAACTCTCACCTATGATTCCTGCTTAAGACGATATATTCGTCCTAAAAATTAATTCCCAACCCAAACAAAGGCGTCACTTATGACACACCCTAATAATTGACTTGCACAGATAATGACATCAAAATGATTAACGTCTATATTTCTGAGATGAGGTAGTATAAATATTTGTACTGTTCGGACTATTGTCATTATCTTTATTGCCGTTTTCACGACGTTTCTCTCCTTTATACTCCAGCCTTCATCAGGTTATATTATTTTGAATTTCGAAGTGAACCGTTATTTAGTCCATGTGCGGGTAGATTGCTCTAATTCCACTTGGCATGCCTTTGGATATCTCAGTTTTTGTTCCTTTATTTATTATATGGAGAGAAAAAAAGAGATCACACCTCTCTATAGGATGAAGTTGAAATAATAGACAGAGAACAATCACTGGAAAATACGAAAACTTAAGGAATCCGCATATATGTTAGGCCACAAAAATCTCCTGAGCCGGCCAAGCATAGAAATGAATACAATAGGGGAACCAAGAAAACGTGTTGTATAGCCCCCTATTGTTGTGGTCATGGGCGACGGCGATCACTGGATAATAAAATTGCATTCTTCTCTACCGGTCGGTGATCGTTAGTTGTTTGAGTGCAAAGATAAAACAACTTCAGCACAGGGAATTTTAACTTAACTTAGTTTATTAACGTCGACGTATAAATCGCTAACTATCCAGTGGCATCGCTCTCCCTCCACTGGGAAGCCGTTTCTAGACACGAAAACGAAACACGTGTACATTGCTTCACGGTTAAGATACAACTCCCTGAAAACCTTTCTTTCTCTATCGTTCTCACGCTGACTCAACCAATCAAAATCAACGTCCTTTGTTTTACCTTGTATCTGATCTCAAAGGTCAAGCTCAGGAATTCCGAGAAGAGACACACTTCTCTAAAAAACAATAGTCTGTTAAACTATTATTCAACAATACTTAATAGTAGAGAAAAACAATAACAAAATATTGTAATATGAGATTTGGTAAAAATGGTTACGAAGACATTAGGTTTACAATTCCCAAGAATTTATTCGCTAATGTCTCCAGTGGATAGAAGCATTGGTTGATTCAGCCAAATGTGACTTGATCCAAAGTGTTGTGAGTTCATTACCTGCCCACAGCAGCGGGATCAAGAACTTGAGGTGTTGAGTTATCAAGGGTAATTAATGTAAATAGCGTAAAGAAAATGATTACCGTATTTCCACATGTATACAAAAATCTTTAAAGAATTGCCGTAAATTAAAATAAGAATTATCATAAAACTAAATTAGAATAATATTATTTTGTTTAAAACCATTTTTTTCAAAAAATAAAAGTAGGAAACGCTAACCTTAATGAAATTGGAGAGGTATAATTTATAGAGCTTTATTACCATGAAGGGGTGCGTATTATGCATGAGTAGAATCATTTTCCCACATTTTCAGCGTATTATGTATGAAGGCGTATTATACATGGGAATTAAGGTAATATATCCACAATAATTAAAGACAGATTGATTATTGCTGGAAGGAACAGTTTCTAATTGTTATAATTCTAGTTTTTGTCCTTCTACGCATCTTTTCTTCCTGACTGACTGTACTGTTTGCCGTTTTCGAAGGGTAAAACACGGCGAAAATTCGTGGATATTAGGGCAGAGTTTAGCGAGGCGAAAGAGAATATAGGGATTTAATTGTCTGCATTTATGGATACAAAAAGTCTTGTGAAATGGGTAGAATGGTCGCGAGCAACGAATAACTTGATTCCGTAATACCAGAATATATTTCGGCTACCCACAAGGCTAAAAGCGTGTCCTGATTTGGGACAGTAGTTGAGAGCATTGAATGCACAAACAAACTTCACTCCCAAAATTTTATTCTCTAATTATTAGGTTGGTGCAAAAATAACGACGAAATAATGTCGTTTTTGGACGTATTTTTTAACGTCAAAAAACGACATCATTACGTCATTATTTTTGCACCAACCTAATAACAGTAAAATGGCTGCTCTAGCTTTTGTTACGCTTGACAGATAAAGGTTACTGTTATAAAGGTGTTTAATACAAGAACATTCACTAATGAAGTGCATTCATTCATTTGATTGACGGGGGTGTTGGTTTCAGTTTGCTATGGTAATAAATGCAAAACATCCCCCACCCAAATTTAAAGAAAAAAAACATACCGATGTCTTGAGAGGTCCACCCCTTTTTACACAAATGGACTCACCCAGTATATACATATACTACTGATACGTGAAGACCCGAGAGACAGAGCAAGACAGAGGAGAAGTGAAAGGTTGTAGGTAACCGGAAGAGTGAGAGCAAGGTAACAGACAGACAGAACGAACGTAGCGAGCAAGAGTCACCCTGAGCGAGCACGTAGACTCAGTAAGAAGTCATACAGCGATACTTCAATACCAAAGACTGTATACATATTCTGCTACTAACCCGTATTCCTGGAATTACTAACCTGCATTACCAGTTTGTATTATTACGTTAATACATTATTTTCCTATATTCATTCTTGGTGTTTGTTATTTATTGGTACCGGATTTCAACCCGGAATCCACAACACGATGCATCCTGGGATTTTTTTACCAGACGATAATAGAGGTCACTCCTCTGTCTCCTCCAAATTAGTTCCGTTCTTATCTTGTCTTGAAGCCAGAACGCCGCGATCTCTTATCTGTATATTCTTTTGGGTGTTAACACTATTCTTTGTGAAATTCTTGCCTTATTTCTGTTGTTTTGACTTACTACAGTGGCTTTGCCTTTCATGTATAATGTTTGCTTCCTTAATATTATCTTTGTCCGATTCTTTTCTTTTCTTTCTCTTGTTATTGTTTATTGCAAACTCTGTAAGTTCTGTTTGTTGGGTATTTCTGCCAAATACATTTAACCATGACCAATTTCTGTATGCCCATTCTCATATTAACTGTCCAGGCAGTAGCACCACAATGTATTTTATATCCGTTACCAATCCTCACAGAGGCTGGCTTTTCCAAAGATTCTCGTAAAATTAAACACGTACATACGCTTTCTATCTCAATAAAATACCATAATCTCACACGCCCGTGCGCTGTAGTATATATTTATCTTGAGCTGTTGGTTATTGTGAAGCAAAAACCAGCCCTCTCTGCTTGGATAATGGAAGAGCATCAGCTGACATTGTGGCTATTGGTCATTTTAAAGACATTGGCTCAGTCACACATCATAAAAGAGCCGCAGCCATAGATCACCTGAGAACCTATTATCACAGCATGGTACACCAGGGAATATAAAAGCCGACAGAACTAAGCGAATGAATGCGGTTATTCTAATGGAATAAGGACACGGGGGTTGGAAACAAGAAAGGAGATTATCAGAAAGAGAAAAAGCACACCTAACGAAACGAAGATGAAGCCAATGAAAACGAACGCCGTTTGGTTTAGATCTGCATTAAGAAAAAGAAAGCGGTTATAAGATGAGAAAGGTAAGAAGAGCAATGAACACCCTCTTCTAACTTTCACCTCTCTTCAGACACGTGGGTGATCATGACTCTCCACGATTTCTAACCCCTGATAACTCTTTGAACTCCCTAGTCAGTTTTAATCGTTTTAGCAGGCCAAACTTGTTAAACTTTGCACCACGTCTAAGTACCCGTCTTATTCTTACTATGGATACATTCTGTTACCATTTTCTTTTAAACTTGCTTGCTCGCTACTTATTCTCAGTATCCTTCTGTAGAATCAGATTCTCGTTTTATCTATTTTCCCTCTCGTCCGTGTGACGATTGTCCTGAATTCAAGCGGATTGATATCGTATAGAAATTCAGCACACGTTTGTCTGTTTGTAACGATATGTTCCAGTTTCTTTGTACCTTTTTAAGCTTTTGGAATGCATCTGTTCCTTAGGCGAAGCCTGTCGGATTTCGTTATTGCAGTTTCCATCTTTTGTGAAAAAAAACCTCCCAGATATTTAAGTCTGTAAAGACCACGAAGGACTGATGACCAAATACTTCTTATCATACTATGGAGAGTCCAATCCTTAGTATTGGTGACATTCTCTCCAGTTATTTTCTCACTGACGTGCTGTGGCTTCCCTCTGTCTTTTTTTTACAAATATTTCCATGGCAACTGCTCTGACGGGCTTTTTTTCTGGTATTCCGACTATGGGGGCGACGGGAGATTTCCACGGCTAAGAAGGGGCGCATCTATCAGGCTATTGTTCGGCCTATCCTTCTCTATGGCTGCGAAACGTAGCCACTTAGAGCGGTTGACCTACGAAGGCTTGAAGTGTTCGGCAACAATTGCCTTCGCTGCATTCTACCATGCCGCCGAATCGATCGTGTGCCCACAACCACTTTACGTCGTCGCCTGAGTCTCCGTCCTCTTCCACCCGCCCTGCTCCAGCGTCGTCTCCGATAGTTCGGGCACGCAGCTTGACGCCCGGAGGGAGAGCTCATCCGCGATGTACTTCTCCTCCTTCACTTCCTGGCTGGCGAAAACGTGTCGGTGGGCAGCTGAGGACGTGGGCTGGTACAATCAACGATGACCTAGCAATACTATCGCGTCCACAAGTAGTTGGTCTTCGACGATGGAATTGCGATTGGCTCGCCATTTCGTGCGACCTGGCTTAGGATTGGCGAGTAATTGCTGTACTTGCTCGGGGGAAGCCGGTTCAACCCGACCAGGGTGAAAACCGATACAAGTCAAGTCAATTATTCCGACTATGTGAATTTACGCGTGCTAGCAGACTGGCTATTAGGTCCCACCAAGTAGCTAAATGCAACCGCTACTTCTACTCCAACAGTTGCTTCTCTAGCACTTCTGTTTCCTTGCTTCATTGATAATTAAAATGTTTAAAAATTTAAAAATAACGTCAGTCACCATTTTCTATGTTCATCTTTTGTCCTTTCCTCAATCCTTCCTGTACCCCAGTCTTTTCTCTCACATTCACTCCCTGTAAAACCCTGTGTACTAGTGGTTTCTCCGTCTTCCTTAGGGTGAAATAATTAAACAAAAATAAATAAAATGGTGTTGTCATAACTTCAACTTAGTAAATATATATATTTGAACGGCCTTTCAATTGAGCAGTAATTATCAATAAAGTCACGAGAGCCATATTTATTTAAGTGTGTTCAGTCATCATCTTTCAGAGCATTAGAGTGATTTGTAGTATCATTATAGTACTGTGGTTAGTCCGCAAAAACAAATAGCCGAAATAATTTTCAGGACCGCAAACAATATTTTCATATATCGGAATACATATCGACATAAACATTGAAATATAAACAAGATGCATCGTTGGAATAACTGATTAATGAAAAAAAATTTTTTCCCCGCTGTAGGTTGCCATTTCTTTCTGCGGTAGACTATTCGCCAGCCAAGGTTATCGAACTCGATCTGTCCTGCTAGTTGGGGGGAGAAAAAGAGGATTCATACATTTCCCAAGGGTATTAGCAAGTCAGTTATGTGCCATGCGTGATAGTTTGTTAAGGCTTTGTGCTGGACCGACCGAATACAGAGACCTGGTGCACTACGTACCACAAGGTTCAAAAACAACCCCCCGTAAGTTTGAATTCTCCTGGAATATCCAAAGCTATAGAACCCAGTCTGTTGTGCAATTTACCCACAGAGAAGAAGAGGATTAATATCTTTCCCAAGGATATTAGCAAGTAAGTGAATGTAATTGATTCGACTGGAATTCGAACTCGGCTCTTCGATTTCTTAATCTGAGCCGCTATCCATTACTCCAAGTATGTATGCGTATAAATAAAATAAAAAAAAGAACATTTATAAACAGAAACCGAAAGAAACAATTGAAATATCATAATGAATCATAATGATGAAAGAAGTCTTACAGGATTTCACACTCACAGGATATGTCGAATGCAAACTAGGTCCCTGCAGTAAATCTAACTGACCAGCTTGTGTGAACCTGGAGCCGAGGATAATAGTAAAAACAGGCGTTATTAAGTTACAAAGTTTTTGTTCGCCCACTTCATTAAGTTTTTGATCGGAAACGTCAAAAAATGCCACAACACATGCAAGATGAAGAATGAAGTGATTATGCAACATCTTATTCCAGAAATCTAGAAGCTGGAAGGCTCAAAAAAGAGAGAAAAATTTGAGGAGTGAAAGTTGAATTATGAGGCCACGGACGTAGTAATTCAACTACGTATTTATTCCCTCGTAATTTATTTCGTATATTTATTGACTATTATTATGCATCCAAATTACTGTCTAAATAATTTAAGTTTCAAGACTTAACAACGACAACATATGTCTAGAAAACCATAAGTCAAAATGGTTACAAGTGAAAGAAAAGAAAACAAAGGAGAAAAAGTTAAGGCGTGCAAAGTGTATGAACCCTGTTCTCCCTCCAGCTATGGGTAAATAGCAGGACATACCGAGTTCTCTAGCCTTGAACTGCAACTGGTCTACGGCAGAAGAAATGGCAACGTAATGCGGGAAATAATCGGCCTCGTCAGTCATGTATCGAAAGATATATGATCGCGTAAGTGTGTATCACGCATGGCACAAAAGAGACTGACTGATATACACTTGTCTTTCTTTTTGTGGGTGAGGAATTGTTTTCAGCTCTACACTACTTTTCTAATAGACGAAACGTCGGAAATGCATCCTACTCTATCGTTATTTCCAGGGGAAATATTCAGACGAACTTCGGGTACCTCATGCCATACACACAGCATCGAATCAATATCATTCCCTTCGTATTCCATTGGTATGAAGGATTTATTTACATGAATATGGCATCTTCCCGAGGACCGTTACTTTATGCAACAAGTAACTGAGGTAATGATTCTTCGTGCACTATCATTTTAACCTCTTGAATCCAGAGTCAACAGTTATCTAACCTGCATATCCTTATAATCTGCATTTAGTTGATCCTCTTTTCCCTATCTTATTATTTTCCATGCAAACGGAAAAAAACGTTAACCCCAGAAGACGCAATGAGTCACTCACTCACTTGGAGGTTAGCATCAGCCTTACAGATGGAAAACAAAGATGGTTGTCTAAGAAGATTAAATGAAGTCATTGGAGTTTGACTCTTTTGATTGATTCGTTTTTTTCTGATTTATCAACCCTTTGCGTGATATTTAAAACCAGAAAATATTTTCAGTTCGTAAAATTATTTGAAGGAGATAATAATGATTGCTAATTTATTCCTATCTGGCGGGGAGAAAAGTGATATTTACCCGTAGGTGAATATCACGAATACAATTGGAAATGGTACTTGACTCTCCGATTAACAATTCCGAACACCATCATACTACACGAACACCTAAGCTTACAGCACCTGGTATTCCCAAGAGGACATTTATCAAAGTAATAACGAGGCTCTACGTTGTGTAACTTCGGTGAACTAACAGGAACCGGAGTTTCAACGTGATGTGGCCGTAAGCTCTTTAAATTATCGTTTCTTTTGGTGTGTTCTAGATAGAAACTTGCATTGCTCAGTTGCGAAGCCGACGTTGTTGATTGTTGACATTCTTTTCTACTAATGAATGCCCTTAAGATGAAAGATGAAACGTTGCACTTTCGCCATATTATGATTGATGAATTTTGGGATGGATGAAGTGTCGGAACTGCGAAATAAAAAAACATTCAGAAGGTTTATTTGGATCGTGCCCCAGCGTTTTGGACGATCAAAATATGGTTTTGGAGATTTCGTCAGTGTGATTTTGACCTAAACGATTAACCACGATCCGAATGACCTTCCGATCTGAATGAAGACGCCCTGCTTGCCATTGTGGAGAATAAGGTGAGGATTTCATCGGAAGAGATTGCTAAGATTTTGAAAATCGATATCTCAACGGCCTTCCGCTACTTGAAGAGATAGATTCAAGAAAAAATTGTCGATTTGGCAAATGGAAAAGATGTCACCAGGACAACACAAGACGGCATGTTTGCAAAACAAACCTTGAAATGGAAAATACTTCAACATCCACCGTATTCTTTTGACTTGTCTCTTTCAGATATTCCCGTCTCTACAGAACAATTTAACTGACAAATAATTTGACTCGTAAACTACATCACAATTCTCTTCTTAAAAAAACAAAAAACAAACAAACAAAAAAAAAGACAAAAAACGATGTTTCTATGAAAATGACGTCAACAGGCGTGATGTACGATGGGTGGCAATTGTTAAAAACAATGGTGATTATGTATTTTTCTTCTTTATGCGCCGTTTCCCCTCAGGACGTAGGGGATCATGGCTCTCCACAAATTCATGTCCCTTGGAGCTCTAAATAAATTCTATCTTTTCGTTATTACTAAACCCTGTTTCAACATACATTTTCTCAAATTCGTCACGCTTGATATACGTTGCTTTTCACTGTTTCTCTTCCTCTCTTTCTGTCCTGTGAGTATCAGATTTTCCAAGCCCTCTTACCTCATGATGTGCCCTGGGAATCTCAACTGTCTCCTCCTGATGCTAAGTAAAATTTTCATTTATGTTTCTATTTTCTCTAAATCTTTGTCGTTGCTCACATGTTCAGTTCATGGTATCCTCAGCATCCTTCTGTATAACCGCATTTATGCTGCGTCAAGTCTCTTCCTATTCTTTGAGTAAATTATCCAGCATTCACTGCCATACAATATGACAGATATCACGTAACAGTTCAGTACACTACTTTGTTTCTAACAAAGGTTTTCTATCACTTAATACTTTGCTTAGCTTTTGGAAGGCATCTTTCCCAGTGCGTCTTGTGGTTTCAATGTCGCATTTTCCATCCTCTGTTAGAACACTTCTCAGATATTTAATTTTTTGTGCTTGGAGGTGTTTGGTATCTTTCTTTGTAATTTCCATTTTGGGCTTATGCCAGGCTTTCATGCAGTTTGTGGTTATTTGATTCTTTTATCTCGCTTTCCTCAACTAATATCTGTATGAACACTTATAGTCTTCTTCCCGTGTCTATATAAATACTGGGTCATTTGCATATCTTATATTATAAAGAGGTAATTATACAATGAATCAATTAGTAACATTAATGTAATTAATGAATTCTCTTCGCTAACAGACTTAATATAAGCATTAACATAGTAACAATCCAGAGAATGATGCGAACCTTATGTATAAAATTGTTGTCAGATAAACAACAACTGTATACGTAAGGATCGGAAGGTCGTCCGGATAGTGGTTGATTGTTTAGGTCAAAATTACCCTGGCGAAATCTCCCAAAACATATACATTATACATTATTCATTTTAGAGTAGCAATTACTTTCGAAAACTTCATGTTCTCATCGTCAGGCTGTAATTTTTTTCATTAGAAATAAAACGAAATGAACGTATAGTACAAGTCTCCCATTCGGCAATGTATGGAATACCTTTGCCAGATATGGTCTGGTGCTCCTGCTGTTTATCTCAAGGTTTCGACAATATCCAAAGATGGATATGTAGTGTGATCGGTCCTGACTTGGGTTCTCGACTCCGCATCGGCGTAATCTGACTTCCCTCTGTCTTTTCTATAAATATTTTCATGGCATCTACTCTGACGAGCTACTTTCATGGTTCACCAATTGCATGAATTCAAGCATGCTACTATGTTGGCATCTCGGTCCCACATTTTCACTGTTGAAACAGTTAAATATAACCGCCTCCTCTACTCCAATAGCTTCTTCTCTCGCACTACATTAATTGATACCTTGATAACTCTAATCTTAAAAAATTAAATGTAATGCCAATCGACATCTTCTGATGCCTTGTTCCTGTTCTTCTTTTTATCGATCTCCGTTTTTCTTTTCCCGATCCCCCCAATACCCAGAATTTTGCCCGTGCGTACTAGTAGCACTCCCGCCTTATTGGGAAGGAAATGCATAAGCAAAATAAATTACCTAATGGGGCACGAACTTTTGCAGTGATCTAATCCACATTTATAGAAACCCCTGCAACATAAACGTTTTTATAATTCATGTCAATCTTCTAGGATTATGTGCTAAAGCAGAGGGTACTAACGGTACCCTCCAGACAATGAAAATGTCAAAAATTTATATCGCTCTCAGGAGATATGTTCCCATACTTATTAGACAAGTTAGAGTATACGACATTGCATCATAAAAAATATAACGCGAATGAAGAGACACAATGAGGAAATGATGCTTGGTGTTGTGGTATGGAAAATTAGTAAAATGAATTCAGCCCTCACTTAATATTGGATATCGGTTGAGGAAAGACGTTTGCCCTTACATCTATTGCACCAGTTTGTGAGCGGAAATTGGAACTGGTGATAACATAAAGAGGAAATGCATCCAATGGTTAAAATAAAGAGGACGTATATGTGCCCTGAACCTAGAATAATCAGTGCACACAGGAGTTTTGAGTGGAAGGAAATGCGTGCTTGTGTGCTACCGGAGGAAGGTGTAATCACGTTGTGTAGGTGTCAAAATGTTATTTAACCGGACCGATTCTTGATCTGACTCTAGGTTGGCTAGATGCTCACTGAAGATTTTTCCTTCAGTTCTTCTGTAGGTAGTCATAACCTCTTTGTTTCCCACCCCCATCACTCTCTCCATTCACCGCAACTTGAACAAGAAAGATATTTATTATATGAGCACGGCGGCTATATACTACATTGGTATTTACATGAATATTTACACACCTTCCCATCCATTGTAGCTCCTCACAAAGTTTTTTTTTCTTTTTGTTGTCTTTCTAAATTACTTTTCTGTCAAAAATTCGAAGAAACTCGTTTAATAGGCTAATCTCTGGTTTTCTTTGTCAGTCGTGCTTTCAACACGTCTTGGGAATGTTAAATATTCTATGTCCTCTTTTCTAATTATATGCTCCAGAAATATCAACTTTCTCTTTCTAAAGCTAAGTATATGTATAGATTTGGCTTCTGTTTTCTCTAAAATATCATCGTTCCTCGCATGGTATTCTCAGCATTCCTCTATAGAACCATATTTCTGCTGCCTTAATTTATGAGGAGAGGAATAAAGGAAAATATGAAAAGATTCCCATTAACAATCAGGCACGCTCTAGATGAGTCAGGTGGGGGATAACAAATTATATTAAATAAAATGTATATCTATAAAAGGCAGGATGTGTGTGTGTGTGTGTGTGTGTGTGTGTGTGTGTGTGTGTGTGTAACGAATGCACGGCCGCAATTTTCGACGGATTTGCACCAAAATATACATGCACATGCTCCAAGTTAGTGGGAAGGCCAAGACCGACTTTGCATTTCCCAACTCCCATCGATAGTGGAAACAATCGATTTTTTCATGCTTCTTCGGCAGTTTTCATGTAGTCTGCGGCCATTTTGTACTGGCCAGAATGAGAGCCAATAGCTGGCTGCCACGAACAGGCAGGAAGATTCTATTGGCCAGCGTGAGAGCCAACAGCTGACTGACACTGACTGAATGTTAACTAGCATGCTTGCATGCAAAGAAAAAATAAAATAGATAGCTGCATTCGTCACAAGTGGGAAAAATTTAAATCTGCATGGCACTTTACTCTAATTGGCTCATTCGCTTGCTTAAACTCAACGTTGATTCTAATTCCGCAGAATTAGATTAGGCGTGAAAAAGTATTTGTTGTTAACATTTTTTTTCATTTGGTTTTTCCATTTACGAGTCCTTTTTTTAAAGCTGATCGTTTTGTGTTCATTTTGTTTAGTTCTTTTTTCGTAACAGATTTAATGTTTAGTATAGAGCTTGGAAAAAATTCGCAGTGTGTAATAGGCAAGAAGTAAGGCATGTAGCAACATCAGCACGGCAAAGAACACTCTTTTAAAGGCAAGGAAGGGCAAAAAAATTTTAAGTCAAGTGATAGCGATTGCTGTATGAGTCGTACGATTTTTGAATCAAGCACGGGCAACGCCGGGCCATGCTGCTAGTATAAATTAAAAAGGAAGGAAAACCTGGCTTAGAAAAACGGCAAAAGTGGAAATAAATATAACAATGAAAAAGATAGAAGCCTTTAGAAAGAGAAAGGAAAGAAGCTGAGAAAGAAAGTAAAGATTAAAAAGAAAGAAAAGCCCTTAAATCCGTAAAATAATGGGATGGCAGAAAACCATGACATAAGGATATCATCCAAGAATAATAATTATTAGAAAATACATGAAGGAAAAGAACGACCACCTGCATAGGAACAAAGACAAAAGTAAAAAGAAAAGAAAAATAAAGAGGGAGAAGTGATGAGAAAGAGGAGACTAGCCGAGAAAGAAAGAGCTAAGATAAAAAAAAAAATAGCAAGACATTCGTAGCATCTATAATAATGTGATGGGAGGAAGCTGTAACAGAGATATACGGGTGTAGAGAAGTAAGAAACAGCGACCAACAAAGAAGACATTGTAGATCGAAGATTAGGAAGAAGAAAAAAACAGATAAGGAACCATCACGTTGGCACCCTTTTAAAAATCGAGAAGTTGTCTAGAATGATCCGTGGCAAGATAAGTTTTCACAGCGGCAGCTATCAATGACGACTGGACTGAACACAGTGGCAACGAAGCAAGAATTCCGCCAAGCCTGTCACGTGGACGGTTTTTGGCGAGCATGCGAGTCATCCCTTACCCGAATGTGTGGGTGGAACCGGGAAATTTGGGAGCGTGTCAGGTAATAGGAGAATGTGGAATGGTGGACCTTGGAACGGGATGCGAAAATGAGTGAAGTCATTTTCGGCGCGGAGGTTGCTTTCTCAACGAAAGCAAAGTGGGCGGCTGTGTCACTTCTTTCTTTTTTTTTTTTTTTTTTTTTCTGACGATGGCGGGAAATTGAATCGCATCCAGAATCTGTCATTGCCACCAGTGAACTCCGTAAAAGCTCATTTCTCACCTCGTTACCTTCTTCTGATTGGCCCCATTATTTGATCTTTTATTTCTTCATTGTTTTCGGTTTCTCTTTCATGCTTTGAAATTGTTCTTCAGCAGACGTTTTCTGTCGTCAAGGTTCTTCTTTGCACACGTTCCACTTATTTATTCATTCATTTGTTTTGCCTCTTCTGATATATATATATATATATATATATATATATATATATATATATATATATATTTATTTACTTATAATCCATGTTTATTTCTTAAATTTTCTCATTTATTTTGTCTTTTCTTCTTATTACTTGTCCGCCTTCACTATTGTCTTTTCTTTCTTGTTTGTTTTTTTTTTTATTAAAATATTCGCGCAATTATTATGTTCGAAAATATATTTCTTTCTTTCATTCATTCATTCATTCACCCTTTCTTTCTCTCTTTCTCTCTTTCTTTCTTTCTTTCTGTCTAACTTTCTGTCTGTCTGTCTTTCGTTCTTTCTTTCTTTCTGTCTGACTTTCTTTCTTTTTTTCTGTCTGTCTGTCTGTCTGACTTTCTTTCTTTCTTTCTTTCTGTCTAACTTTCTGTCTGTCTGTCTTTCGTTCTTTTTCTTTCTGTCTGACTTTTTCTTTTTTTTCTGTTGTCTGACTTTCTTTCTTTTTTCTTTTT
Source organism: Acanthosepion pharaonis (assembly GCA_903632075.3). Classification (NCBI taxonomy): domain Eukaryota; kingdom Metazoa; phylum Mollusca; class Cephalopoda; order Sepiida; family Sepiidae; genus Acanthosepion; species Acanthosepion pharaonis. The sequence goes on along the minus strand of CAHIKZ030004770.1, from coordinate 676,585 downwards.
TTTTCTGTCTAACTTTCTGTCTGTCTTTCGTTCTTTCTTTCTTTCTTCTGACTTTTCTTTCTTTTTTTTCTGTCTTCTGTCTGTCTGTTTATTTCTTTCTTTGTTTTTCAGAATTTCTTTTCTTCCGCCTTCATTTTTTCTTGTTTGTTTTTTTTTTTATTAGTTTTCATTTTTATTATGTTCGAAAATTTTAATTTTTCTTCATTTTCTGTCTGTCTGTGTTCTTTGTCTGACATTCTTTAAGTCTGTCTGTCTATTTTCTTTCTTTAATCTTTCCTTTTTTTCGTTTATTTCGTGTTTCCAGAATTTTATTTTTCATTATTTCCATCTTTCATTTCGGTGATCATTTTTGTCTCTTTTTAATCTCTTTTTTCCTGTTTTTTTCATTATTTCCAGCTTTTTTTTTACTTATTTTGCGCATTTTTTTGTTATTTTCCGAATGTGTTCATTTTTTTGCATACAATTTTTAATTGCGTTTTTCTTTCATTTCCACGATTATCCCATAATCTTTCGTTTTTTCTTTAATTCATCTTTCTTTTTCTGATTCTTTCTTTCTTTCTTATGCTTATTCATTATCATTTTTACAGGCTTTATTAATTCTACTAAATTCGTTTCATATTTCATTCTCCTTTCATTCCTGTCAAATTTGTTTATTTTTTTGTTTTCTTGTCTTACATCTTTCTTTGATCTTTCTTTATCTACCGGACTTAAATTAAGTATTTTCCCTTTACTCGTTCTTTCTTCACTTCTTTTTTCCTTTCTCTATATTTCATTCTTTCTTTATTTATTTATTTATCGAAATTTGCTATATTTTAAAATTAGGTCTTCATAACGTTAAACTTTCATTTTCACGATTAACACTTGGTCTTCCGTTTTCTTTTCTTATCTCTTTCTTTCATTATTCTTTCTTTCTTTCTTTCTTCCTTTCTTTCATTTTTTTTCTTTCTTTCTTTTTCTTGTTTATTGATAGATCTTCAACGATATTTCAAACCTCTCCTAACTTTGTTTCTATTTTTTCTTCTTGCCTTTCAGACATTCTGTCCTTATCTTTCGTTTTTTTCTTGTTTTTTTTTTCTTCTTCCGTTTTTCTTGTCTGATTCTTTTTTTATTTACTGGTTATCTAATATGTATGTATATTCTTTCATTCTTTCTTTTTTTCTTTCTTTACTTCTTTCACTCGTAATATAACCCACATTCTTTTTACATCTTTTTTTCAAAATAATCTCATTTGGCTCTCATTAATTTCACTTTTATATCTAATATTTCCAGAGAGACTGAATGATAGCGATTTCTTTCCCCGGACCCGCATAGAGGAAAAAAAAAACAAAAAAAAACATGAAAATCTCTAAATAGAAAAGGACACCATCTTCAGCCACCCGAGAAAGAATCGAATCTGTTACGCAAATTACGAACAAAAATGTCGACAATAAAAATGATTCATTCAAATTGAAGCTGAATACAATAATCTAAAGTCCTCAGTTAATTTCAGATTATTTATAATGTTTATCGGATTTCAAACGAGGCATTAGAATAGACGTCAGATGTCAGTATATTACATTTCCGAAATAGTTGGGAGATATAAGATCTTTTGTGATAATAATGTACCTATCCCATTCTACCCATTTCAATATTAACCACCATGTATAAAAGGTCGTTTTATTACTAACGATACAGTTTTTGTTTAATGAATCCTCTTAAGTTTACATTAGGTAGTACACTTCTGAATGGCCAACCACAGTCGGGACGACCGAGTTCTATCTAAGGTAACAAACAAGTTACATAGGCTCAAATCTCAACCCACATTCAATAAAGTGGTTATATTGATTCTGTTATATACAGAATATATGAACACTAATGGGTATTTCTCAATCCTCATAAATACGTTGGATACTATTGTAAGTGGGGGTAATATGCTGCCTAAGTAGTCCACCACTCGCAGTGGTTTACCAACTTCACGCCGCTGGCGAGTATTATATTTTGTTGATGTTATAAAGATTACCATTTCATTTCCAACCTCAGTTTTGGTTATTCCTCATACAGTAACCCTTTCTATGTTACATCAGATTCATTTTCTACAGCCGGTTATTTAAAGCCAGAAAATATTTTTAGATTTTAAGAGTTTTTTGAGATAATTAATATTTAGTGATACAAGTCTTACTAATTAACCCATAGCAGGTGGGAGATGAGATGGATTCATGTCATTTCCAAGGGCATTTGTGAATAACGAACCCAACTAGAATTGCAACAATTAAAGCTTTCGAGCCATTATCCATCACACCACCCACAGATCGAAGTTTACAGCATCTGACAATTCCCAGGCAATCATCCATCTAGGTAATAACAAGGCTTGACTTTACTTAGCTTCTCCGACGGGAACAGTCATTAAAGTTGGTACCAGTCAAATAATCAACCGGGCAAGTCAGCGTTATTAAGTTTCAATGGGATATAGGAACAGAACACCCATCATGGTGGCTTTGTTACTACAATGTAAGTCAAAATGACGTTTAGGCTCGTGACTTTATTATTTTAAATCCTGGATGACTATTAACGCGTGACATGGTTCAGTGAGTGAGAATTTCACTTGTTTCCGGTTCACTGTTGTGGCATAGACACGGTTAGAGCATAGACTCCAGTTGTCAAAAAGGTAGCTCTAAGCAGATGGTGTTTCTATAACTGGGCGAATAGTGTTCACATGTCATATGTTGGATCGACTCGTCCGCCTAAATTCGTTTTTGATCGGTGACCGCAAAGTGGTACCGCTTTGGGTTATTTTGAATTTATTCCTGAACTACATTTACGGCAAACATAAAAAATGGATTATTACAACAGGCCATTGCACTGATGTCTTCAAGCCCAAAATATATCCTGAGAGATATTCTCGAGTTTATGACCAATATATACGAAATACAAGAGAAAGATACAGTATTTATGGTTGTGATGTAGATGCCTGTTCGCATGCAACATGGAGAAATTGTAAATATCAAATAACTGTGGGAAGTTATCGAGCCTTCTGACAATTTGTTGAATTGGAGACAAGATGGCCGAGATAAAGCCGTCCTTACATTATACTAAGATTCTATCCGATAACCTTTAACACATCAGCCTATCTCAAAATTGACCCACGATCTGTTGTTGAATAGGACAAGGAGTGGCTTGTTGATTTGAACATCTAAGATAAACGAAACTGCTCCTTTTTATTCATTTCAGAGAACCCTTTTTAAACTTCAATCAGCATGGCTGATGCGAATATCCAGGAGTGTAGCTCATTAAAACTTCTCGGGCAAATGTTTTCAGATGGCATGAAGTTGAAATCAATTGATAAATCTGTAGTTTGTTCACTATGAAGTCCTAGATAATTTTTCGCGACAGAAACTATGTTACATATATATAAGTCCACCATTCGCCCTTTTTTTGTATATTGTTGCCATTTCTGGTCTTCTGCTCCTGCTATATATTTAGAGACTCTCTATAAAATCCAACGAAAAATCTGTTATTTTGACCTGGCCTGACATTCCGGCTCGATTTCCTTTCACAAAGCCGTGACGTAGTTTCCTTGTGGCTTTTCTATAAAAACGTCCATGGTAATTGTTCGGGGGGGATCTGTCTGCTATAATACCTAGACTTTACGAATTTAAGGGCTGTACTAGATTGACGGTAAGGTCTCATCAATTCACAATTGAAATTGCTAGATGTAACCGTAGGTTCTCTGTTGACAGTTTTTTCTCTTGTACATCTAGCTTGTGGAAATCTCTCTCGGCTTATTTCTCCTCAGTCTTCTTTGATATTCAAAATTTTAAATGCAATGTCAATCGTTATCTTCTGTCTTCTTAATTATTCTTCTTTTATTTTCCTCACTCATCAATAGTAATAACTTTTTTTATATTCTCTAACACTCAATAACCGATTTCGTCTTGGTGGCTTTATTGCCTTGCTTAGGGTGAGATGCTATAAATGATATAGCTCTCTTACGGTTTTCTGTTTTCCTGACATCTACGATATTCAAACTGAAATTCAACATCAATCGCCATTTTCTGTCTACCTGAATCCTATTCTTTTATTGCTCCTTCTCCTCACTAAAGATCCATTGTTCTCTTTCACTCACAGTAACCCCTGGCTTCTTAATAGCATTATATTTTTTTCTTATGGTGAAATGATTTATAAAAAAAAAACAGTCCATCTAAATATTTAGTAAATACATCATAAAGTGTGACTGAAGTAAGGTCATAGGTTAAGACAGAATTGAATATAATATCAAGAGTTGTAAATCTAATTTATTAACTACTGCTCTACAGCAGTTTACCTTCATTCTGATTAAGATTACCACATGGATCATAACATCTTCTCGGACGAACGTTTTGAGCTGGCATGAGCTAGTATGAAACTAAAAAAAATAATACTGTTAATTTTTAAATTTTACCATGGTGATATTTCTGTTATAAATTTAGAACACGCGGAGGCAGCAAGCTCAGGATCATTGGACCACGCAACTATACTAAATGAAACTTATAAACTATCTGAATTATGCCGTCGTGAGATCAAAACTCATAGTAAGGCTGCCCTCGGCGGCAAGTTAGAAGTCGATGATCCAGATTAAGTGCGATCAGCTGCAAAGACCTCAACGTTGCAGCAATCGGGTTAGGATTACAACATACCTCACCGGTTGTACCAGCGGATGACGGACACGCTACAGAAGGCGTCACTCGAAATTATAACAGAGTCAGCGGCAGGCCGTTGCAGTTTCATAATCAGAGTAAACTGGTCTCATTCCACGTGTTTCGAAGAGGAAGTTTATGAAATCAGGTGTATGGCAATTTGAGGTTCACCGTAAACAAATTCACACCATCGTTAATTTTTTCTACTCTGAATTTATTTCCGTTTCAAATAACTCTTGCACAGCCTAACGGCGATAGTGAATGAATGACGGGAGCTGATTCTACTGAAATTGGAAGCTTCTAGTCTTAAAACAACATGTTGGCACCGAATTTAGTCATCAAAATTATCATTATGAATGAAGTGATCTGAAAAAGGAAATTAAAATCTTGGAGCCGAGATAAAACCGGTCATATGTGCGATAGATAAATTGCCGTGTAAATTAAGCAAAAATTAAAATGACACTGACATCTCATTTTAGAAGATATATTTATCAAAATTACACAAAAATATCTCGAAATACCAAAGAGAAAATTTGTTCAATAAAATTGCCATTGGCTTTAACCCCGGCCTCCAGACAACTTCGAATTCTCCAACTCTTCTGAGCGGTCGCCTTATTTAAGTTCGTTCATGCTGCCATAATCTTTGCATTCAGTTCATCTTTGGTGATACGAGGATTTTTTTTTTTTTTTCTCTCTGGAACGCCCAACACGAAATAATCAAGTGGTTTGCAGTCTGGGGAGTTAGGTGGCCAGATATAATTGGTGATGCGGTCACAGAATTACCTGACAACCATGAATGAGCGTTCCTGCCTGTGTGGCTTGGTGCAGAGTACTGTTGTCAGACATAGGGTCATCTAGCAGCCAACTTCTTCACCAGAGCAGCACTGCCTCCTCAAGTCACTTAATGCAGACCTCTGTGTTGAGACTGAGACTCTCACCAATAAATTCGGGAGTCTTTTTCAGCATTAGACACATCAAACGCTTTCCGAATACTCTGCAATGTCCTCTGACTGAGAACCAAACCCTCTGAAATATTTTAATTGTCGCTGCCAATGACAAGCAGTACAGCATACCGTTTCCATATTTATGGCGGAGTGAATTGCGTCATCGTCCTCTTTTTCTATTTGACAATGCCCAATACATCCATCTATATCATGCACTCGTTAAAATTAAAACAAACAACGCGGAAGCACGAAATTAAAAATATAAAATGGCGACAATTTACCTATCGCAGACTGTATAATACGGACATTTTCCATAAGTTATTAGCCTAAAATTTAGAGGCGCGTAAAATAAAGCAGAAATATATACCGATTTTTTTTTTTCGGTCATATTCGTAATTTGGGATTTTATGACGAGAATTAAGTTGGATCTATGGTCAAAATTTACTAATAAGTAAAAAGAAGTGTTGAAATAACTAATTTTATATGGCAGTGCTTTTTTATTAGCATATATATTTATAACATTTAAATCTACTTTGCTGCTGTCCATGTCAAAGCAAGATGTTATTTACAATTTCATCTATGTCGCCATCTTTTTTTTCCCCCAAATTGTCCACCTTTCTCATTAACGGTACCCACTATGTTCTTAATGCTGAATTCTCGTATTTTACTCTGGCGCTGTGAGAGCTGGTATCTCTACCGTTGTTTATTAGCGGTGGGCGTAAACTTAACACAATTGGATACGAAGATGAGACTCTGTTGATGGCTGACACGGAAAGAAATCTACATAACCTTTTAAACAGTGTATTAAAAGAAACCGCGACGAAAAAAAAGGACAGCCCGTCTACTGAAAAATGCCAAAAAGTGTTGTCTTCAGAAAGAAGTAATGCTCAATATGCGAGTTACAAATTAGAGATGCCAACATCAAGTAGGTAAAGAATCTGAATATCTGAAAGGATGGAAAATGCAATGGGGAAATCCGTACAAGGATTGTATTAGCGAAAGTGGCTTTCCAAACACTAAAAAAAGTATTGAAAAACAAAAAAAGTATCCGTTAGGAAAAAAAAGAAAAGAGGGCTGGAATGCTATGTGATGTCCATCTTCTAACATGGCGGTGAACGATGGAGAATATCCCTATGGATGAAGAAAAAGATGGAGTCAACAAAAATCTAGTTCTATTAAAGAATACTGAAAAAAAAATAAAAAAATAAAAAGAACACATGCTCAGAATCAGGAAGAGACAGCTGATGTTTTATTTGACACATAATGACGAAGAATGGGCAGTTTAACGTGGCATAATGGTGAGCCAAAAGTGAGTTCGATCCTTATTAGTTGCCCCTCCACAAAAAAAAAAGAAAATTCGGCCTTGGGATACGCTTAGAAAATCCTCATACATTGAAAGGGTGGCATGGAAATATCAACAAGGTATATTGATGGCATGTCAGATCGCGGGAGGTAACGAGTTACATATAGGACAAGCTCCTGTGAAGGGATGGCAAACTTCGAAGTGGCGGATCCTTAGCAAAAATGAGAAAAATCTGCTAATGGCCACAATGCAATGCCCTTTTAGAGAGCCATAATCGCACATCTGATGTAATGCGGAAGGTCAATGGGAAAAAAATGTGAAACCAGAATCAAATGAAAGCCTATTACTTTAGGCCACGCGTCACATTTAAGCTACGTTAAGCTACATTGCTGTATGACAGTAAACACTGGTCACTTTCCTGACAGACGAAAAAAAGACTACAAGCAACAGAACTGTCGTCCTGCAGAAGGATGTTGAGTATATCATGGACAGAACATGTAAGCAGTGAGGAAGTCTTAAGGAAACTGGAAGCAATCAGAATACTTATAATTAAAATCAGAAATAGTTGAGATCCTTGGAACACATTATGAGGAAAGTAGTTTTTGATAATTTGTCACTCACAGAATACAGTTGCGCCCAAAATGGTCAGAACGGCATTGTTTTCGTCAGAAAATTAGGTATAAATTTTTATCAACGTTGTTTTATATTCTATAATTTTCACAGCCAATAAATACGATATTAATTGTTATTGTCTGAGAATTTGGTGTAATTTGAGAGGATAATACAAAAGTTCCGAACATTTTGGCCGCAACTGTATATTGTGGGACAGTGTGAAACAAATTTAACCTAGTTAACGAGCTTGTAGGAATGGATGACAGAACAGATAGTGGGAGGTTTGATTAATGGATTTGTTTAGAATTTTTACGACTTTATAGGTTATTTAATGCCAAAGTATATCTTAGATATTAGTTTTTTTTTTCTTTTTGTGCTTGGATATTGCATTAATATTTTTTGCGAATAACAAAGATTTTCCCATATTTAAGATATAGCTGTGGGGAGGAGACGGGATCATACTTTTCTCATGGGTAATTGCATGTAAGTAAATGCAACGAATTCCACTGGGATTCGAACTCAGTTTTTTTGTTTTTTTTTCTCATTTCAAGTTATTATCCATTACATCAACCGCACATCTAGGTGGTTAGAGTGATAGTAAAAAGACAGATATTTGTAAGAATTACAAAGGATCGGAAGTTGTTGCAAGCTATGATCCCTCACGTCCAGAAAGGACACGGGGCAGAAGAAGAAGGTTGGGTTTCACTGCAAGCCTCTATTCTATGGACGTGAACTCAAAATACTGATTAAAATTTGTTTCAAAATATAACGTATGTAAATTCAGTGCGTATTATAAAAGAGAGATATTTTCTCGAGTATTTTCTCGAGTATTTGTTCCAAATTATGCGCATCTATAACAGTGAATGCTTGTAAATCTCATGAGCGACGAGAGAAGAGATGTAGAGAAGAGTGCCGATAATACAATGAACTGAACATGTGAGCAACGGCGGTTAAAGACAAGGAAAACTAAAACGATACTCATACTTAACATCAGACTGACAGCTGAACTTTCCAGGGTAGATATTGAGGAAAGACGGTTTGGAAAGTGTGCAACTCTGCTATAATACCTAGACTTTACTAATTTAAGTGCAGTACTAGATTGACTGTGAGGTCTCATCAATTCACAGTTGAAGTTGCTAGATGTAACGGTAAGATCTCTGTTAACAGTCCCTTTTCCTGCCCTTCTCACTTGTGGAACTCTCTTCCGACTTATTTCTCCCAAGTCAACTTTGATCTTCAAAAACTCAAACGCAATGCATTATCTTCTGTCTTCTTAATTCTTCTTCTTTTATTGTCCTCACTAATCAATAGTAATATCTTTCTTATATTCTCTAATAATCAATAATTCATTGATTCATAGTGGCTTTATTGCCTTCCTTTGGGGTGAAAGGATTTAAAAGATATAGCTAGACGTAACCGTAAAATATATTCGAATAGTTCTTTATTTGCACTTCTCGTCACTGGAATTCTCTTACGGTTTCCTGATCTCGTGACATCTGCAATATTCAAACTGAAATGCAACGTCAATCGCCATTTTCTGCCTACTTGAACCCTATTCATTTATTGCCTCTTCTCACTAAAGATCTCTCAGTAACCACCGCCTCTTAGTATCATTGTAGTTTTGCTTATGCTGAAATGATTTATAAAAAAATATACAGTCAATCGAAATACTTAGTAAACACATCATATGACGGGAGTAAGCTTGTAGATTTAGACAGAATTAAATATATTATCAAGAGTTGTAAATATAATTTATTAAATACTACTCTACAAGAGTTTACATTCGTTCTGACTAAGATTGCCACAAGGCTACGACAGAAAGAGCACCATGTGAAACTAAAAAAATACTGTTAATTTTTAAATTTCCCCATGATGATCTTTCTGCCATAGCTTCAGAGCTCGTGACGGCAGCACACTCAGAATCATTGACCACGAAATATACTAAATGAAACTCATATTAAAGGCAAAATGGTCACACGCAAGCAGAACAGAACGTATCTAACAAGCTTGTATTAATGTTTGGTAGAATAACGTTTAGGGCATATAGCAAAATTTACACACTTTACTAAGGGCTACAAAGGAAAGGAATTTGTGGAGAGACATGATCGCACATGACTTTAAAGAACATTGCACATAAAAAAAAGAAGTATTTTATATGCGTTTGTGTTTGTGTCTGAATAATGACGGTATTTGCGAATGTCTTTTACGGCATTGGTATAATACCTTCACAAACAATTTTAGATGTACGCCTCAACCAAGAATGATATAGATGACTATTTGGAGGTTGAATGAATTTGAATGATATTTATATTTATCTTCTGTCCAGCCAACGCGGACTAATTTTATTGATATGCGCATAAATTTCCATTTCGGAATATTTTGCGGAGGTTAAATAGGTAAAATGTCAAGTCTTGTCTATTTGCACATCGAAAGTTGGAAATATCAAATAGTTCTAAGATGTATCATACAACGGACAAAATATCCACACACGCCTTGCCCATACGCAAACATACATACAAAGAAAAACGGACACATTTTAGTTTAATATATTATAAATATTATTTTCTCTATTTGTCATAAGATTCGTGCATATATTTGACTAGTGCATATGATAAATAGACAAATTAATATTAGCATAGACAAATTTCAGCAGACAATATTGAATAAGGTGTCTTTCGCCATTGGTGAGTGCGTATATTGAAGTGTCTTTAAAATAAAGCACACACACTTCTTTTTCTTTATCTGCCGTGTCCTCTCAGAATATAGGCGACCATAGCCCTCCACAACTTCCTGTGCGTCATAGTTCTTAATAAACCTTTTCTGTCATCCATTTACTCAAGCTAACCAAGTATGGTATGTGATGTTTTTAATCTGTCCCTCATGTCCTTTTTCTGTCTCGTGAGTATCTAGACGTTCCACGTCCGCCTTCCTCATCATGTGACCTAGAAACCTTAACTCTTTCTTCCTGATGTTAATTATTAGTTATCTTTATGTTTTCCATTCTCTCCAAAATTTCGTCTTTCTCGCATGTTTGGTCCTCGTTATCCTCATCATCCTTCTGTAGAACCACTTTTATGCTGCTCCAAATCTCTTCTTCTCTGAGCTGATCATCCAGTATTTACTGACATACACGAGGACAGATATCACGTAACAATGTAGAACACATTTCCTTCGTTTCCAGTGAATATTTTCTATTACTTAGTACCTTGATTAGGTTTTGAAATGCTTCCTTTGGGTTTCAGTGTCACAAATTCTGTGTGGCACCATGCATCCAGGCAGAGAAAGAAAGGCAGAAAGGGAAAAGAAAGAAAAGAAGAAAGGAAGGGAAAAGTGAGGCGAGATCCGAATCATAGGTGATAAGCGAACACACACACGGCTAAGAGGCAATAAAAAAAAGGATTATTTGGTAAGTGGCAAATGGCGAAAGAGTGTCATTACAATGACAATGAGATTTGAGTGGGTAGGGAAGTGTTATCTAAGGATATGAAAACAAACTATTGGTACGGGAAGGCATCTTATTATCAACACAGACCACCGGCCAAGGGAAAAATTCAAGTGAAAATGTTATTTCGATAAGTGACGAAAAGAAACAGGCGACTAAAAAAGACTTTGGACAGATATGAAAATTAAAGGCCACCTCCGAGTAATCGTTGACCGATTTTCCTACTTGGCCTGCGCGAATGGAATTGTGTTATCAAGAAATGTTCGCCAAAGAAAGTCCACTTGAAAACGTTAATTTTGATAATTGACAAAACACAGGTGTAGCTACAGAGCCTTAGTTAGATATGGAAAATTAAAATCCCTACCAAGCAGTCTCGCTAACTAAATTCTTTTCGACAAAACAACTTTTGCCTGCGATAATAAATTTATGTTATCAGGAATATGTGCCGAAGGAAAATGGGTGGGGACCCAGGGATGTTTTTTTTTCTTCTGAAAACTTGGGGATGATTTTTTGAGGCCATGACTGAAAAACCATCTTGATAAATTAGCGATTTACCTGAGGCCATGTTAAGAATTACCAACCATTGTTCATAAATTCCCGTTGGTGGCGATAAAATACCGATTACGGAAGAAAAGGAAAAGCAAAAGATATTTTTTTTTAGTTAAGCAAGGTATTTTTTTCCGAAACAAAGCCGCGGATTGTTCACGCCAGACATCATTGGTCGGGTGATTAAGTGAACGAAAGGAGGAAAGAAACCAAGACCTCATTGGCCGAAACCAAGACCTCACGTGACGCACGAAGATTTTTTTTTCCAGAGTTAAGTATAAGAAGCTTTTTTTCACGCCCTCAAAGTATGGAAAAGTGAATGAAAAAAGTTACCAAAAATGGAAAAGAGTGGAAAATCCCTAACCAGAAATAAAAGAGGTGGATATGTATTTAGAATTATCGAGGAACCCCAGGACGCCAACAGACACACCCCGGTTTTGATCAGCGTCAATAAAAACGAAGCCCCAACAGGCAGAAATCAGTTCGGGCCCTGGCGGCAGAGATGAGTGCCCAGAAAGTTCGGGCCCTGGCGGCAGAGATGAGTGTCCGGAGAGTTCGGGCCCTGGCGGCAGAGATGAGTGTCCAGACAGTTCGAGCTCCAGTTTCCAGAGTTGAAGCCGCCTCGAGATAGCTGACCAAGATTCACGCAAAATTCCGGACTCCTCTTCAACCAAGAACAATTATTTTGAAGAGCGACTTAGGACCAGACCACCGAAATAAGTTTTTTTTTTTGTTCAAAGACACACCGAAACACAAATTTCTTAGAGAGCAAACAACTTGAAGCGTTAAAACTTGCCTAGCAAAACGACGTGTCACAATCCACAGAACGGGTCGGGAGATAGATGCAGTCCCATGTATCGAACAACTAGACATAAAGTTTGTTACCTTTTTCTTTGATACTTTGAACTTTTTGAGTTTTCATTTTCTTTTCTTTTATGCATATTTGTGTGTTACCACCCCCGTTGAACTCAATTTGCATTACGGCACCAACTACTGTTTGATCCTGTCTGTCTAAGATCAATTCACAACGTGGGTAGGCAGACTGGAGATCAATGCAGTTACCTTGGTAACCAGGCGTTGGAAGCGAGTTGGGAACGACGAGGTTGATATCAAATCTAACCAGATTCCCACCCGAATCACCAAAAGGTTAGAACGTCACGTTTGGAGCAGCGACAACCGGACGGAGCAGCGAGGAGCGAACAGCTGGCGCCGCGGCGAAGACGTCACAAGTGGAGCTGTTTGAGGACGTCACAACTGGCGCCGTGGTAGATCAGGATAGAACGTTACAGTTGGCGCTGCGACCGGGGGACGACGTCACATCTGGTGCCGTGACCAGGATAGAACGTCACAGTTGGCGCTGCGACCGGGGGACGACGTCACATCTGTCCTTTTTTAAAACACTTCCAAGATATTTAAATTTCCGGTTTTGGTATCTCCCATTGCCAAATTTGGGTTCATCCTATAGATAACAACCATGAAATCTGTCTTCTTCCAGTTTGTTTAATATTTTCTTCCCGATTTACTTCACTATTTTTGCAGGATTGCTTGTAGCTTTCTTTCTGTGTCTACTATCAACGCTGCGTCATCTGCATACATTATGCTGTTAAGATTGTGGCCGCCGATAATGAATCCTGTTAGGACTTCTAGTTCTCTTAGAATCGCATCGCTGTATAGGTTGAATAAGTCCGGTGAGAAGAGGCATCCTTGTCGTACACCACTTTCTATTCTTGTCTATCTACTGAACTCATTTTCTTTTTGTATACAGGCAGTTTTATGCAAGTATAGGTTACGTTTACTTGAGTGAGTTGAAAGGATTTCCATCAAACGTGAGAACGCAGGATATTAAAAACCAGTTGTGAAACTACACTCGGAAAAAGCATTGAAAACAAATGGAGTGACATTCAATAGTCCGCAGGAGTTAATATAATTTTTTGTACAAATTTTCCAATAAAAAGCAACATATTCGTAAATTTCAAGGATTTAATAAAATTTGATATAATTTGTTCAATATATATATATATATATATATATATATATATATATATATATATATATATATATATATATGTGTGCAAGTTTCATTAAAAACGACAGGCAAGGTACTACGGTTAAGCTTCTTATTTAATTTTTCTTGTGTTCTAACAAGAGCTTTCTTTTCTGGACAAAGGGTGAGAAGGAACTATCCAAATGGTTTATATTTCCGAGCGCTTTCGGCTGTAACTTATCAAGGATGATTCGATTTTTCAGCTTAATTGAGTGTGTGCGTTCTGTGTATGTCTTAGTGTGTGGTAGGGATGTTTTTAATTTCCGAATACGGTTAGCACATTGTGGCTTTGTTCGTAGTTAATATTGTTAAGAGTTGGCTTTTTCTTTTTTATTATTAAAGCTTTCATTATTTTTAGTCGTTCTTTTTTGCTTGTGGGTGCAGTTAATATATAATATATCTTTATCAGTTTGAATCTAATTCATGAATGTAATTTGTAACTATTTTTAGATGGGAAATCTTCCTTACTTAAAGTTTTGGTTTCAAATTAAGATGGAGTAATATTTAAGGTAATATATATATATATATATATATATATATATATATATATATATATCCCACATATACACATATGAATGAGTGGCTGGTCACTCATATTCGAGGATAACGAATATATATAAATTTATTATAATTTTTTTTACCTAGGGACAAGAACAATAACTCTTGACAAAAATGTATTCTTGTTTCGATGTCGAGGAGCATCTTGACGGGTGAGGAACAAAGATGGTTATATATCGACAAACTCTTAACAAACTTTTCTTACGAAATCCTCGGTTTATTCTCCTCGATGTCAACCAGAACCTCTCAAATCGACTGCTGAATATATGGTTGAACGTTTAGGTTAAAATAACCCCGACCAAATATGCCAAACCCAATTTCGACCGCCCGAAGGACTGAGGCACGATATAAATAAAGCTTCTGAATGTTTACTGTCGCTTATTCTTTTTCAAAAATCATAGAGCATTATATTTTCTTAAGCATTCAACCCCAAGCAAGGCGGGAAGCCACTAGTACGCAAGGGGTTACAGATTTAGAGCGATAACAAAGATGATTGATAGAGGAAAGGATGAAGAGAAGGTTAGGGGATAGATCAGGGCATCTGGAGACGTCGATTGACGTTACATTTGACTAGTTGGAGATTATAGCTATCAGGAAAACAAGAAATGGGATGGGAGTTCCACGGAAGAGAAGTGCGAGACATGAAGCTATTGGAGTAGAAGAGACGACAACATTTAAAAGTTTTGATAGTGAAAGCATGAGAGCGGGATGCCAGCTTCGTTGAACGCTTAAATTCATGAAGTCTGGGAACCAGCGAAAGCAGCTCATCGGAGCAGTTACCGTGAAAGTATTTGTAAAAAAGACAGAGGGAGGCAACGGCACGTCTGTGGGAGAGCGGCTGCAGACGAGATGCCAGATCAGGGCCAATAACATTGCATATCCGTCTCTTGATTTTATCAAGGACCTTGAGGCATTAGAAGGGTCTCCAGACCATATATTGAAGCAATACACCATGCAGGGGCGAATAGTTGATTTGTAGATTTGAAGGATTGACTCCGGCGAGAAAAACTTCCTGGCGTGGCACAGGGAGCGAACTTTCCCAGCGAGGAACGAAACTATTGACTCAATGTATTCTCAGGTCAGTGGACAATGTGATACCGAGCAGACGCAAAGAGGTGCTCTCGTGGAGTTGAGCGTCAGACATTCTAATGAGAGGCAGGGATGGTTCTCTCTGGTGGGAATAGAGAGCAGTTTTGTTTTTGAGGCGTTCCTGCCCCAGTTGAAAACCGATTGGCGGTCCTTTTCAAGACAAACGGCCAGGTTAGTTTTGTCGGCGACACTAGTTTTGTTTTAGAGGCAGGTGTAAATAGTAGTGTCGTCCGCATAGATGCCTACTTGGGAACCTATGACAACAGAAAGATCGTTAATTAAGATAAGGAACAGTGTAGGTATAGGATAGAGCCTTGGGGAACACCTGCACTCGTTGGATGGGAGCTGGGGGAGAATTCGTTGAGAATAACCTTCAATGTACGGTTCGACAGGAATTCTTGTATTAAGTCAAACAATCGACCTGTAATTCCATAACCCTGAAGCTTGCAAAGAAGGACGGTATGCCAAACCCTATCAAACGCTTTGGAGATATCAAGAGTCACGACACAAGCTTCTTCGTTATTATGAAGTGCTTGGTAAACAATTTCAGTTATGGCCGTAAGCACATCAGCTGTAGAACGGGCAAAGCGGAAACCATATTGCTTGTCGGAGAGCAGATTATAGGATGTAAGTTGCATAACCACTTCGGCGTTGATTAAAGCTTCAAAGACTTTACCGAAGAGTGGTAGGAGACTGATAGGACGGTAATTAAAAGGGTCAGAATGGTCTCCAGGGTTCTTAAAGACGGTAACATTGGATGAGGACTTCCAGCAGGGTGGAAAACAAGATTCATTGAGGCAGTAGTTATATAATTTGGCGAGGGCAGGGTCCGGTTAAGATTCACATTTCTTCAGGACAATGGCTGGTATCCCATCTCCACCATTAGCCTTGTGGGGGTTTAATTTAGAGATGATGCCCAGGACCGATGACGAGTTTATGTGCAAGTCACTCAATTGAGCCTCAGTTCGAAGGGGGGAATCAGTGTGGGTACACCGGAAGAGTCGAGTGTTGAATTGAATGAGAATTTCCAAGCAAAGCATTCAGGCTTGTCGGCAGAAGAAGTTAGAACCTCAAACTGGTTGAACAAAGGAGCTATAGAGGGTTTGCTAATGTTAAGCGCGATCTTGCAGAGACACCAATAATCCTTCGAGCAGCAAATAGTGACTTTGCTTCATCGAGGACACGCTTACTCTCGTTACGGGCAGAGACAAAGAGACGTCTATTGCAATCAGACATGTCGCTACAATAAAGGTGGAAAAAGTGATTCCTATGGGCAATGTCACCTGAGCAAGCAGCGGAGATCCAGGGAGAGGAGCGCGATGGTGAAAGTGTAAATTTTCATCGACCACATTTATGGCATTCATTTGTGAATAAAACGTCAACATTCAAAAAATGTCTGACTCGTAAGTGAACGATAAATGGGTCCCGTGTAGAAAACACCAAAAATTGCGACAAAAGCAAACGCTCGTCTCAAGTTGCGGCCATCTTATGTTAACAATGAAAGTCGATCACGAAATTTTGCAATGCTTTTATATTAAAGCACAAAAAGAATATATCGTGTGCTCGTTCAGCAAGAACCCTTTAGGCAGGTCTTTACTTGTCACGTTTTATTAAGATCTAAAAAAACGTAACCGCTCTTTGTTTGCTTAGCGGCATATCAACACCTTGCCATTTAATACCAACATTTAATTTCCTCGGACCATTAGTAATCCCATTTACAAAAAGGTATTGCTGGTAATCCTTATTTTTTTTACAAAAAAAAATATATTGTTATTCATACCCTGTTTACATTATTCGGACCCAAGGACACATGGCACAGTGGATAAAGTCTTTAGTTAGATCCAGTGACAGAACCCACAGAGTGTGAGTTCAATACCTGGTTAAGGCGATGGAGAAATTGGAGAACGGAATTAACAGGAGATAACTGACATCCATTAGAGATGGCACGTGGAACTGGAACAGTCTACCCCAGTGAGCGAAATAAAGGGTTCAGTTCGACACCTGAAGAAGGCCGGAGCGTACAATGGCCGAAACGTTGTAATAAATATGGCGACAAAGATGAGGACAATAGTCAGAATAATATAAATAGTGTACATAATACCTCATCTCAGAAATATAGACAGATATTGCTATTGATGTTTTTGTTTTGTTTTTACAAAAATATATTCCAGGTAATATTTATTTCATTTTTTTATTGCAAAAATGTATTTCTGGTAATTCTTTTACTATGTAAATATATTGCTGGAAGTTTTACTATTAGGGGATAGATCAAGGCATCCGCAGACGTCGATTGACGTTACATTTGAATAGTTGGAGATTATAGCTATCAGGAAAAGAAGAAATGAGGAAGAGTTCCACAGGCGCTTCTCGCCTGTGGAACTTTGGAAATTGTTTACCAAGCACTTCAAAATAACGAGGAAGTGCCGTGACTCTTGATATCTCCAAAGCGTTTGATAGGATTTGGCATACCGCAAGCTTCAGATTTATGGAATTACACGTCAATTGTTCGATTTGACCCGATTTTTGAGTTTAAATATTTGACCATAGATTGGACCCTAAAAATTAAACCTGGGAACAACAGTAATTAAGAGATGGTTCCACGCTCATCAAAACCTGCCTCCAGAGAATTGATTATTTTACATTCGTTTGTGAATTCAATCGTGGATTCAACCTTATTGAGTTTCATTTTCATATCTAATAGTTTTGTATTGAGAGGACGTCATCTATAATCCTCGATATATGTCTTCGGTAAGTAGAGCTGTTTGGTATGATGTGTCTAAATAGTCCGGATATTAAGAATACTAGAAAAGGGCAAGAAAGATAGGTGACCCCCCGCCATAAGTAAGTCGATTTTTTTCTTATAGAGAATATTAGTGAAAGCAGCGATTAGTGATTAATTTGAATATTTTTATAATTTTTTGAACGAGTAGATTAAGATTTTCTTTAGACTTTATGAGGTGGTTTCTTAGTATGCTGAGGCGTTTCGTGATGGTTATGTTGGTGTATAATGATTTGATCCCTAGGCTAGCCATGACCGTCTTTTCCATATCTATGTTTCGTATTCTCAGGATTAAATCACCCGATTTTTTTTATATGTGATTTGTTGATGGATCTTAGGAACGGAGTTATAACTGCAACTGAAACTTGTGTTAAAATACACAACGTACTCGTAGCGACCCTTATTAATGACATAGAATGGGAGGTAATCATATTTGTTTCACATCGCATGTAGCTTTGTGTTTAGAGCATGGTTTTATTTAACTTTATTTTGGATCTTTGCCAGGTGAGCTGTGGTCTGGAGACAATGTGTAGCACGCTTTGGGTCCCGGCAACTGAGCTCTCTTTCAAAAGGAAACAATTGATCGTCCAAGGCACCCAACCTCAATAGGTAGAACATGGTATTATGCCCATCCGTTTTGCACGCAGTCGGATCGCAGCGATTCGTGGCTGTTTATCGTACGTTCGTGCGCCTTCTAAAATATCAGGGCGTGTGTCTATTTGAATGATGTGTACAGGAAATTTCAGATCTGTTCTCAGATCAACTACCACCTTACAATCACGGGCCTCACTCAGTAGTGTCAAGTTGGGTGTTATTTGGGTCTTTCACACAGCGCTTTCACTTTTTTGTGAAAACTGATCTTAGGTTCGCTGGTGGTTAAAGGCAACTGCTAGTTGGCTAGTTCACACTATGTACCGATTAAGTCCATAAGCACTCCTAGCACTTTGTTATGACGTCAAGTATACATTTGCAGTGATTGTGAACATGCAGAGAGCACTTGACGTAAAATGTCTCGATCACTTTGACATAATTCCAATACATCAGTGTGAGTGAACCCCACAGCTTGAGGTTGGTCGCATTTGATAGCAGATTATAGCTAGATCGCTGGAGGAATGATAGTGCCAATGGCTCCGTTGCAAACAGCGTATTCTATGGTAGCTTCATTGGACTAAAATCATTGTAGTCCAAGCACATTTTTTGGACTGAGGCACAGCTGTTCGCTGCTCTCTCCCGAAATTCCTGATCTCTTCAATCTCCCTGTATCGTTAACCTTTTGAACACTGGAGAAAAACTGGTTGCTCGATTGATTTGGATCACCCTCATAATCTATTTTCGAAGCCTGGATTCTATTTCTTGGTGGGGCTTCTAATGCCGACGACTTGGTGCCGGTTTTGATATGTGGTCATAAACTGCGAACGAACCTATTGGCCGAGTCCCTCATCATAATGCGACGGCGTACCTTGAACTCCTACACTAATGAGGATATGGGAAGCATTGGTATAGAGTCCCACCGTAGAGAAGCAGGGGGAACTCCAAGCCACTTACGCAGGTATTTGGTGATACACTGCTACGTCTGTTGAATCCGAGTAATATTATACACCTGCAACGGCTAGAGCAGTCTGGGCAGCAACACATGTTGGTATTACCCAGCATTCAGTTTGCCGGAGAGATGTATCCTGTCGATAGATTCAAGTCCATCTAATGCCACTTTCTGTACCTCTTTACCTTAGTGCCGATCAGTCAGTGGAATTTCATACAGCCGTCCGAGGCTCTTCACTGGCTTCTCTTTAAATCATGTCACGCCCAATGCAGAAGTGAATCTCCATTGACAGAGCCTCTGAGTAATGATATTCTCTGGCTTTTCTTGGACTTCATTCCCTCCCACCTGAAGAGCTTGTGGCAGCGCTGCAGCAGTTCATTTAGGCTGGACCAAAATTTTGATATCATCTCTGAAAGCTATTGAAGGAGAAAGGACCATTTGCTCCTTAATGATCACTTCATTTATTGTGTCCGATTCACCGCGTATAAATACTATTCTAACCCATCTATATTGTCATATTAACGACGTTTCCGCCGTTAGTCCATCCGGCCTTCTTCAGGTGATATACGTTGAAATTTAGAACCGAGACCATTATTTTGGTTCACTGGGGTAGATTGAGTCTAGTTCCACGTGCCATGCCTTTTCTGCAGATCCCAGTTTCAGTTATATTCCTTTAGCAACTCAACCTTCCAAGTTTTTGTTTACCTCTGCTCTGTCCCGGTCATATTGTGAATTTGACAATAAAAATGAAGACAACAGTTTTATCAAGGGCAATAGCTACAATACAAATCTCATATATATATATATATATATATATATATATATATATATATATATATATATGCGTGTGTGCGTATATCGTGCATTTAGGCAACAATCCCTCATTTATACATGTTTAATTAAAGACGATAGACACGGTAATGCGATTATGCTTTGTATTATTTTTCTTGCGTTCGAACAAATGTTTTCTTTTCTGAAAACACAGTGTGTAGAAACTGTACAAATGTTCTGTAATTCCGAAAGCATTCGGCTATACTTTTAGCCATTATCAAGGCTGATTTTATTTTTACTTTTGAACTAGGTGTATGGGTTCCGCGTATATATCAAATGCCCCTTAAGGAAAACTAATAAATAATTACATCGGTCACACTACTACATGTCTATCCTGACGATTTACGTTACACCTATCCGGCCACGGCTCCATTAGAACCCATTTAAACACACATACACACAAATTTACAAGACTCCATTCGAAACATACTATTAAAAAAACTATAATAAACACATTCATATTTAAAAAAAAAACATTTAAAATAATTGAAGCCTTAAAGGAAAAAACCCAAGACATAATAATATTAACTACGAACATGGTCGCAATGTACTGTATTCGGAAAATAAAACATCCCTATAATTTTAGATACATACACACAACCCACAATCTCAGTACCTTGTCTGTCGTCTTTAAGGAAACATGCAGATACTCGCGGACACACACACACACACACATATATATATATAAGGTACATTTAAGCATCAAAAATTTATTTAAACATTTTTTTCCCAAAATTAACGAGGTCTATCTATTTAAATTGTTCTTATATTTTTCCAATTTCCGAATAATCTATACCTCAGGACTAAAATTTCGAATAAGCTGTCAAAGCAAACAGAGTTTAGTCAATATATGTTTACCATAGTGACAACATCCAGTTCTTAACACTTAATAAATGTAGGTATTTATCCGTAGACCCACGTCATATCAGAATCTGAATGACGGTCGAGGTTTTAATTTCATACGTCGGAAAGCCGCCAACGAATTACTCAAGACTTCAAACACTAATGATAGTACCCGCCTTTTATATATATTGCTAACAAATCTACAAGGGTCATTCAATAAATAAGGTGAATTTTTCGGTATAAAGACTTCTAATACAGATAGAAGTTTACTTTTTTTTTTTTTTTTACCGTAGTCTCCCCGCACTGTCAGACACTTTTCCCATCTGTGCACAAGCTTCCGTATTCCCTCAACGTAAAAATCTTTGGACTTATGTCTCGGCCAGTCTCTCACAACACTTTTGACTTCATCGTCACTTTTAAACTTCGTGCCTCACGTGAACGCCTTCAAGGGACCAAACAGGCGAAAGTCTGAAGGGGCAAGGTCTGGGCTGTAAGGGCGATGAGGGAGCAGTTCCCCGCCCAGCTCGTTGATGGTCTGCACCGTTTGGGCTGCTGTGTGAGCCCTTGCGTTGTCATGATGCAAGATGACTCCTTCTGGCTGATGACCCCTGCGTTTGTTCTTTATGTCTTTCTTGACCTGCCTCAGCAGTTCACAGTAGTTCTTTTGTCAGACTGAATGAGGTCATTGACTGATTCGATCACCTCAGGAGACCTCACTTCTGTAGGCCTCCCAGGCCTGTCTTCATCCTCAGCACTTCTCCGTCCTTCTTTAAACAATTTAGCCCATTTGTAGACATTTTTTTGGCTGCAACATGTGGCACCATACACAGTTGACATTCTCCTATGAATTTCAACTGGTTTGCACCCTTCAGCAACCAAAAACTTGATAACTGACCGCTGTTCAATCCTGGAGCATGCTTCTTGGGCGGCCATCTTTGTTAATCGCCAAAACACTCAAAGTTTTTTTTTTATCTGCAAAAGAAATTAAATCCATGTGAAAAAGAAGTAAAACAAAATAAAAAATAAAAAAGTAAGCTTCTATCTGTATTAGAAGTCCTTATACCGAAAAATTCACCTTATTTATTGAATGACCCTCGTACATTATGTTGTTTATAAGATAAGCGGTCGTATTTATTTTGCATAATAATTTTTAAAAGCATATTTCTTCTGTTATTTTTTTTAACTTAAATTTAATAACTCACAGCACATCATCAATATCTCCGTTAATAAAATTATTCGTTTATGCATCGAAATAATTTATACACTGGCCTGTAAAACGTTTGGCCTACCTTAATAAATTAATTATTTTCTTAATCTTACCCCAAAATCGAGACTTTGCTTTTCTACCTTTTATAATTTTTAAGGACCAGAAAAGAGGTTAGTACATATTTTAATGACGTATGCTGGGTGATAGAGCATCTTAAGCATAGCGATCCGGAAAAAATCGCCATGCAAAAATACTTTGATTCCAGTGAATATTTCCCTTTCAGCTCTACGAAAATGGAAAACAATTTTGTTTTGCTTTTGCTGAAAAGTTATCGTTATAATTACAGAAAAGTAGAAAAACCTCAAAGTATGGAGTCAGTAATTAGAGTTGTTACTTTTGGCTCGAATAATTGGCTTAATTCGATGTAGCATCAAATGGAACAATGTCTAGCATTTCTCACAGGGAATTCTTTTCCCGACGTGTTTGGCAGTAACCCCAAAACTCCTGCGTGTTTTATTTTTTTGTTGGAGCAATTGCTTCTTCAGTTCCCATCACAATGACCTATTTATTGCTGGCCAGTCTTCGAAATTTTCAACATCTTCATTCAAAAGGAACCTTTTTGTTGCCCGGCAAAGAGTAACATCATACTGATAAATTTTCCCAACTTCATAGCCTGGCAGAAGATTAGATCATAATAAAAATAATATTGTTTTCGCTATTTACCTTTCTATCAACGTTTATAAAACGTTTCTTCTAGCGTCGCTTTTGATGCAACCCCACACGCTGTGTGTCCATCATCAAATTCTACTGTGTTTTTGTGTATTTTGCATTGTTCCATTCTTCCAATGGTCTTACATATTCTGTTACATTACAAGGTAAATCTATATTATATTCATCACTAAAATTACATTATTGCCACTATCTAGCATCCCATGTTAGATGTTCTTTTGACCATTTCAATCTTCTAGTCTGATGTGGTTTCATTAATTATTTTTGGTTTTATACGCCCGCTGTGGAGGCACGGTGGTGTAATGAACAGCGGCTCTGATCGAGTTAATCGAAGAGCCGAGTTCGAATACCATTTGAATCCATTACATTCACTAATACGTGCTAATACTTTTGGGAATGGTATGAATCCTCTTCTTCTCCACCCATCTATGGATAAATAGCCGGACAGGCTTTGGATGGCAACTGGTCTACCGCAGAAAAAAATAGCAACCTACTGCTGGGAAATAAATATGCATCGTCAGTTATGTATCGAAAGATGCATGATCGCCTAAGCGTGTGTAGTTGACCGTGGCTGTGATGTTGTTGAGTAGACGTAGAAGAAACACATGTGGGTACAGATTTTCCTGCTATCCGGTCCAACTACATGAAAAGGTTGGACTATTAATTAAGTCCAAAGAATGCAAAGAAAACAAACAAAACACAAGACAGATAATATATGTATACAAATATATATATTAATAACAGGTTACATAGAAACAGTTACAAAAGGACAAAGTGTGTGTGTGTGTGTGCATATTTTGTATGTGTGTGTGTGTGTGTGTGTATTGTGCTTAGCGTGTTCCCATGCTATCCTTTATTAGCGCCTACATTTCGAGGTTGTAAGCTGAAAGCCTGAGGAAAAAAAGAGATTTACCTCCAGGTGTCGATGCGAAGGCCTGAGGGAAAAAAGAGAAAGAGGCGAAGGGTCAGCGGCTATTTATAGCCAGGGAAGAGAGACCCCTGGTGAAAGGGTTAACGAACTGAAGGAGGAGTTAACTCCGACACGTGTATCATGCCTGACTGTCACCCGCTGAAGTTGTTTTTTTGGGGGGGTTTTTTTCGTACTGTATCACGTGTAACCACACTTTCAACACTACATTCACTCCTCATTTGTTTGTCTATTAATTCCGGTTTGCCTAACTAGACTCTCACTGTCTTTCATTTATCTTGTCTAAATGTTGTAGTTTTCCGGTTTCCCTTGCACTTAAAACACTTCCAGCAGACACAAACTGATTAGAACAGTGTTCTTGGAAATTCATGTTCTTCATTCAGTTATCTTACTCTCCAAAATTCAAACTTTTATCCTTGTTTCAGTAGAATATTTAACCATGAGTTTAGTGCAAAAAAGCAAGCTAATGTTTAACTACAATGACCTATCCAATCACTTTACACTTATGTTAATAATATGGAGCAAATTTTACTTAGAAATCTGCATATTGACATGAACTTATCATTTCCGATTTTTCATTGTCTCAGTAGGTCTTTGCATAACCTTTTTCAATTCAATCTGTTTAAAGCGATCTATCTTGTTACACAAAAAAACGCAACAACTTATTTTACAATCTTCAAGGTCCACAGACATTACTGATAAATGCATATTTCTAAACAGTCAAAACCTCTCAATAAAAGAGCGGTGTATTATAATTTTATGTATTTTGCCCAAAGCCTTTGCTCGCCAATGTATCTGTCTTGTTAAAATTCAGTCTTAATTGAAAAAAAAAAAAAAAAAAAAAAAACACTGCGATCATGCTAAGATATTTTGTCGTCGGGTATTTGACATTACTAAAAATTAGTCGAAAGAAATTTATGGAATTGTCTAGAAGAGTCAGAAATGTTTTAATTCTATTTTCTTAAAACAGTATGGAATTATTTGAAAACTGCAAAATAGTAAGTTTGCTGTATTGATTATTGTTACGAATTGTTATATTCCGTGCTAATAGGAATATATACTTGAAAAACAAGTTGGGTAAAATAATTAATGTTTTATTGGAAAAAATAGTACAATAAGAATAAAGGTACAGTTATGCACAAAACAATAGTGAGCAGTACTTTTGAAAGATCGGTAGATCTCGCGTAAATCTGAGTCGTACACAACAGATCCCAGCTAGACAATATTTACCAGCCTCCCCACGAGGTAGGATGTGGGACAAGGCCGAATTTAATGTGGGCAATCCGAGCCCGTAGGCTCGACCAAAATTTTCCGTAAAACCCTGCATTTTTCTGTCAAACTACCCGGACAAAACTCTGCCCTTCAGCAGGGCCTCATCCGGGTTCTTCTCTTCCTGAAGGCAGAGAGCTCGACAACAGCTAAGGACTGAGTAACAGATCCCATCTCGTCTCTGCAGTCTGTTGACTTACAGATACTTATAGGCAGTTACTACCTATAGTGTAGTCACTCATAGTGGTCACAGTTTATTCCATTACATCAGCAATATAAATTTTGGAAAATTATTCAAATATTTCTGGTAAGCTCTATGTCCCGAGTAGTAAATTTAAGTCTATTTAACATGACAAAATAACTTTAGAAAATAAAGATATCGTTGAAAGCTGGCCTAAATAATAATTTAACAGAGGTAAGATATCTTTTCTATTGCTAATTCAGCACACACGACTTTATATTCCATTGAGTGTTTATTTTATATATCGACAAAATATGAATGACTAATATTTTGAAACGTAGTGTATGACGTTTAGAAAATAACATAGGCACATATCTATAAGCTAGTTCGTATTTTAGTTGTTCTCTGTGCTTGTGCGCGTACGCGCGCCTGTCTGAATGTCCTTATTCGTCGATGCTAATTAAGTTGTGCGGCCAATATGGCCATTTTTATATGAAGGCAATAATTGCTATGCACCAGAAATTCACTTCGCGATGTTTATTCCTGATATGACGTTCCTTCGTTTATATTCAAATAAAATATTACTGAATTAATTAGCAAATCCAATCGAAATTAATTCCAAGATTTGCCAAGATTTTGCAATTTTCTCCCATGAAATCTTTGAATATTAATTCACTTTCGAGCAAAGTTATTCAACATTGTTGCTGGTGATATTTTTTTTTCCTTTTTCTTTCCATTTTTCTTTTCTTTTTCAGCTCTATCCATTTTCCAATTTCTAGCTTGAGGAATTATATAAGAATTTAAATCTCATTAAACAGGTTATTTTAAAGTGTTTGATGTCATTACATTCGACTGTATGCGTTCGAGATGTAGACACAGACAAATGTTACAAATAATACAGTGAGAATAGGTAAAAAAGAGGAAAAATGAATTAAAAATTTTTGAACTTTTAAGACGCCAAAATTTTATAAACAAATCAGAAGATTTTCTTTAAATATAAAACTTCAAACCTAGCGATGAAAATAAACCTACGTTTTAAAGTGCATCAAAATAAACTAATGCTTCTTTCTGTCTGTAGCGCCCGACCGGAATTAGGCAATTTTAAATATTTGTGGATGTGACGGTAGCATAACTGTTTGTCGATATCGAAATTGGAATCAGAGGGCAAAGTTCAAGATATAGTCTAAATATGCTGTAATAATTTCTCGGAATTCTTCTTGTAATATTTCTCGCTTCCCTCTGTCTTTTCTACAAATACTTTCACGGTAAATGCTACGTTTGCGAGTTACCAAACTGCATGAATTTAAACGTGTTACTAGGTTGGCATCTCAGTCCCAAGCTTTTTGTTGTCGAAAGAACTCCCTTCCTCTTACTTGCTTCCCTGATATCTATAATCTCCAACTATTCAAATGCAATGTCAAACGACATCTCCAGATGCCTTGATGTATTCCCCATCCTTCTCTTCATCCTTTTCTCTTTCATGCATCTTTACGCTTGCTTCCACTCTCTGTAACCCCTTTCGTGCTAGTGGTGCTCCCGCCTAGATTGGGATAAAAAACTTGAAAAAAAACAAACCCAAAAAACGCATGCATACATTTCTTCAATTTCGCTATCTGTGGGTTAAATCGCAAGGTAGTATGGTTGGGCTAGCCTTGACTGGCAGTCATTATTTATTCGGTCGAATTTGCTCGGACATTTATGAGTCTACCACGCCAACCGTCACGTTCTTGCAACAAGGTCGGAAGGTAATCAGAAAAGAATTCTGTTTCCATAACCTATCTGGTCAATGTTTGTGATTGCAGGGCGATCAAATCGTCTTGTGTTGTTAGGTACGCAGAGAGCAGTAACTCACTCGCACGTCCTTGTGTTTGCCCGCGAGCGGTGTCCTGAAAAGCGCATTCATCGTTTGTGTAAGTTTGTACAGTGTTAAGACAATATAGCTGTTTAGTTGGATTTTGTCTCCAGAAGATGTAAAGTATAGCTCTCAGCATCTTAGTATAAGTTCTGTCACGCTTAGAACTGTGAATATCCAGCTATGGAGAAGGCAACATGAAACTATTTTATCTCTCCTCTCAAATCATGCCAATTCACAGTTTACCCCCCCACACACACACACAAAAAAAATGAAAATAAAATGGAATCTGTTGAGGAATATTATTACGGAAAGCCTGAAAAGATATAATTTAAAAACAATAATACATACGTAAGCTTATTCTACTTCCTCTATGTGTTGAAACAAGAAAGTGTACACAATATTAACATATAGTCTTTTGTATATTCTTGGGAAGACCGCTCCTGGAGAATGTGTTGACTGAGTCGCAGTCGGCAGAGTCTCTGGATTGAATCTCTTGATTCCTCCCCTCGTCTTCCCGGTACCAATCATATTTATATGATCGGTACTCCACTATGCAAATTAGGTGGATCCTACCACAACACTCTATGTGTCGTGTTCCTTAAAGACATGGGCGATCATAGTTCTCTATCACATCATATTCTATGTAGCTCTTAATAAGATTTGTCTTTTCCCTTAATGGATTTAATCTAGAAATCTGAATTACCAGACAAATTCAAACAGAGATTCTTTCGAGCCACCGTACTGTCGGTTTTGATATAATGTTCCTCTGCTTGAGCATTAACGAAAACCGTAGAGTCTTAGCTTGGTGGAAGCTCACCTTGCATGTAGAGAGCTATACAGCTAAATCACTACTCTATGTATCAATCCCTGCTATTTCTACAATATTACGCGAACGCAAAATGCATTTTAAAGGACACGTCTCGTGAGCACAAAAAAGTACTTTTAAGCCTTCATCGATCGGCAAAAGTTATTCATGACGGTATCGATTAAAGCACATCGGAACTAACGACGATTACCTCTGCCCCGGGGTACGCAGGTTCGAATCCCTTCTGAGAGCGCATTTTTTAACTTAATAAGATTAAAACCGGTAGACGAAAATAAATATGCTGTTTGATAAATAAACGGAGATTCTACTCAAATACAAATATCCACTAAAAATAAATATTAAAGTGATAAAATATGCCAGGGTGATAAATTTAAAAAATCCATTAGTTCTTTAGTAATTGCTTTGTTTACGCTTTGATACGAAACTGAGCAGATATGAAATTTATAAAATTTATGACGTGAAGGATTTTCGCTGAAATGCACTACTCAGCTTTGCTTGATCGGCAAACGTTATGCATGGCAGAGTTGGTTAAGGTAAGTTCGTTCTAATGACATTTCCCGCAGGTTTGTATCTTGCCTGAGAGCGCATGTAACGATTTTTTTCGAATATTCAGACCGGTAGACGAAAATAAATATACTCTTTAATTAACAAACTGGGCGTCTACTTAATTATGAGTAGACGCTAAAAATAAAGTTTAAACTGATAAAATCCATTACATTTTTAGAAAACTCATGCATCCTTAACCCTTTATGCCCTGACCACCGATTTACCGGTGGTAGAGAAAAATGACATACGTAATACCCAGCCACCGGTTGAACAGTGGTATAGAAAAATGACTTAATGCCCAGCTTGAACGGTGGGTAAACACTTGTAACTATTTTTATATCTATTGTGAAACATTACATGCCAATTATTTGCGAATTTTGATTCAGGAGCTCAGGCAGAAGAGTTAAAATTGTTCAGGAAAGCAGGGTTCAAAAGGTTAAATAATTATTTCCGTTCATACTTTTGATTTTATTGCAATTTAAAGCTCTGAAACTGAAATATTTAACGATGCGATACGGGAATTTCCACGGCTATTTTATAGGCGTAGAACTATCAAAGAGCATATTCCGTCAGTAAATTAAGTATTATGATTCATCAGAAACTTCAGAAATCGCTAATTTTTCAAGGGTGCCGCTAGTGGGAATGATAACAGAAATTCCCGACTGGCACAGCGAAGCAGTTTGCTCACAATCATGAGCAACTTAAAATGATCTGCAGTTATAAACCAAAATTCTCCAGGGTTTTAAATGTGAAACGATTTCTTTCTTTGATTTGATTTTATTTTTTCTCTTCAGCTGTTCCCCAACATATTTGGGCAAAAACATCCAAACCTTAGAAAACGGTGGAAGCGAAGAACAGTCGTTTTCAGAACAGTCGTTTTCAAAAAAAATCGCTTATTTTGTTTAGAGGTATATCAATGAAAATGCTATACACCTAAAAAAAATTGGTATCAATTTTTCTACAATATTACGCGAACGCAAAATTTTTAAAGGACACGTCTCGTGAGCATAAAAAGTCAAGCCTTCGGCAAAAAGTTTTTTTCGATTAATGCTGGAACTAACGATAAGTAACTTGAACATAAATCTATGACATCGTCTAAATAATTTTTTAGGCTTTTAACTACAGATAAGATATATTGTTGGTCATTTTTCTATAAAATGTTTTGTTGGTAATTTTTCTATAAATATATATTGTTGGTTATTTTCTATAAATATGTATTGTTGGTCATTTTACTAAAACTATGTATTGTTGGTCGCTTTACTATAAATATGAATTGTTGGTCATTTTGCTTTAAATATGTATGGTTGATACGATTACGATAAATATATTTTTTGGTAATTTCTTGATATAAAATGTATTGCTGGTATTTTTATTATGAAAACCTATTTTATACTTTCATACTGATTTATTTTTGCATTGAGGTTCGCTATTTGTCGAGAGCTGTGACCCTCACGGGTGCTACCACTCCACAGTTGAAAGAAAAGGATATCCTTGAAGGGATTGTGACCTTTTAGATAAGTCTTTGCTCATCACAAATAGTTACCTATATTACTTCTTGTTCTATGTACCATATCCCATCAGGACAGTGGTGATAATGGCTCTCCACAATGTCCTCTCCTTTGTAAATCTTAAAAAGGGCATTTTTTCGATCTCGCCGAAACTATACTCCGCCATCCATTCGTTCAAGCTCGCCAGATAAATTGTGCATTGCTTTCCTCTGGCCTTTTTAACGTCAAACTGTCCTGTGGGTATCAAATTTTCCAACCCCCCCTTTCCTCATTATGTGTGCCAGATATTTCAACTGTCTCTTTATAATGTTAAACATAAGTATCCTTCTTGTTGCCATTGTCACTAGAGCTCTGTTGTTGCTCACATGTTCGGTCCATGGAATTCTCAGCATCCTTCTGTAGAACCGCATTACTGTTGCTTCAATATCTTCTTGATCTGCGAGGAGATTGTTTAACATACACTGCCGTATAAGAGGACTGATACTAGGGAACAGTTCATCGCCCATATTTACCAGTGACTATTTGTTCCCCATATCCATCACCACCAGCTTTCGGTTAATTAGTAGGAATATGTGACCACTGACGAAGTTTTAGGGAAAATCGAAACGAATTATACGTAGCCTCAGAAACGACACTTATACGTGGCTTCAGAAAGAGAGAGTTGAAATTTCTAGGGCAATAACGAGGAAAGTGGAATTAGAAAATTTGACACACACAGGACATTTTTTAAAATAAAGGGTAAAGATTTACGAGCTTGTGTAAATTGTTGGTAAAATAGAATTTATGTGACATAGCAAAAAAAAAAAATACACTTCACTAAGTGCTAAAAATGAGGGAATGTTGTGGAGTGCGATGGTCACCCACGACCAGAAGTGGTACGGTACATAGAAAAAGAGATGTTTTATATGTTTAAATAATGACGGTATTTGAAAAAAAAATTAAGGTAGTGATATAATTAAATTTCCTAGGGCATATAATGAAGAGTGAGGGATTAGATAATTTGACACACACAGGACATATTGAAGACAAAGAGGGTCGATGAAATCAACGCGTGGTCTACCTAACGGGTTTGTGTAAATGACTGGCAGAACAGGGATTAGGAGAGATACCAAAAAGATAAATCTTACTAACGACTGAACAAAGGATGTGAAATTGTGGAGAGCCATGATCGCCAGCGTTCTGAATGGGCATTGCACATAGAAGAATTATATTATTGTTTGTAATAACCATACAATTATCCTTCTTCCTCCGTTATTTAGTAAGTTGGCAGCTATGTCTTGCCATTGCCTCAGATAAATAATGAATAGATACGAATCGTTTGTTTTGGGGGTCAAAAGGAGAAACCTGGTTAAGAGCTACAGAGAACGGGAAATTGCGGAAAGCCTTGTTTTTCATCTTATTGATATTAGACTAATATTTTATTGATGCTATCAATTTATCTGTTGATATTATTATTATTATTTTTATTTTCTTTGATTTCTGGCGTTTACACATTTCTTTCCGGGTCCCGCCCAGGGACCTAAGCTTAGAAATGGCGTCATGATTTTCCACTGACAAGAAAAAGAAAAAAAAATTAAATTACATAGATAAAGCCCTTCGTAAGGTGTGGGCTGTACTTGTCAGAACAATTTTTTGTATCTCCTTGAGGCATGGACTTCCAGGAATCCCTTCAATTAGTCTACTGCAATCTTTTCCAATCAGTCCTAGGGCTCCAACTACAACAGGGATTGTTGATGTTCCCATATGCCACATTTTCGAGATTACTATTTCAAGGTCCTTGTACTTTGACAACTTTTTGAATATCTTTAAAGATACATTGCAACTAGAATTGTAACTGGTCCTATCTTCGTAACCGGGTCTGGGTGGTGTTTATACCAGTTTCATTCAGTTTATTATTATTATTATTATTATTATTATTATGACTATTATTATTATAAAATAATAATAATAATAATAATAATTTTATTATTATTATTTACGAGAGGTATGCAGTACAAAAGAAACTTACTGTGGCTTTATTAAGCCATACAATAAACACCAATTTCCTTATAGTGTTAAAACACAGTGAATAATAATAATAATAATAATAATAATAATAATAATAAATATAATAATACTATTTTGACTACTAATTGATATAGCGTACTCAGCGAACTTTAAATAAATAATGTGGAAATTGAAAACAAAAATAGTACAAGTCATAGCAGGTGCGCTTGAAATAATAAAAAATAAACACAACGGCACATTGAAAAATCTCTGAAATCCCAACTCAAGTGAAATACAAAAATTGTCTTGGTAAGTACAGCCCACGCACTAAAAAGAACTTTGACCATGTAACGCTTGTGAAGTTACGGGATTTAGAAAAACAAATCATGAAATTTAGCCATAACAACACACGACTACCTGCTTTACTTTGTAGGTAGTGTGGCCATAGCAGAAATCGAATAATAATAATAATAATAACAATAATAATAATAATAATAATAATATCAACAGATAAATTGATAGCATCAATAAAATATTAGTCTAATATCAATAAGATGAAAAACAATATAACTGCTCCGATTACTTTTAATGAGAATTATCGTATTATTATTAAAATCATTATTATCATTAAAAATAATAATAATAATAATGGAGATTGCGGCGGTGACATTCAATAATTGAATTTCAGTTCCTGCGCTGAAAACGATACATTTTTAATCACCAATTTTATTTTTCATTTTGCGAATTGATTTTTAAGGAGCCTTTAGCAATGATAAAACGCCACAGGCAGTGCGTGTCATAGCGCATAAATTTACCGGGAGATGTAGTGAATATTACTTCGTGGAAATAGAAAAGGCGGGCAGTGGAGGATGGAGGATGATGTCATAGAAGCAGTGGAGAAAAAAAGGAAGGAAAATATCGAAAGCGTGAAATGAAATGAAGGAAGACTCTCGATGAGCCAATGAAAAAAAAAAAAAAAAGGAAAGAAAATAAAGATCTAACACGAAATAAAAAAAGAAAGACGAGTCGTGTCGTGTCATTTTTTTTTAATATAATGATGTTCACTGTGTACAACGCCAAAGAGCCACTCGAGGTAGAGGGTTACAGATAAGAGGCATAATTTATGCGGATATGTGGGGATGATAATAGTTAACCCTGCATTTGAACAGCTTAACATTGTAGTGATCAGGGAAGCATCCTCATGGGAGTCGGTCACACAAAGCAGCGGTTCAGGAGAGTAAGCTGCTTGAGTAAAATATGCATCTCATCAATGGTTACGAAGGGTCTAAAACCTGAAGGTTATAACTGATGGAGCTAAAAAATGTGGTTCGTCTGAACACTTGCCCTGTATACAACGATAGAGGATTGGTTGTCTTACGAGGTTTCGTCTTTGTAAAAGGCATTTAGAATGGAAAATCATTCATAACCAACCGGGAAGCGGTGGCGTTTTTGAACTCCATCGAAACTAAAATGTAAAAACTGGTCACCTCTTTCCCATACACAGCTGAAGTACTCCGTTTTCGGCCTAATCTGGTAACGTCAGTTTAAAGTGGGAGGTGTCAGTTTGATGCTGGAATATGCTGGTCCGATGTTTAAGTGAGAAAACCTGTGTCTCCTGGAATATTTAACCCACAACAAAAATGGCCGACTCGTTATGTTAGTCGGGATAATAAAACATCAAAGTAACAACAATATATATATATATATATATATATATATATATATATATATATATATATATTTATTTTAAGACATTTTATGTTTTAACGTTGTTATTTTTATAGATACAAGTATTTAAGCAAATACTCTGTTTATGATAAACAGTATTAAATAACATTAACCGGCCTGAATGTCCGAGAAATTTTCATAGAAAAGAACCTTTTCGGTAGACAAGGTCGAATTTACTGTTCTTTGTAGCCCAGCGTATATGACGGTTCCGTATAGGATGCAGGTTCGAATCCTGTCAAAGAACGAATATTTTCTATGAAAATTTCTCGGACATTCAGGCCGGTAAATGTTATTTAATACTGTTTATCATAAACAGAGCATTTGCTTAAATACTTGTATCTATAAAAATAACAACGCTAAACATAAAAATGTCTTTAATAAATAAATTGTCGGACCTTGTCCATTTCTTAATATATATATATATATATATATATATATATATATATATATATATATATATATATATACTAATAATACGATCCTATCAAATTCACACTGTCCACATTAACAACTGTCGATGAGTAATACACATTTCTTCGTTTGTTTATCGCGTCGCTGATGAAGGACGCAGACGTGTCCGAAAGTTCCGGACTTAAAACCTCAATTTCCATGCTTCATTTCTGTCATGTGGTTAGTAATTAATATTTAATAAATGCTTTTCGTATTGATTAAATTGTTACCCTATCGTTTGCCTTAGTTTTATTAACCAACCTATTTTACACACACACACACACACACACACACACACACACACATATATATATATATATATATATATATATGATCGAAATAAAAGTATAAAATTTAATATTACACGACATATTAAACAATATTAAATAATATTTTTTTATTGTTTTTTTATTATTTAATATTGTTTAATATGTCTTGTAATATTAAATTTATACTTTTATTTCGATCATTAAATTTTGTACCTACAAAAATATCTTTAAAATATATATATATATATATATATATATATATATATATATATATATATATACAAAGATTAAGTATTAACTTGTATTAACAAAACAAGGGTATCCATAGACAATAGAATATTTAATCTAGTGAATTGTTTGCATATGTGTTGTTTTGTGTAGGAGAAATTCCCGGAAAAAATGAAATGAAAGGTGCATACATTCGACAGCGTGCTTGTGCGTTCTCCAGGTTGACCTACGTCTTACAGTCTCTGAGTGAGGTAAGAAAAAGAGGATGACAGAAATAGTTACTTCTGCTTATAGACTTAGGGATCGTCCTCTAGCGACGTTTTTTTTTTTTTTTTTTTTTTTAGGAAAGTAAGTCGGGTAACTCTTCAAGGTACTTACTGGAGCGCTACACGGAAACGACCATTGTTCCAGCGTCGTTAACGATGGCTGGTATATTCGAGTTTAACTTAATATCTGGGTTGAGTTTAAGTCTCAAACAACTCTCAAGGCACGGTTCTCCACTGAAAGAAATCCCGTTTATCACGATCCGTGGTAATGGAAGGTAAGAGAATATGAAAAGAGCAACAACGTAAGAGTGTAGATAGGTAAACAGACAAGAAAATGTGAGAAAATGACGTAGAAGAAAAAGAAAATGAGAAAAAATAATAAAGGTACATGTAATTTCGTCATGGTAGAAATAGTTGCATATCTTCCGCCAGTACCCATGGTCGACAATGGCGCTCCGATTATATAGTGAAATTACTTTTTTTTTTTATAGCCGGAAAGCTAAAATAGCTGTTGAAAAGTCAAAGTACCATACGCTTAATCTCTATAATAAATGCGAATGTCAGTGTGTCATATTTTCTCACCTTTTACTTTTACAGACCGTAGACCAACATATCAAATCATTTTGGAATCAGGCCAACTCTGTGAGCAAATTAAGAACATTCTGAAGCGGATCCCGGCCCGCAATCTTGAAATTTTGGATTTGCTATTTTTCAGTACAGTGTAACTCGGATATAAGAGAGTTGTCGGGACCGGAGAAGTCTCTTTTATCCGTGTTTATCTTATATCCGGGTTTGGTCTATTTTTTTTAGGTAAGTATGGCTCTAATCTGGGACCAGAGAAAATCTCTCTTATATCCGGGTTTCTCTTATATCCGGGTCTCTTATATCCGGGTTACACTGTACTGTGATTTCTTTTCGGGATTTTTTAACGTCACTTTTTGCGACGAATTTTTTGTAAAATAACATTTTTTATAAGGTGGAAATAAATAGGGAATTATTGAAAATAATTGCGAAATTCAGCGAAAGTCACCATTGAAATAAATATTATTGTTTTTACGGAAATTAAGGACATACGTACATCAATGTTTCTTTAAGATAGGTTGCGGATGATGAATTTACGTTGAACTTTTAAAAGGTTAGCGTTAATATTAATGCAATAATTAAATGCAGCGTCCATTTTGATTCTTTCTGTAGTTAATGGATCCTTTATCGCATACGGTAGCAGTATGCCTGGCATAAAGGCATCTCCTCCTAAAGAGGGCCAGGTTGCAATCAAAATATTGTCAATAGCATTTACTTCCTGATGAAAACCGAAACGGTAGAAAATACTCGATTAAAAACAGTACAGTGACGTAATGGGTTCGGATGGAAGAATCGGAGAGCCGAGTTCGAATTCCACTAGAATCCATTACATTCACTTACAAGCTAGTACCCTTGGGAAAGGTATGAATCCTTTCTTCTCCCCTTCAGCTATGGGTAAATAGCAGGACAGACCCGGTTCTATAGCCTTGGATGGCAACTGGTCTACCACAGAAAGAAATGGCAAACTACTGCGAGAAAAATTGCTTCGTCAGTCATGTATTGAAAGATACATGATCGCCTAAGCGTGTATCAAGCATGGCACATAACTGACTGACAAAAACTGGAACTTTAAACAATTTATTCAAAATGCTGTATCTGTTAGGTTACAAGTTGTATGAAAAATGAAAAGACAACAAAATTTAAACATATACTGTCCGATGAATTTAACATAACTTGCTTAAAAGAATTACTATGCACGCACACAGACACATATACGCATACGCACAAGGACAGCGAGACACAAAACAAAACAAAAAACACATATTAAATGCCTAAAAATGTTAGAGTTTTCATTCAAATGTAGAGCCAAGCGTCGTGAAAGCGAGTTTGTGGTGTGACCAACATAAATATTATTTAAACCATTGGAGATACAATCTCCCAAAGGACATTTGAATTTGTAAAATATGTTGCTTTTTTGCAAAACCCTAACAGGGTGGGTGGTGGGTAGAATCATAGCGAATAATTAAGTTGGATATACTAGATTTAGTGTAGCATATGATTAACCTAACTTTTTTTGCTCGGATCTGTTGAAGATATATTAGTATTTAAAACTTTTTTTAGTATATTTTCATCTTGTTTATAATTAGTATGCATTTTACTACGATATAAGAGATTAATATGTTTGGGATTAGTTGAAGCAGGATTATGTTCTATTTGCTTAGTATTATGACTAAGAAAGCATCGTCTTTCTTCATCAACTATATACTTTGGAAAGCTATAACTAATAAGTTTTTGTTTTATATTCTTTAGTTCACTGTAAACAATCTGTTTTGTAAATGAATTAGTTTCTGCACGATGTATTAGATATTTTATAATTGCTATTTTGTAGTAATATGGACATTCGATTTTGTAGTAATATGGACATTCGATTTTGTAGTTAAGTGTACGTGAATTTATGAATGTAGGTTTTTTGTATGGCGAAATAGTAAATTTGTTATTATTTTTGTTTAACAATATATTAAGGAAAGGAATTTTATTAGTCGTATTCAGTTCATACGTGAATTTAAGGACAGAATTATTTTGGAAAGGTGTTTGAAGTTGAAGTATTTCATCTGTATTTTTAACTAACACGAGGATATCATCAACATAGATGGAAGGTTTTCTAACATCTGTAACTATCTTATTTCCGAGATTCGACATGAGGAAATTGCTAAATGTCGGACCCACTTCTGAGCCTATGGAGACACCATCACGTTGTTGTATATATATATATATATATATATATATATATATATATATATATATATACCCGGATATAAGAGACCCGGATATAAGAGAAACCCGGATGTAAGAGAAATTTTCTCTGGTCCCAAAATGTTCCCATACTTACCTAAACAAAATAAACCAAACCCGGATATAAGAGAAACCCGGATATAAGAGACTTCTTCTCCGGTCCCGACAACTCTCTTATATCCAGGTTACACTATATATATATATATATATATATATATATATATATATTATTATTATTATTATTTAAGAAAGGGACTTCGGTAGTACAAGCTAATAGTAGTTTTCCGTAATATATTCGGATTAATTTTAAGTGGGGGTAAAGATGAGTTACTGTATTGCTTATAATTATGTCAATACGATGACTAACAGGGACATTGGTAAATAAGTTTTCAACATCAAGTGAAGCTATGATTTCCTTTTTGGGTTTTTCACTTTTTAAGATTTGGATTCTAATGTTGACCCAACACTATATTTACTAGGAAGGTAAGGAGTAATGAGTTGATTAATCTATTTTGTTAGCTGATATACAGGAGTTGGAATTTGCGATATGATAGGACGGAGAGGATAGTTAGGTTTATGTATTTTATAGTGCCGTATATGTACCGAGATCTATAATCATCAAAAACTTAGGAAGTTTTAGAGTTCTGTTCGGCGTTATTAGCAATAATGAGTTTATTAAGCTTTGATTTTAGTTGGTTGGTCGGGTTCTTGTTGAGTTTTTAAACTTTTTGTGATCATGGAGTGTGTGGTTAACTTTTTTTGTTATAATCCAATTTGTTTGGGATGACGAAAATGTTGGCTTTTTCAGCTTTTTACAATTATTTCAGGGTGGTTGCGTAGTTTTTTAGTTGTTTTGAAAGTATTTTTGAGGAGTTTCTGTTTATATATATATATATATATATATATATATATATATATATATATATATATATATATATATATATATATATATATATATATATATATATATATATATATGTCCCAGGTGTAAAAGCAAAAATCTCCAATTGTTAGATTAAGCTTTGAACCATTTCTTCTTAAAACTGATTTAATGATCTCTTACTGGAATTATTTAAGCTTTTTAAACACGATTGGATACTACTTTGAACAATAAGTATGTATTTAACTCTAAGTTGAAATGATTGTCCATCTTCCCTTTGTGTTTTCCTGATCCAGTTTCCCACTCTACTATTTTTTAAAGCTTATTCGCCGTTAACATGATGGTTATTGAATTGACCACGAAGATGGAAGCCAGACTATGAATGTTAGTAAATTACTGAAGGACTGAATGAACTTTTCCTCTCACCAATGTCCAGTTGGGAAGATATGGGGCTGACAACAAAATGATTTTAACCTGTTCTCTTTCGAGCTGAATAACTCAAACGGTTTTTCAGTGATTCTTACCACAAATGGTGTCAGGATGGGTAAACGTCTTATCTGATAACCCAAGAAAAAGAAACTTAATTCATTTCGTGCTTTTTAGATATTAAACATTTTGTGGGATGAACAATTATCCCATGTTGTTACACGATTTCGACAATTTTGTTGGTACACCCGGTATTTGTATGCAGATGAATATTTATTCTCTAGTTCGCTGATTGAGCACATTAGAGAAACGGTAATTTGAGAAAAAAAAAAAAACGGAGGCTGCTCCTACTATTAACGCATCTCTCTTCAGTTATGAATTGAGCGCTCTTGGCTAGTGGCGTTTGTATACACTACGTATATAATACGTTAAATATTTCGTTTTTTCCGCTGTGTGTTGAGAACTTAGGGTAGAATCTCGGACATACCACATCGGCCGAGTTTCAATCCCGGCCTGAAGCAATCAGATTTCTAGCCACACTGATGAGCTGGCATACAACGAAACGGGCTTGCATGTGGCTGACTATATATATATATATATATATATATATATATATATATATATATATATATATATATATATATATATATATATATATATATATATATATATATGTGTGTGTGTGTGTGTGTGTGTGTGTGTGTGTGTGTGACTGTGTGTGTATAAATGCAAATTTTATATATATTATTTATATATTATATATGCGCGTTACTTATCGGAAAGCGCTCAATATCAGTGATGTACTTAACATGTTTAGTTGGATAGATGTGAGTGTGTAACCCTGAGTTTAACGCTATTTGGCATCGTCAGACAAACTGATTAATTTTAAATTTTGGAAATATTTATGGTTGCATATATATATATATATATATATATATATATATATATATATATATATATATATGTGTGTGTGTGTGTGTGTGTGTGTGTGTGTGTGTGTGTGTGTGAGAGGAACAGACATTCTAACGTATTGCATACAAAGGTAAACAAACGCCAGTAGTAACATATATATATATATATATATATATATATATGTTCAAAAAGATTTGGTTAAATAATTCAGCCATATCATATCGATTAGTTTTCGTTGTGACCCTTTCACTTTCGCGGATTAGATTTTTGTAGCCTTAGAAAGTTGATTAATACCAATATTTTCTTTCAAATTGTTTTTATTTTCCCAAGTAAATTCAATCTCATCAGAGACCAACTTTAGGAGGCTAAGTTGTCTGTGTGTATCTATATGTTTCTATAAACTAAAAACATTTCACTTGTTCGTTTTTACTGCTTATGCAGTGATCTAGATTTCAAAGTTCAAAGTTCATGTGAGTTTTGTTTGTTTTTTTTTTCACTATAAGAGTAAAATGTAACTTTAACATTTTTTTAATACATGTATAAATTATAATAAAAATACGAAAACTAATCGACATGAAATGTCTAAATTATTTAACCAAATCTGTTTGAATGACAAATATGCTACATAAACAACAACAGTATATATATATATATATATATATATATATATATATATATATATATATATATATATATATATATTATATATATTTAGGAATAAACAATGAAAAGGTGAAAAATCGCATAGAGTGTATTTAAACCATATATTTTTTAAAATATCTACACTAAATACAAACATATATTTAAAAAAAACCACATATTTTAAAATGTTAAATAAAATATATTTAATATTAAAAAAATAATATATATATATATATAAAATTAAATTTCCAACGTTTTCTTTTCCTTCGTGTGTATTTGTAGTCGCCTCAAATTCGATCGATTAAGTCCTAAAGTAATGCATCACTCACTCGAAAACTTTCTCTTTACACTTTGTCATCTTTATCTAATATATATATATATATATATATATATATATATATATATATATATATATATATATATATATATATGTATATTAGGAATATTGATATTTATGCGAGATTTTATATGTATGTTTGTATGTTTTGAAGAGTTTAAATTACCAGCCACATGCCGTAGTTTAGCATATAACTGTAGACATGCCCAAACACCAGCGACATAGTCCATGATGCTATTAGATACGAATAGGCACATGCAATTCTAAGAAGCCAATACATGCATACGAGTTTGCAATTCTTCACACATACATGCATTCATATCTCGCTATTCATAATCCGCCATAAATTAAAAAAATATATATATAGAAAGTAGTTGCAAGAATTACACTACACGATAACGTGCACTTTTCAATCAGAGGAAAAGCGCTTCAAATTCCACTATCAAAGCAAAGCTTTTTTGTTTTGTTTTGTTTCCTTTATCACGCATTCAACATGCAATCACGTGACCTTTGAACTTCTCGAAACATGTTCGTTTTCAGTTTTTTTTTCTCCGTTCTCTTCTCCTTACAAATACATGACAGCAAGCTTACTCTTCTCCCTTGCACTCCTTCCCCGTCTTCCCGAGCAACATTCTCGATGCTTGAGCGTTGACGGCTGAATATTGAGAAGAGGGAAATTATCAGATTGTTTCGGTGTGATTATCTCTTTTATCAATTTAACAAAAGTAGTTTTGCTATTTGTATGTTTTAAAAATGTGTCAGCTTTCAAAACGAAACAGTTTTGAAATATATATATATATATATATATATATATATATATATATTGCTATTCAGGACAGCACGCTCATGTTACACAGCCGCATTTTCGGCCAACTTACTGCGTTTTTTTTTTCATTTGTTTACGTTCATAGTCGGTAACTGTGTTACTTCGCAACGATTCTGGTCTGAGACTGAGTAGAAAGACCGAAGATGAAAGATGACTGAAGAAGGTCGAAACGAACAACGGTCGAAACATTGGGAGCACAAAAATCAAGATGAGCATTTTTGATCGAGTTTCAAAGTATATAATCATGATGCTTCTTGTATTGCTCTGGATCTTTTCATACATAGAAGGACGTAGATCTCAAATGTAATTAAAATAATCAAGATGAGGTTATTCTTTGAATGGAAAGTCATATAATAATGATAATTCATATATTTTTAAAGCTAGTAAACGGAAGGGAAGCAAGAAATCGGAAGGGACATCCACAGAAAGAAAGTCCGAGACAAAGAAAATATTAGAATGTAGCTTACCGTCTCATCTAGTAACTTCAACAGCAAAACGATAAGACCTAATTGCCAAGTAAGTTCAAGGCTTATATTCATGCTAAGGGGGTGTGTTCATTTGGAGTAATTGCCATAAAATATTTATAGAAACGACAGAGGGAAGATAATTTGGAGATAATTACGATATATATATTTTAAGAGATTTTTATGGATATGCATTCTTTTTATAGATACAAATATTTAAGTAAATGCTCTGTTTATAATAAACAGTATTAAGCCATTTACCGGCCTGAATGTCCGAGAAATTTTCACAAAAATATTCGTCCTCCTACAGGATTCGAACCTGTATCCTATACGGAAACGTCATTTAGCTTCACGTGCCTTTACCGATTTGGCCACAGAGGCGCGTTTGGTTAGCAAGGTCGAATTTACTGCATTTGAACTTCAATCTTCCATGAATCTCTCACGTACATTCATATCTGCTCATGGCGTATCAAATGTAAACAAATGACGTCACACATTATGAAATGGACAAAGTCCGACAATTATTTTAAGACATTTTTATGTTTATACATTCTTTTTATACATACAAATATTTAAGGTCAGCAAATGTTGTTTAATAATGTTTATTATAAACAGAGTATTTACTTAAA
This sequence comes from Acanthosepion pharaonis, assembly GCA_903632075.3. NCBI lineage: Eukaryota > Metazoa > Mollusca > Cephalopoda > Sepiida > Sepiidae > Acanthosepion > Acanthosepion pharaonis. The sequence goes on along the minus strand of CAHIKZ030004770.1, from coordinate 633,496 downwards.
TATTTGTATCTATAAAAAGAATGTATAAACATAAAAATGTCTTAAAATAATTTGTCCACTTTGTATATATATTATATATATATATATATATATATATATATATATATATATATATATATATATATATATGTATCAGGACAAAGGTTGACAGCAATATCAATGTAGATTTATAAATGTTTAAGATGGGTTCTGCCAAGAACATTTCTCACAGAATATAGTGAACAATCCTTCCTAGCATTAGACTTAGCAATGGATTCAATATACTCATTCCATTACATGCCAAGACAAAACGTGAGACTATGATGGCTCAGCGTGTTGCTCTCTTGGAGATTAACGCCTGCTACACGGCAAAAATCTCTTTATGGTAACTAAAAAAAGTAAGAGTTTCGTTATGGTGGCGTTAAAAATTTGCATGACATATTTTCATATTCTTATTCAACATCTGTCTATATTTCTGAGATGAGTTATTGTATCTATTTACACTATTTACATCGTTCTGACTGTTGTCCCCATCGTTATTGCTATATGCATGATGTTTCGGCAGGTGTACGCTCCGGCCTTCTTCAGCTGATATACGATGAAATATGAAACCAGATCCTGTATTTAGACCACTGGTGTATATGGTTCTAATTCCACGTGCCATGCCTTTTCTGGATAAATTAGTTTCAGTTAATTCCCTTTTGTAACTAAATTTTTGTTCCCTCTGCTGTGACCAGGTATTGAACTCACAACTCTTTTTCCCTAGTAGTAAAATCGTTGGTTAAAGGAATCCAAAAAGCGATTTGACTAAAAACGTTTGAGTTCAATACCGACAAGAACAAAGGGAACAAAAAAAAACAGAGTTGAGTTACTAAAGGTAATTAACTAAAACTGTGACATATGGTATGCCGCATGGAATTAGAACAATCTAGACGTGTGGACTAAATAAAGGGTCCGGTTCGAATTTCCAACGTATATCAACTGAAGAAGCTAGTAGTGTATAACGGCCGAAACGCCATGAATATGGTCATAAAGAAAAGACCAACAGCCCGAACGATGTAAACAGTGTAAATTGTATTTATCCAACGATGACGTTACAATACATTACCTTGAAAAGAACAGATTATGACTAAGAGAATCAGCTAACAATCTTAAATGGTCAGCAGCACAGGAAATGGGAGGGGCTTATATCTCTTAAAGCTAGAAAGGATATGTTGATGTGGAGGGTCTTGGTGTACCAAGTGCCGAAATTATAAAAATCAAGCAGGTATAAAAAATTAGATTATCTCGTTAGTATTCTCCATTCAGGTTTCTGGTTTTGTGTACTATCTTACTTGTAATATCGCCAAAGAGGTATTCCGAACGCTAAGTAGTGTATAAAGAAACAGAAAGATTCCGTCAGAAACCACGAAAAGAGAACTTAACTTTTACGTGATATCAGTCCTATATGTTAAAGAATGCTGGGGAATCTCGTCATAGTTGAAGAAAAGGCTTGAAGCCACAGAAAAGTCCTTCTACAGAAGGATGCCGAAGATACCATGAACCGAACATGTGAGCAACAACGTTTTAGAGAAAATGGAAGCAAAAAGAAGAAATCATGAAGAGGAAGAGACAGTTGACATTTCTAGAATACATAATGAAGAAAGGAGGTTTTGGAAAATTATATACAGAAGAGATTGAATGCAAGAGGGTAGAGGTAAACAACGTATAACGTACTTAGTGAACTTTGGTAAATAGAGAGCCCAACAGGATTTAGGCGAAAAAGACAAAGACAACATTTATTAAGTAATACGAAAGACAGGAGAGTGTGGAGAGCCATGATCGCCTACGTCATGAAGGGACACGGCACACAAAGATGAAGTGTTGTTTTTTTCTTTTTGATTGGTCGACATGTTTTTATTCTTTTTCTACTTCTCATAAAAATAATAAAAATATCTATGTGACTTTGTCAGAATCTATAATGTTGCCGTCCGGTATTTGGCGGCTTAAGTCCGTCTTTCTAGCATCGTTTTAGTTGTACGGCTCTTGATTATCGCGTGAGACCGAAAGGTGTTTAGTGACCGTTCTTGTTGTTCGGTCGCGGTTGTATTCTTGCCTTGGTGTCTTGGAACCAATTCACTCAAGTTGGTCTGTCCACACGTCTTTCTGGAAATCGAATTATATATCTTTTCACCGGGAGAGAGGCTCCTTGTCGTGGTGTTAAAACGCACAGAGCATATCGCTTTAATAGACTGCTTTTTGTTGCTTTTAGTAGAGAAATTCGAAAAACCAGTTGTCAGTTATGAGGAGAGAGAGCGAGAGAGAGCGAGAGGGGTGGATGGGGAAGTGAGTGAGAGAGACACTTTCCGATAGCTAGACGTTTCGAGTCGGCCTGTACACTAAGAGTCAAAAATTGTAACTGAAAAAAAAAATTGAAAAAGAAACACTTATAAATAAATCCATTGATGTGTCCTGATTGATAAATCATTAGTTACGTTCGACAATTTACGGTCGTACGAACATTCACTAGATCGCGCAACATTTACTTTGATGAACGAGACAGACAGCATATGAGGGCGCCTTCAAAATTCTAGTTATCGGAGATTGGCAACTGTTCACGACACTGACCTATTCTAACATCACAGTGCTGGAAAAACTGGCAGCTTCTATCCAGTACCCCGAAAACTAAACTAGTTACATTCTAGAAGTATCGCCAACCTCTATAAAACGATATTCCTTCAGCGTGACCACGTGCTTTGAGCGAGTAGAACACGTATATATATACGATCCATCGCTAAAGATTCTGAAAAAATACCGGTTTCCTGTACTGCTCTAGTAATTCCCTGGCTCTTTGTTATTCTCTGCCTTTACAAGTAATCCGATAGTAGCGTACTATTGTCATATAAAGGCAGGACCTGTTCAATCTTCGGTATCCAGTCTCGATTAGGCCCAAAAGGGTCTCCATGTCCTTGTGAGTGGAAACATATTTTCCACCTTGCAACCTTTTCTCACAAGCGAATCATCGCAAGCCTAATATTCTTTGACTATTTCCTTGGAAATTGTTCAGACGAACTACATTCGTTAGTTCCAGCAATTCTAAACTTCACGTCTAATACTCGAAAAGCCAAACATTGTAGCAAGCCACACCGATTCCCATCCTATTCCAATAGTGAGAATTTGTAATTTCCACTCGCGTAGCTTTTTCCCATGAACTGCTGATTTATGGAACCAATTCCCAAGAGGATGCTTCAACGCAGACACGTGTACACATTATCAACTCAATCCCGCATAGAGAAAATAGATTTTTGATATACATACAAACGTGAATTATACACACGAATGCTACTTGACAGGAACAGACACACGTGAGGTCTTACAATAAATAAATAAAAAAAAAAACATATAACAAAAAAATAAAAATTACATTTTATTTTCTAGTCCATATTTGATTTCTGATGAGTTAAGTTTATGAAAGTTACTATTTATTGATTTCCTATCATTCTGTCGGATTCTAATCTATATTTGGTCCGTATTTGATCCCAATTCAGATATATATATATATATATATATGTGTGTGTGTGTGTGTGTGTGTGTGTGTGCGTGTGTGTGTGTGTGTAGTTGTATATTTAGGCAGCAATTCTTCGTTTATGCATTTTTAAGCTTTTTATTTAATTTTTCTTGTGTTCGAGCAAGAGCTTTCTTTTCTGGACAAAGGTTGTGTAAGAACTGTCCAAATGTTTTATATTCCCGAGCGCTTTCGGCTATACCTGTAGCCATTATCAAGGATGATTCGATTTTTCAGCTTAGTGTGTGCATTATGTGTATGTCTTAGTGTGTGGTAGGGATGTTTTTAATTTCCGAATCCGGCTACCACATTGCGGCTTTGTTCGTAGTTAATATTGTTAAGATTTGGCTTTTTCTTTTTTATTATTAAAACTTCCATTATTTTTTTTTTTTTGCAGATGGATGCAGTTAATATATTTGTGTTTTCTACTAGTATGTTCCTCATGGAGTCTGGTAAGTGTGTGTGTGTGTGTTTAAATGGGTTCTACCCCGATACAAACAAATGGATGGCAACAATTTTTTCCAGGCAGAAAACCTATGTATAATTAAAACTTTAATTCATGTACACATTTGTTTAAAGATGCAAAAGGGATAATGTATTTAGAAAGGGATAAGTTGATGGAGAGAGGGGAAGATGATGGATAGGTAAACAAAAACAAAAAATGAAAGGAAAAATATATATATATATATATATATATATATATAAAGAGACATATAGAAAATATAGTGGAGGAAGCAGAGATGTTGACATAGTTATCAAGAATATATATAGGAAACTGGAAATAGACAAATATAGTGACAAAAAGCGGGGAGTAAATAAATAAAAGAAATAAAATAGAAAATAAGTAAAATAAAATAGGAGAATCAAGATGGACTCCTGCAATTTGTAGAATACAATCATATGCTTATGACTATTTGACACTTTTAAATAATAATAATAATAACAATAATAACAATAATAATAAAAACGGTGCCTCCTTATTGATATGGCACTCCCTGCTGACTGCAATGTATCTTTGAAGATATACAAAATGCTGTCAAAATACAAGGACCTTGAAATAGAAATCTCAAAAATGTGGCATATGGGAACATCAACAATCCCTGTTGTAGTTGGAGCCCTAGGACTGGTTGGAAAAGATTGCAGTAGACTAATTGAAGGGATTCCTGGAAGTCCATGCCTCAAGGAGATACTAAAAATTGTTCTGACAAGTACAGCCCACACTTTACGAAGAGCTTTATCTATGTAATTTTTTTTTTTTTTTGTCAGTGGAAAGTGTCATGACGCCATTTCTAACCTTAGGTCCCTGGGCGGGACCCGGAAAGAAATGTGTAAACGCCAGAAATCAAAGAAAATAAATAAATAATAATAGAAATATTATTCTTAGAGAAAAATGATTTAAAAATTGCTGCATGTTTCATTAAATAATATGGACAAGTTTTGTCTAATTATTTTAAGTAAGTTCTTTTTATATTATAAGCTTAAACACATTATTGTTGAAATACGAAAGGAAAACATCATATTGATACATGTTTAAATCCAATCTAAGCTTTCGGCTAACATAAGCCATTATCAAAGATAACAATTTCAATAAATCAAACAACATACGGACGAAACAACAATGATAGTCCGCCCTTGCTGCATGAAAAATTTCAGAGTAAGGAAAAACTAGTATATACGAGACGCGGAAGCGAAAATCGCGTCGCAACTCGTGACGTCACGCATGTCCACGCCAGAGTGAAAAACGAGAAGTATGAAGTAAGGAAAGCCGTTGGTATAAACTAATGGCTTCTGCTATAAATTATAGGAATTTAAGGATATTTGTAGAGATTTAGTAGTTTATTTTGTTCGGGTTAGGTTTCAAATGTTTTACGTATAAAGTTTCGAGAATTTTTTTTTATTGTTTTCATGTTTAAGTATAATTGTGTTGTCAACAAGGATTTTCCGCAATTGATTACGCGGGCAGTTATGTTGTTTTAAATGTCTAAAAATGTTAGAGTTACCATTTAAATGTAGTCTCAAGCGACATGAAAGCGAGTTTGTGGTGTGACCAACATAAATATTATTTAATCCATTGGAGATACAATATGACAAAGGGCACTTGAATTTGTAAACTACGTTGGTTCTCATTAAAACTTAAAAAGGAAATTCCACAACCAACAATGATGTCCCGCAATTATCATTATTACGAGAATTATGAGTCGTGGTAGTATTTGCTTTTTACCTGTGAATGACCATATCGTTAATACAGTGTAACCCGGATATAAGAGACACGGATATAAGAGAAACCCGGATATAAGAGAGATTTTCTCTGGTCCCAAATTAGAGCCTGTGTTAATGTATACATATAGACCAAACCCGGATATCAGAGAAACCCGGATATAATAGACTTCTTCTCCGGTCCCGACAACTCTCTTATATCGGGGTTACACCGTAACTTATAATGATCAGTTGATTACATGTCTTCTTAGAACTTCACTGACTACATCCTTACTCTTGCCGGACACAGCTGTCCCATGGGCTTGATAGTCTCAATATTTTGCAAATCTTGATTTTATTCAAACCTTCCTCGAAGATGTTTCTTTGGTTTCCTTGTCTGACAATCATAAGCGTATTTTAATTTTTTTTTTTTTTTTTGATCACTTCTTTTGTTTGCATTTTTTACACCGTTGTGGCACCATGCATCCAGGCAGAGAAAGAAATGCAGAAAAGGAAACGAAAGAAAAGAAGAAAGCAAGGGAAAAGTGAGGCGAGATCCGAATCATAGGTGATAAGCGAACACACACACACGTATAAGAGGCAATAAAAAAAGGGGGTTATTTTGATAAGTGGCAAATGGCGAAAGAGTGTCCTTACAATGACAATGAGATTTGAGTGGGTAGGGAAGTGTTATCTAAGGATATGAAAACAAACTATTGGTACGGGAAGGCATCGGCCAAGGGAAAAATTCAAGTGAAAATGTTATTTCGATAAGGGACGAAAAGAAACAGGCGACTAAAAAGACTTTGGACAGATATGAAAATTAAACGCCACCTACGAGTAATCGTTGACCGATTTTCCTACTTGGCCTGAGCGAATGGAATTGTGTTATCAAGAAATGTTCGCCAAAGAAAGTCCACTTGAAAACGTTAATTTTGATAATTGACAAAACACAGGTGTAGCTACAGAGCCTTAGTTAGATATGGAAAATTAAAATCCCACACAAGCAGCCTCACTAACTAAATTCTTTTCAACAAAACAACGTTGCCCTGCGATAATAAAATTTTGTTATCAGACATATGAACCGAAGGAAAATGAACAGAACCAGAAATGTTTTTCTTTCTTCCTTGGAGACGTCAGACTGACTGAAAACTTGGAGATAATTCTTTTCTGAGGACATGTCGGGAAAACCAACCATCTTGAGGAATTAACGATAAACTACTTCACAAACGCCACGTGTTGAACAAAGAGTTGTCATATTATCCGTTCATGATAACGGCCATTTGAAAGGAAGAAAAAGGAAAGAGAAGAGATAATTAATTTTTCTTTTTTAGTCAAGCAAGGTATTTTTTTCCGGAACAAAGCTGCGGATTGTTCACGCCCGACTAAAACGTCATTGGTCAAGTGGTGATCACGTGACGCACGAAGGAGGAGGAAAGATACCCGACCAAGACCTCATTGGCCGAGACTGATCACGTGACGCACGAAGAAGGCTGTCGATGCCCCCATCCAGAGTATAAGTATGAGAAGCTGCTACGAAGAAGTGGGGAGGGCAGTTCACGCCCCTCAGAAGCATGGTGAGAAAGTGGGAGTGAAAAAATTTACCAAAATGGAAAAAGAGTGGAAAATCCCTAACCAGAAATAAAAGAGGTGGATATGTATTTAAAATTATCGAGGAACTCCCCGACGCCAACAGACCCAACCCGGTTTTTGTTGGCGTCAATAAAAGCCAGGCCCCAACAGGCAGAAATCATTTCGGGCCCTGGCGGCAGAGTTGAGTTTCCAGAGTTGAAGCCGCCTCAAGATAGCTGACCAAGATTCACGCAAAATTTCGGACTCCTCTTCAACCAAGAACAATTATTTTGAAGAGCGACTTAGGACCAGACCACCGAAATAAGTTTTTTTCGACTTTCGTCCAAAGACACACCGAAACACAAATTTCTTAGAGAGCAAACAACTTGAAGCGTTAAAACTTGCCTAGCGAAAACGACGTGTCACAATCCACAGAACGGGTCGGGAGTTAGATGCAGTCCTATGTATCGAACAACTAGACATAAAGTTTGTTACCTTTTTTCTTTGATACTTTGAACTTTTTGAGTTTCCATTTTATTTTCTTTTATGCATATTTGTGTGTTATCACCCCCGTTGAACTCAATTTGCATTACGGCCCAAGCCACTGTTTGATCTCGTCTGTCTAAGATCAATTCACAACACGGGTAGGCAGACTGGAGATCAGTGCAGTTACCTTGGTAACCAGGCGTTGGAAGCGAGTTGGGAACGGCGAGGCTGATATCAAATCTAATCAGATTCCCACCCGACTCACCAAAAGGTTAGAACGTCACATTTGGGTGTCGCGACCGATACCAAGCCAGTTGGTGGTCACAGGACGAGACACCACGACTGACGCGACAGGCGGACGTCACGTTTGGAGCAGCGACACCCGGACGGAGCAGCGAAGAGCGAACAGCTGGCGCCGCGACGAAGACGTCACAATTGGGGCTGTTTAGGGACGTCACAACTGGTGTCGTGACCGGGATAGGACCCTGGAACGGCCACGTCACAACTGGCGCCGTGGTAGATCAGGATAGAACGTCACAGTTGGCGCTGCGACCGGGGGACGACGTCACACCGTTGTTCAATCCAGTTTTTCTCAACAGCCGTTCCCCGGAATCCTAAAGTTCCGCCATAGTTTTCTAAGTGTTCCACGAGAACAGACTGATGAATTTCTGTCTGATTTTTGTTTAAATTTTTATTCGTAATTTTACTATGCACGTACGTTATATTGTTGGAAAGTCTTTGGTTATTATAATAATATATTCAACCTCTTATATTATTTAAAATTATAACAATTTTTAGAGCAGCGAGGGAAGCACTTCTAGCAAAGTGTGTGGCCTTCTCCGTCTCACAGAATTGTCTACCAAATTCACGCGAATGGCCTCGTCAAACTCTCTTTCATTTCGTTTCCTGTCATCTTTCAACAAACCCGTCGAAGGAGGCCTAAAACGACGCTTCAAGCATCAGTTGAAGACATCCTTGACACAAGTCAGTATCGACCCTGAGACCTGGGAAACCGTTCCCTGAAACCGGCATTCTTGGCGAAGGATCATCCGGAGGTGGGAGTGAAACGAGACTTTCTAGTCCAACCGTCAACATGTAGAGCATCTGCGACATGCTGTCAGGAAGCCCCTGACAAGCCCAGTTTCGCCCACCACACACACTCCTCCCTGATTACTGCTCACGACGCGACAGTAGCAAACTGCCCATCACAGCCATCTCCGCCACCAGAAGGCAGAAAGGAGATAAGGAAAGAGGGTGACGATCTCGATGCTCAGATACAAGCCGGTGCTGACTCGATGGAATTATAATCGTAGGAAATGTATTTAGCGATGTCTATATCGCGTCAGTATGAAATCAGTTTTACTGGTTAGTGGACAAGACCTGTACGTGGCGAATTCGGACATCAATGGGAAACTCACTCGAGAAAAGAACGCATGCAATGTGCCCATCTGTCTTATCTGTGATTCCTGTCGCTCATTCATCCGCATTATTGAGTAAATTTTACCCAGTTTTTAGGGGATTTATATGAATTGTTCGCTTTTGATAATTTTTAATTTTATGAGAATTCTATCTCTAAGTTGCATATTCTGTTTACTTTATTTAATTCAGCTTTGTCTGTTTAAAGTTTGTTTTGTCAGATGTTTTGCAGGAATATCCGACAATCCAATGTGGAACTGCAACCAATATAAGGTCCAAGAGCCACTCATGGTAGAGGTTTATTGAATGAGGATTATGTAAAAGTGTACAAGGAGGGATAGAGAGGGAGAGAGAGAGAGAGAGAAAGAAAGAAAGAGAGAGTTGCATTTTATGAAGATACTGAAGATAGATAACGAGGTACGCTATGCGGAACTGCAACCAATGCAAGGTCCAAGAGCCACTCATGGTAGAGGGTTATTGAATGAAGATTTTTTTAAATGTGTACAAGGAGAGAGAGAGGTGAAAGAGAATGTGCTGTATTCTTTTACACTTCTGTAGGTTTGATGATTGTCAATGACTAACAACATTCTCCATAAGAACTTTGCAGTTTCTTAAGTCCTTATTCATGACAGAGTGTTTTAGAATTCTCTCAGTGATTCTACTGAAGTGGCTTAATCGCTCTCACCCTGCAATAGAAGAGGCCAACTACAGAGTGGATACATGCAAAAACGTATAATGTTTACGCTTGATTAATTTGGGACTCAAGTCAAATGCTATCGGTCCTGATCTAGCAACACTTTTTCACTGACATTCTCACATAAATTCCATGTTATTATTCTAAAAGTATTTTCATGGGAATGGCTTTAATGGAATAACCACTTTGGTATATCGACCTCAAGAATTCAAGCGTAGCATAAAAATATTAACGAGCTCATAGTATTTTATTGTTTAAATAGATATATTTAACTGATATATATATATATATATATATATATATATATATATATATATATATATTATATATATAATATATAAAACATATTATATATATATATATATATATATATATATATATATATATATATATATATATATATATATAAATTAATCCTTCCCTATTAATCCTTCCCTATACTCTACCATGTATATTTAACTATCCCTCTTACACTCTCTGTTAAATTACAAAAAACTTGCACTATCCATCAATTTTAATTTCATTTCTCGTTTCATTTCATTTTTGGAAGTGCTATCTGATGATCCAGCTCCTTTAAAAAGAACTCTGGTGAAATAAATTATTATAATGGTACCTTAAAGTGGTCTGTTTTTCTTTTAAATATTAGCTCTGGATTTACATTGAGCTCTCAGGATTTCATCCTCCTTGGGATTACCCATACGGATTACCAAGTTCTTCATAACTTAACTATATATATATATATATATATATATATATATATATATATATATATATATATATACTGTTTAAATAGTTTCTGAATCCGGTTTTCTATTAATCTTTTTCTTTTTCCTCAATAAATTTTACTCATTTTCTTTATTCTCAGTGACATTTTGCGTCTTAGTGGCCTTGTCACCTTGTTTGGGGTGTAACAATAATAAAAACAAAAAATCAGTACTCAACTTAACCTCTCCCCCCTATTCATTGGTTAGTTAAAGTCAATAAACTTTTATTAGTTCCGTTTTCACAACCATCATGTCGTCAATTATTTTGCTTGTTGCTATTTGGTATTATCGTTAGAATTTGTCGATAATTATTATGCATATTATTAGATTGTAATGGTTGTTTTTAGTAAATGCAAATTTCAGTTCTTATTACCGCCATTTTTATTCATTGTTGTCGTAAATGTCATTGGAGTTTTTGATTTATATTATTTTCCACCAGCTGCACTAACCAACAGTGACACATGAACCATCTTTCCCGCCCTTTGTACATCTTTTATTTCGTGACTCAGAATAAAAGACATTTTTAATTGAACATGATGGAGAGGAAATGTTAACTACTGTTTTCGATATTCTTTTATTTATTTGCGTTCCTTTCTTTCAGTTTTGACTTCCGTTGTGCTCATCTTTAATTATATTTTCAATCTTGCTAGTTGGGGATTTGGCTACAACTTTTCCTAACAAGAAAGATTCTTATTTGTGTATCAGTGTGCTAACATCTATCTATCTATCTATCTATCTATCTATCTATCTATCTATCTATCTATCTATCTATCTATCTATCTATCTATCTCATTCTCTCGATAGATAGATAGAAATCTATCAATATATTTATATATACATACATGCACACACACACACGCACACACACATATATATATATATATATATATATATATATATATATATATATATATAACTATCTGTCTATCTATATATAAACGAGGGAAGCAAGCAAGAACTACACTCTCCACTGACTAGTTCAAGGTCGGCGGTCACACTAAGAATCAAAGGTGTTTGAAGAAATCTATCTATCTATCTATCTATCTATCTATCTATCTATCTATCTATCTCAGTCTGATCATATCTATCTATCTCTATCTATTTATTTATTTATGTCAGTTTTTTAGATTTATCTTTTCGACATCTAAAGCTGCACGTTTTTACTTAATTCTAAACTTTATATATATATATATATATATATATATATATATATATATATATATATATATATATATTACAATTGTCTTATCTTTTCTTTTCAATCGATTTTTTATCTGTCTGGTGACGTTTTTATATTTTTTCTTCATATCTATCTTGATCTCCTCTTTTTCTCTCGCTCATTTTCAAATTAATTTATTTCTTGATTTTCAGTTTCATCGCATTCATCTCACTGTTTACAGATCTCTACTAAACCTGATTTAGACTGGCACAAGGACAAATTCATTTATTAATTAGTCTCGATAGACTCCAAAAGCGTCTCCTTGTTGGTGGCAAATTATTTCCCACTCCTCAGACTCTCTCCCATAGGCCTGATGTTGCAAGCCTCTCACTGATCTATTGTCACTTCTATGGATAGTGCTCGTACGAAGTGCGTTCTTTGGTTCAGCCAGTTCTAACCTTAACTGTGAGGAGCCGCTCTGCCATTCACACTGTAGCAAACGCACCCTCATTCCATCGGTGGGAAGTAATTTCCACTGAACAACTTCTTTCTGCGAAACATTGCTCATTCGCAGACCTGATGTAGCAAGTCCCTCACTGCTCTGTCGCTACTTCCATGGAAAGAACTTAGACAACATTCTTTAGTTCCACCATTTCTAACAACTAGGACCCGCCATGCCACTCATATTGTAGCAAACCATTCTCATTCCCTCCATATTTCATCTGTGTCAAGTAAGTTCCACTCGAACAGATTCTTCCCGCGAAGCACTATTATATGGAGCTGACTCACAAGAGGATTTTTCCTGAATCCCTACATTCATAACCTGTTCAATCTAGGATTAACTGTTATCTTCCCCTCCTATCCGTATAAAGGTATTCTTAATGTAATCCTATACTTCGATTTCCCCGCAAGCCTTGTATAGGGTAAAAATCACTGTAAAAAAAAAAAGAAAAGAAAAAAAGAAAAAAAAAAGAAATGCTTCTTCTGGTGTAGATGTACAATAACAAGGCATCTAGAAATCACTGATGCCCCAGCCAGAATTGGTCCCTCGGTATCTTTTATTTACCATTTTTCTTGGACTACTTCCAGTTTCGACCTTTATTTTCTTTCTTTGCTGCTTCCTCCTAATCTTTCTCTTGTGCTGAAAGTTGGCGTTGCATACAGATTTATGCCTTTTGATTTACGAGTGATCTACTGCTGTAGACACCTAACCACATTAAGACAGAGAATGACACACGTAACCATTTGAATCAAAAACGACACTTATACACATAACCCAGAAATATCTATGATACGTTATGAGGAAAGAAGGCTCAGAAAATGTTACACTCACAGAACATATTAGAAGCAAGAGGTGCATAAAAAAGCAGTGCATAAACTCCATAAATGGTTGGCAACATTGGGATCAGTAGAGATACCAAAAAGATAAATTCTAATAAGACCTACAAAGAACAATAAACTGTGGAGATCCATGTTAGTCCTAGTCTTGAAAGGACACTGTATATAATGAGAAAAGAACGCTTGGAGAATTTAATACTCACTGGACATATCGAAGGCAGAACATGCAGCGGGGCAGCTACTTGAGGAAGTGAATAAATAGCGGAGCGAGTGGTGGGATATAGAGTAAAAAGTCAAACGTTACTAAGCGCTACATATATAAAATTGTGAAGAGCTATGATCCCCCACATCTTGAAGGGACAACTTTAGAAAAAGGAATCCCCGGGCAAGTGGTTAAGTGGTTAGAACATTATCCTTCCGACTATCAAAACAATGATTGATTTGGCAAATAAGGGAATACTTAACAAGGCCAGAGGAGATAATCATAGATTTTGTAACTCAGCTCGAATGTGGTTCGAAACAGTCCCACGGTTTGACACAAGCCTTGAAATATTTTCTCGACGGAATCTAACATATACGTATATAAGTCTACCATTCATCCATGCATTTAATACTGCTGTCAACTTTAGTCTGGTTTTTAGAGATTTCTGATAAAATATAAAAAAAGAATTTGCAATATTATGGGTCCCGGCCTAGCATTTTGGTTTCACTTATTTGCCGACCTCTGTAACATAGCTTCTCTGTGACTTTTCTATGAATATTTTAATGGTGACTGTTGTGATGAGCTCTTATCTTTGGTACATAGACTTTATGAATTTAAGTTCAGTACTAGACTGGCAGGTAGGTCTCATCATCTTATAATTTGAAATAGCTAGATGTAACTGTAAAATCAATGCTAACAGTTTCTTCTCTTGGACTTCTCGCTTGGGGATCTTTTTTTTTCCGGTTTCTTACTCCTAAGTAAACTTTGACCTTCAAAATTTTAATGCAATACCAATCATTAAGTTCTGTATTCGTAATTCTTGTTCTTTTATTGTTCTCCTTCCTGAATAATATTTTTTTTTCCTCATATTCTCTCGCACACAGGAATACATTGCGTCTTAGTGGCTTTTTTTTGTCTTGTTTAGGATGGAATGATTCAAAAAAACGTAGCGAGTTTAGGCAGGCGAACCCGTTTGTAAGCCGATTGTTGTGGTAGAGCGTTGTCACAGGTAATCGTAACGGAGCTATGAGCCTTTGGTCTCAGTCTAGTTGCAGTATAAGCTACAGGTTGTCTGTATGTTGCAAACCAACCGAAGACGGACACTATCAGAAAACAATGGCCAGCTAAAAAAACGATCAGCTAAAAAATAGAACCAACGGTAGCTTGTTCCAGGTTTTCGCATATTTCTTTCTGCGAAATTCCAATCATGTTTTTTTCATAGTCATTATTTTTTTTTCGTATTTACATTTCTTAATTTTTTATTTTTTTATCTTTTTTTTCTTCCGCCCTCTTGGTTTCCTTCATTCATTCTTTCACTCAACTGTTTCATTCTTTTATGTAACGTTTCCCGTTAGTCCGCAGGTAATCATGGCTCTCCACAACTTCTTGTCCTTCGTCGACCTAAGTAATGTTAGGAACCCTTCTGCTACCAATGTCTTTATCTAGATTAATCGCTGTTTTTCTCCGCCTCCTCTTGCTTTCAAAATCTGTCATATTCACCAAGCATTCTCTTCTCATTATGTTTCATAGAGACTTCAGCTTTTCTTTTTTCTGAATTTAATTATAAGTCTCCATTTCGTTTGCATTTTCCTTTAAACATCTTCTTTACTCACATTCTCTCAAGTTTATCTCAAGTTTTCTCGTCATCTGTGAGGAATCTATGAGGGAACTGATAATCGGTAGCAATTGTACACTACTTTCTTTGGTTCTAATGAGATTATCCTGTTAGCTAATACGTCTTTGCTTATCTTTTGGCATCATTCGTTATTCTGCTGCTTCTTTGAGTTTCTGTATCACATGTTTCATCGTCAGTTATAGAACTTTACAGAGAATTTAATTTCTATATTTGCTTCATTTTAACGTCTGATTTTAACTAGCATCTCTGGCTTTTCAATTCTTGCTAACGACGATAAATTTTGTCTGTTTAGAATTGATAGTTAGCCCTTTCTTCTCATTTCCTTTTTCATTTCCATTTAATTTCGAAAATTTCTACGTCTGCCATTCCGTATTTCTCTACATCATTCTCTTTTTCTTTCTTTTTATCGCTTTTTTTTTTTGGCAATCTCTGCGTGTTTCTTATTTCTCCTTTTTTCTCTGTCAGAATAAACTATCATTTCTTTCGTTCTATTCTAAGATAGAAAGAAAAACTGAAAGACGTTTTCTTCTTTCTATCTTACGTTTACATCTTTATTTCTATCATTAGTTTCCTTCTTTCTATAATTCGTTTTCCTCTTTCTATCGTTCGTTTTCTTCTTCTTTTCTATCCTTCCTTTTCTTATTTTTATCTATATTGCGTTTATTTCCTTAATTCTATCTTTCGTTTTGTTCTTTATTTTCTTCTTTGTCTTTTCTTCTTTGTTTCTCTTTTCATTTCCTTCTTTGTTTCTCTCTTTCATTTCCTTCTATTTTTCTTTCTCTTTATTTATCATTCTATTTTTCTATCTTTTTATTTTTTTTTATCTCTATCATTGGTTTTTCTTCTTTTCTTTTTTCTTTTTTTTTTTCTATCTTTCTTTTTCTTTCTTTATTTCTTTTCTTTTTTTTTCTTTTTTCTTTATTTCTAGCATTGGTCTTTTCTTTTGTTCTTTCTTTCGTTTTCTTTCTTTATTTCTCTTTTCGTTTTCTTCTTTATTTCTAGCATTGGTCTTTCTTTTGTTCTTTCTTTCTATTTTCTTTATTTTTCTCTTTCGTTTTTCTTCTTTATTTCTAGCATTGGTTTTTTCTTTCTTTCTATCTTTCTTTTTTTCTTTCGTTTTAGCATTTCTTCTTTCTTTCTTTGTTCGTTTTTCTTCTTTATTTCTAGCATTGGTTTTTCTTCATTCTTTCTTTGGTCATCTTTCTTTTTTCTTTGTTTCTTTCTTTTGGTTTTTCTTTTCTTTTTATTTCTAGCATTGGTCTTTCTTTCTTTCTTTCTTTCTTTTCTTCTTTATTTCCTTTTCTTCTTTATTTCTTTCATTGGTTCTTCTTTCGTTTTTCTTCTTCATTTCTCTTTTTCATTTTCTTCTTTATTTTCTTTCTCCTTTCTCTTTCTTTTTTCGTTTTCTTCTTTATTTCTCTTTTTTTTGATTTTCTTCTTTCTTTCTTTCTATCTTTCGTTTTTCTTCTTTATTTTTTTTCGTTTTCTTCTTTTTTCTTCACTTCCTTTTCTTTCTATTTTTCGTTTTCTTCCTTCTTTTTCTTTTCTTCTTCACTTTCGTTTTCTTCTTTATTTCTCTTTTCGTTTTTCTTTGCTCTTTTCGTTTTCTTTGGTTTCTTCCTTTAGTTTCTTTTTTTTCGTTTTTTTTTCTTTATTTCTCTTTTCGTTTTCTTTTTTTGGTTTCTTTCATCTTTCTTTTTTTTTTATTTTTTGCATTGGTCTTCTTTCTCTGTTTTTTCTTTTCTTTATTTCTCTTTTTCGTTTTCTCCTTTTATTTTAGTCTTCTTTATTTCTTTCTATCTTTCGTTTTCTTCATAATTTTATCATTGGTCTTCTTTCTCTTCTATCTTTCGCTTTCTTTTTTCTATTTTTCGTTTTCTTCTTTATTTCTCTCTTTCGTTTTTTTCTTTATTTCTTTCTTTCGTTTTTTTCGTTTTTTCTTTTTTCCTCTTTTTTCGTTTTTCTTCTTTTTTCTATATTTGGTTTTCTTCTTTATTTCTTTTTCTATCTTTCGTTTTCTTTATTCTTTTATCATTTTTCTTCTTTTCTTTCTATCTTTCATTTTTTTTTTTATCTTTCGTTTTCCTTTTTCTTTGCTTTTATTTCTCTCTTTACCTTTTTTTCTTTTTCTTTATATCATTAGATTTCTTCTTTATTTCTATCATTGGTTTTCTTCTTTTTTCTATCTTCTTTTTTTCTTTCTATCTTTCATTTTCTTCCTTCTTTCTACCGTTGGTTTTCTTCATTTTTTTCTATCTTTCGTTTTTTTTTCTTTATTTCTATTAATTGTTTTTCTTCTTTCTTTCTATCTTGCGTTGTCTTCTTTCTCTAAATCTTTCGTTTTAATTTTTCTATCTTTCTTTTTCTTTTTATCTATATTTCGCTTTCTTCTTTATTTCTTTCTTTCGTTTTCTTCTTTCTTTCTAAATTCTTTTTCCCCCTTTTATTTTTTCATTCTTTCTTTAAATTTTCATTTTTTTTTTCTTTTTCTTTTTTTTTTTACCTATTTTCCGTTTTCTTCTTTATTTCTGTTTTATTTGTTTCATTTTCTTCTTTCTTTCTACCTTTCTCTTTCCCCCTTTCCTCTACGTTTGTTTTCATTCTTTCTCGCCCCCTGCATCGAAATATGCACTTTAATTTTCGGCCCCTCATTTTCTATCCATTATGATCATTTTTCACGAGCTTTCTTCTATTGTGTGTCCTCCAGTAATTTGAGATTTTAAAGAGAGATAATTGACAAAAGACACACACTTATTCAAAGAGGAAAATCGATGAGGCTGTCTTTCAACCAGTTTTGTCTCGGAGAAAAATAAGATCTTTATCTTGAAGATGACACATTTGAAAAAAAGAACCGAAAGTAAACATACTATTTATTTACAAAAGTAGAGATAATTCTATTTCGAAAATAGTAACTTGTTTCTCGGCTAGTATTATTACTGTTACTAGTACTACTACTGCTTCCTTTTTCTTTAATTGTCATTGCCCTTGAAGATATAGGTGATACCACCAAGGCTTTCTTTTCTTTTAATTCTATAAACTGTGCAACGAAATAATAGTTCGAAAAGATAATTGATCGGATTCTCTTTCGCATTTCCACATTTTGGAATTAAGACTTTTCCTTCTGCAACACTTGTTACTGTCCTGCTTTTAATCCATAGGTGTGCGGAGAGAGGTGCATTTTCAAGAGGAAAACCATTTTGCGCTAATTAGAACTGGGGCAGATTATATATATATATATATATATATATATATATATATATATATATATTATATTTTGTTCTTAGAAGTTCAGACACTATGAGAATGCCGGAGAGCGAGTGCGGGGTCATCACTTCGAGTAAGAATGTCAGCCGAAGCAAAAGAGGTTCAATCTGTCCATTGGCCGAGGACGTGATTTTGTCCCCGCACAACCATCGACGGCTTCTAGAACAGTACCCTCTTCCCAGTTTTAATCCCAAAGCGTGAGTGACCAAGTGTTATTAATTTTAGACACATCCCAAAGGGCACGCAGATTGAGATCGTCTCCATAAACCGATATTATCAAATGTAACGTCCCTTGCAAATCGACCATTGTAAAATACGAACACGAGTTTAATGTTCGGAATGCTAACACTCTAAGTCATCTGAAAAGCGCTTGTTTTCAAAGCGAATAACGCCTAAGATATTCAGGTGGGATTTGAAATCAGATCGCAGAGTCCACATTGTGAATTTTTAATCTATGTACACCGTCTCCTCCAAGACCACCACCACGAATACTACTACTACTATTACTACTACTAAAAATAATAATAATGAGAAGAAGAAGAATGAGGAGGAGGACGATAAGGAGAAGAAGATGGAAGAAAAACTTGGAAAGATGAAATTTAGGCATTAATAATATGTAATAGCAGGAATAGAAGAAGAAGAAGAAAAAGAAGAAGAAGAAGAAGAAGAAGAAGAAGAAGAAGAAAAGGGAAAGACGCTTTGCTAGTATTAAAAATCATAGTAGTCTTAGAAGTAGTAGTAGAAGTTGGGAAGAAGAAATTTGGCTATTGTTAGTAGCAATATAAGTAGCAGTCTTAGTAATAGCAGCAGCAGCAGCAGTAGTAGTAGTAGAAGAAGAAGAAGTATTATATGTCCATTTGATAATATTATTAGGCGATTTAAATGAATGTGCAGGTACAAAGTAATCAGCACTTCGAAGGTTATAAATATATAATAAAAAATGAAACGAAGGTTGTAAATATATAATAAAAACGATAATATAACAAAAATGAAATATATATATATATATATATATATATATATATATATATATATATATAATAACTGCCCACTCGTATTCGAGGATACCCGGCTACTGGGGGGAGGAGGCGCTAGCCAATACCTTATTCAGATGCAGGGTCTGATATATTTGTATTTGTTCACCACCCACAGAGCCAACCTATGGTCTATACTGCAACTATCTTGAGGTGTCCTTAGTTACAGATTCTGGGATAGAACGTATTATCTAGCGTGATAAACAATCTGAACTAGGCCACCACACTCAGCCCTCGTTCACGATGACTTGCGACTTCGGTGTATATATATATATATATATATATAAAGAAATATAGTCTTAAGGTGTGCTATATTTATGGGATAAAGTGGTCAATATCAGAGATAGAGCGTGTGTAAATATAAAAGTGAACATAAAGTCAACATTAGAGGCGACAGTCTGTTTCATGCTATATGCAATCGTCAGGCCAGATGTGTCATGACGATTGCATATAGCATAAACAGACTGTCGCTCTATGTTGACTTATGTTCACTTTATATTTATATATATATATATATATATATATATATATATATATATATATATATCCACACGCTCTCTCTCTCTCACACACACACACACACATATATATATATATATATATATATATATATATATATATATATCGAGAGAAAGAGAGAGAGAGTGAGAGGGAGAGAAAGTCCTCTGCAAAACTATTGTAATTATAAGATCAATTCCTTTGATTTATTCAATGAATATATTTAAGGTTTAAGATCAAAAGCTCTTGATAGGAGATAAGAGTTCAGAATTCCAGCTTTTATTTCCTGGTATTTTCGTCATACCACCTTTTGTTTGAACCCACCCAATTTCTCAAGTGTGCAAAACTATTAGAACACGTGACTGACAGGTGTTTCTTTTTGGCCACGCGTTGCCTTTTAGATTCAAAATTAAATAGGTCTGAATGACCAATGTTGGTTTCGCATGTAAAGAATGTATTTCTTCTTAAAAATGATAAAGTAACATGACGATGAAGGAGATGTCTCCCAGAGAATAGCAAGCCATTTCGAAGCTGTGAAAAGAAGGAAAATCGATCAGAGCCATGTATTTACGTTGTTTTGTATGCGTGGAATTTTCTAGCGGCAATATGCTAGAAGTCAATCAAAGATAGCTGCATTAATACTACTGCTGATATGTGAGTTGAAAATAATTCGGTTGGTTTGTTCTTTCGTGTGTTCTTCTAACAAAAGCTGGTTAAGGCTATCATGTACCTTAGCATAATCGAATGAATATGTGAAAACGTGTGTATTTAATTAAATTTTGAGAATTTCAGCTTCTTTATCAAAGAACGAACGGCACTTATCGAAAGGTTTACGGAATAACTGAAAACCTATTTTTCGCGAACTGATACGAACGCGTTTATGATTGAGAAATCGGACTGAAAGAGTAAAATTTAGATTTTATTAAACTAATAAATTTTAATGGATATATTTTCTCAATATTGAAATACCTATTTTAAGGAGAGAAAATATTGTTGCCCCTTTTTTATAGGGAGCCTTCAAACTTAGCAGAAGTGTAGCAGAAAACAAATATTAATTGTCTGAAAATCTAAAGGCCTACGGCGCATTAGTGATAACGTCGCTGATTGGTTATTTTATACGAATACAGAAATTCACATCAGCGCATCTTCATATAACACAGACACACACACACACACACACACACACACACACACACACAGACATGCATATATGCATATATATAGATATATGTACACATGCATCCATGTGTAATTTATATATATATATATATATATATATATATATATATATATATATATAATAAAAGGCTTAAACACTAATATTCCATGGTCATAATTTATTCCACTGGAATCGTAAATACGATCAATTCATCAGACCTACAAATTCAAAAAAGAAAACAGAAAAAACAACTCCGGAAATAAAAACAGAATTTAGAGATTTAAATAAATATGAGGCGGAGGGAGATTATATATATATATATATATATATATATATATATATATATATATATATATATATATATATATACAAACATATATATGTATATACATAAACATATATATTTATACAAAAATATGCACACACACACTCACACATATATATATATATATATATATATATATATATATATATATATATATATATATATATATAAACCACATATATACACAGACATATACACATATATATATATATATATATATATATATATATATATATATATATATATATATATATATATATAATTTTATCAAAACTACTTTTACAAAATTTGGGGTGGTTTCCTCACCTTAAAGCAATGGCAAAAGTCCATACACACATATGATCTTCGGTTTTTTCCTTAAGTTTACAGTTTACGGTAGACGCTGTTATATGTATAATCATGATACAATCCAGAAATACTTATTACTATAGTTTGTGGTGACAAGGATTCTGTCTCAGCAACGCGACGATAAACAGCTGCAGAGATTGGATGATTTGGCTGTCTTCGGTCAGGAAACGCAATCTGATACAGTCTTGCAGCCTAGCGTCTATTATTTGCGTCTATTCGTGCGGCCGTGTGTAAACTTCATATCTGCTTGAATTCACATTATGGATATCCTCCCATTTTAAAACGGAACATTTCTCAACTAACTCATTACTACACTCGTTAAACTTTGAAGACAGGCTAGACACAAATGTACATGAATGATAAATCTAACCTAGTCTACATGGCAACACAGCACCGTCTACAGTAAACTTTTTTTAAAACGTAATAACTCAAAAACGTTGGATTTGCGGATATATTTTTATAGGGATTATCTTCTTGTCTACTTCGAGGAAGCCACCCCCTAATCTTTGTAAAAGTATTTTGATACACACACACACGAACACACGCGCACACGCACATCACACACACACACACACACACACACACATATATATATATATATATATATATATATATATATATATATATATATATATATGTATATTATAAAAGACATATCTCGTTAAATACTTTAGGCAAATGTTGTCTACTTATTTTTAATATGATCCTCTCGTAATTACGGACAAGTTTCTTCGTAACCTTATTAAAGGAAGAAAGAAAGTTCTCATGTAGCTGCGCATGCTTTTTATTCTGAGTACTTTCGATATTAGCACAATATTGTCATCAGGGATTTATTTTTCTGAGACAAAAAATTTAATTCTACGTGTGAAATGAGAAACTCTAAGGTTAGTACTGTACATTTTTTTTACAATTTTGTAATGGCGACACATGCAAATGACAATGGCGGTAACTAAGTTACTGAAATCTCTAAAGATTTTTAAAAAAGAGAAAACTATTTTAATCTATTTGTTAAAACCTAGATATTTTAAACTAGTTATTTTAAACAAATCTACTGTAAAGATTTTAAAAGATTTGTGCAATATTCATAATTAATTTTATGAAGCATTTATTTCATTTTTTAATATAGACAGTTTTAAGACTTTTTAATTTATGCCTATTATTTTCATGAAAAATGTATCGATTTGTTTTCAACAAGAATTTTCCTAAATTGCGAATGTAGACAGGCATAATGTTGTAAATACTGAGAGAAGCATCATTCAAATAGAAACTCAACCTTCGAGACAATGTAATAGTGGTACGGCTAACACATATATTATTTTTTTGTTGGTGATACAGTCTCCCAAGGGACATATAAATTTATATACAATGTTGTTTTTCCCTTCACCCGTAAAGTTTAATTATCAGTGGAAATTTTATCTTAGAAAAATAATGAACACAGCAAGTTTTTTCTTAGAAAAAACAAGCCCCTTTCGTCGAAAATAGTCGGAATAAAATGAATATTCATCAACATGATAACTTTTTTCTTCCATTAATAAGGATACTAAGAAAATTGTGCGTAATTTCGAGAGGATCCTATTAAAAATATTGAGACAATACTTGTCTAAATGATTTAATGCTGCCAAAATATACGCAATTTAGATTATATATATATATATATATATATATATATATATATATATATATATATATATTAAAAAGAAGAGAGACACCGCAAACGTTTTTGGCTGTAATGTGGATTTAAAACAAAAATATTATGCTTTATTTTCCATAATTTTACTACACGTGTTTCTAGTCTCCTGGTCGTCATTAATTAAAGGGTAAGATTTACACATATTATTAAAAATAATTCATTATTTTTTCTCCTTTATGTTTTTCGATGTTAAATATTCTCGATATGAGACATTCTCTTTTTATGTGTTAGTAATCCGAGTTTCTTTATTTTCAGTTCAAGAAAGAAAAGGGGTTATTATATCAGTAACATTAAAAATTATTTTAACCGCAAAAACAATCGACAAAAAATATTTTTAGTAAAAAAAATCAGGTGAGTCACTTTTATCGAACAGCACTGTATATATATTGTAGTAAAAAAGAAAGAACAGTAAGACATATATATTATATAGAAATATGATGGAAATTAAGGAGGATTTGAGAAAATTAAGTAATTCATCTAGTCTAGAAGAAACCTCAACAGAATGAAGTATGCATTGGACAGCCGTTTCGTCCTATTTGGGATTTGTGACTCATCAGCAGTGGGCATTTACTACAGGGATAGTTACATTGACAGGCAAACGTCATACCAACTGTACTAACGGGCCTCGGTGACGAAGAGGTAGCGAACTAGACTCGATAATGCTCCGCTCATTCACAAATTCCGTGGTGGAACTCATCTAAGTTTCCTTTACCCATAGGATTGTGCCCCCTAGAGCCACGGCTACTATCCCCAAGCCGCTCCATCCAGAACATTAGAAGCTGGTTCAAGCAAGGATATACAAATGATAGAAATTAAGGAGTATTTGAGATAATTAAGTAATTCGTCGATTATATATATATATATATATATATATATATATATATATATATATATATATGTATTATGTCATTTGCAGACAGTAATGTTCGCTGTATCACAGTATCACAGACATCCTCAGTACGACTGAACATCCGAATTTCTACTTATTCATTCGACAGAGCCCTAGGTATTGTTTTTTTTTTATAAATGAAACAATCAGCAACCTATATATATATATTTAATTAGAAGAAATCAGAATTATCACGAAAATGTATGCCTTATCTTCTTAACATCATTCTATTTTTGCCATTGAATGAATTCATTTTACTATTTTTAGAAATGGGGAAAATGCATCATACTTTGGATCAAACAAAACTTCCGTATAGTCGTTTTACGGTTTTCCTCCTAGAAATATAAGCAGCGAAATGGTTAAATAAATTTTTTCATAACGGAAATGCATAAAAGCAAAACGAAATTGTGTCTGAATCTAGATTGAGTTGAACTGTTGTCTTTTCGTCTCATTTCATTCCGTTTGTATTTACGATTTGCATTCCCCTGTTCTTTACTATTTCCCTTTGCAAATGTCCGACCTCTACGAATAATATTTCCATTTTATTTTTATTTTAAATTATATCAATGCCAGTGTTCGCATAAGATGCCAAATAGTATAAAATCGGAACATGTTAAAAGATATGGAATCCGACATCCGCCAAAGTATTTTTAAAAAAAAGACTTTGTTTTCTTTTTATCTGCGATATTTTACTTTATAAAACTGAAAAAAAAAATTGAGTTCTCTCCTGTTTGCATATCTTCGGATATTCCCAATTTGAAAAATGCGCAAAAAAGGAGTAGAAAGAAAAACTGGCTTGAATAGAATCAGAAAACAAAAACCTTTATGTATAAACAGGCTCAATAATTTAGTTTAGTAATATAAAAAAATGCTTAATAGATTACTCGTTGTGCCTAAAATGATTAAAAGTGGCGAGGTTAAATAAGGTTAACTAATTCTAGGACAGATTACGACAAAATATTTCAAATATAAAGACACATGTATCAATTTTGATATGTGCTAAAATTCTTGGCAGTTTAAAATATTAAAAAAAAAAACTTATTTTATCATGGATGTCTTTGAGGGATCTCACTATTTTTCTTCTGGCAATAAACCTCTTTGCTGGGGATCCTACTGTTTCCCATGACATCAAGAACATTCTCGACATTTTTCTGGTGTTTTTTTTTCTTTAGTCATTTTACGGCATTTCTATCTTGGCCTTAGTATATACGCATCGACAACTTTTCTAACATCCTGAACATACCATCTGCTTGATAACTGCATGAGAACTCATAAAATTTTTAGTTATAGTCGGTTTATGTTCACCGGGGATTTATTGTGGTATGTATGGAAAAAAATGAAAAAAAAAGATCGATAGATAGATAGATAACAAATCGTTCGGGCCTAAAAACCTAACTACATTGTGACCGCCAGTTTGACGCTTCAAGCAACTTCAAATCATCTATATCTTCTAATTTTGTATCACGACATTGATCACTCTTTTCACGCGTGCCAAATTTGAACCAATATACTCATATACGTAAATATCTTGAGATGGAGTGTATCTGTGGAAGAGACAAAACGAATATAAAGAGACAAGAGGAAAAACGATACAAGCCAAGGCAAAGTATAATTTTTCATTTTGTTTTTAATCGCAATCACCCCACGCAATGCAGTAATACCCTTGATAGTAGACAACGATTGACACTGCATTTAAAATCTATCTATCTATCTATCTATCTATCTATCTATCTATCTATCTATCTATCTATATATATATATATATATATATATATATATATATGTATATATGTATATATATAATCTAACTCAATTTAAACGCAGTAGGTGAAAGCCTAGATAGCACAATTTTGAAATTATTTGGCATCCGAGGAAAAGCACCAGAAACCTTCGAAACGGGTCCAAGAAATCGTCCAGTACCTTACCTTAAATCTCCGACACAAGGAGAAAACATACATCGAGAAATTAATCAGAACGAAGAGTGCTCAATACATTAATTAGAGGAAAAGTAAATTAAATAAATCCTAATGAGCCAGGTACTACCTACCTAAGTTTCACCACATGGGATATTATATATATATATATATATATATATATATAGAGAGAGAGAGAGAGAGTGGGGGGGAAACAAATATTCGTACACTTACAAATTTTTAATTTATTGTATTTCCAACTAATGAATAAACATACTTTTCACCAGACTGTACCAGACCCGATATGACAGCAATACTCCTTTCCTGGTCTGTATCTGACTCTTGCAAAAATAGAGCTTGGCATCAGGGTATTAGTTAAATTCTGGTGCCATACAAAGAACCGACCATTCTTCCAGCATCTTTCGAATTGTCATAAATCGCCTTGACAGATTATTGAGGTTGACCCGCTTTTTTTTTCTCCCTGGCATATTATTTCCAATAATTTAATAATATTCATTCCGCTTGCCATATCTTATATATAATTACAGTGTATGTATGTGTGCTTGTGCATGTGTGTGTCTCCAAAGAACTCTATTCCCACTGGTCCGATTACAATGATCCATAGCTCATTCAAAAGCCCTGGAAATGTTAGGCGCAGGAAACGATTTTTGTTTAACTCAAAGTTATTATGCTAGTTATTTATATATTAATTATGGTATATTTGCAATATTTAGACAGTAAAGTTATAAGATACTTTTTGCTATTTTAATAATACCAATGTATATCCTGTGAACTTTGGTGACGTCACATTTAAACGCTTCTATTATCCTTGCGAAGGAGTCAGTAGGGATTAATGTATACCGGTTTGGATTAAGGGATCGGAGAATCGGAATCCATTACATTCATTTACGTGCCATTACCAAATATAATAGCAAGTAACGTTATGAAGCTTTTTTTTTTACATCTTATCCCCATATACGTAAATGGCAGAACAGACGGGGTTCTATAGCCTTGGGTGGCAGCCGGTCTCAAAGAAGAAAAACACTTAACTCAAAACAGGCTCCGTTAGTGTATTTGCCCCGGAAGCACCACTAAGGTACATGTGATTATCCTTGAACCTTTCTTTCTATTATCAATATAACAAAGACATTTGCCAGCATATAGAAGAACTAACTTCACAAGGTTTTTCTAAACCTTATTTTCAGAGGGCTGCAACTTAACACTATTTAACACGACCTCCTTTTTTTCTAAAACAGAAAATTTAAACAGGTACACGCGACGACCATTAATGGCAGTTGATGGAGACTTTTATTTGCAAGCATCAAATTGTAATTTCGAAATCTCAGGGAGATGTTGGCAGCTTCCAAACACAGAATATGATCTGGAATTGGAATGAAATCAAGGATGCTACCTGAAACCATCATAAAAATACAGGATGCAGAATAATTAATTACCAAGCTCTTCAGGGCCCTCGGTGTATGGATCAATTATAATAAATTATGTATAGAGGATAAAGAAATTGAACATAGAATAATTTGCACACATCACCGCAGTTTGCTACAAAACCAAAACATTAACATAACGTCTCGAGTCATATTATTAAATAGTCTAAGTCGTATCGTGACTTACACATAAATTTCATGCCTAGTGCCAAACCCGTTCAAAAGCATCTAAACTGGTAGCTGTATAGATATGCTTTCGCAGACGTGCGTTCAATACTGGCTTCTAGCTAATGAAGCCTGTAGGTCTTATCGAGGATCATCATTCTCCGAACCTCGTGAACTGACGCTAAAAAATTAAAAAAGCGTCGTACCAAATAACAGAAAACGCATCACTTGAAGACTACCAACAGCAGTAACAACTAAAATGGATAGCACCTGTAGACCGAAGAGAAATAATGGCATAATCAATATGTTGGCGTTCCACTCTCGTTTAAACAAAATGTTAGTAAGAAGCCCACATCAATACTCAAAAGAGCCGTCAATGAATGCCGAATGCTTTCCTACAGTGAAAGGACTAATTACTATGAGAGGCGTAAACTGCAGTTTCTACACTTTGATCCCAGCCTGATAACCAGGTATTTATGAAAAGCCTAAGTCGAGTAGTTCAGGCTTTCCGGTCAACGAATGCAAAAAGTTTCCTTATAAGGAAACGGCTAATATTAACATTCCCAATACAATTATTTTTTTACAATGATGTCAACCCTGTATAAGACCCAAGAGGCACACGAGGTAGAGGGTTACAGAGTAAGAGATACCACCCTACGCAAGATAACCAAGACGTAAGGGACCACCGGAAATGAAAGAGAAGGAAAAGACATTAAAGTGAAACGGAAACCCGATCTTAAGCAAGAAACATGGGATAGCCCTCTAATTCTGTTAAGAATGAGAGGTGAATCGGACAATATGCAATACGGTTTTTAAATCTTACTTCGACGAGGAAGGAAAACTGTTTGTTTTACGGACAATGTGACGACCTGCATCCATTTATTCAGTCAGAGCATTTACGCCGCTGTTGTAACCATTTCCGCTCCATCTGACAATTGTTCTTGATAGTGACATTCAAGGCAGAATACTTCAATGTATTGTCGGTTCCTTTTGCATCGGGGATTTTGAATTTACCCCGTCCCCCCTCTCAGAAGTTAAAAAAACAAGATCTACGAGACAGCAGGGGTGGTTTGACAGCTTGGTTAAAAAAAATATCTAGTGAATCAAGAAAAACAATGGAAGAAAAGCAAAAAGAACATTAGCACGTCAAACAATGAAGATTTGTTATAATCCCGATTTTTGTATTCACGCTATAAAGCTTAAAGTCAAACAATGAAGATTTGTTATAATCCCGATTTTGTATTCCCCTATCAAACAATGAAGATTTGTTAAATCCCGATTGTTGTCAAACAATGAAGATTTGTTATAATCCCGATTGTTGTATTCACCCTATAAAGCTTAAAGTCAAACAATGAAGATTAGTTATAATCCCACCTATAAAGATTGTTGTATTCACCCTATAAACTATAAAGCTTAAAGTCAAACAATGAAGATTTGTTATAATCCCGATTGTTGTATTCACCCTATAAAGCTTAAAAAGTCAAACAATGAAGATTTGTTATAATCCAGATTTTGTATTCACCCTATAAAAGCTTAAAGTCAAACAATGAAGATTTGTTATAATCCCGATTTTGTATTCCCCTATAAAGCTTAAAGTCAAACAATGAAGATTTGTTATAATCCCGATTTTGTATTCCCCCTATAAAGCTTAAAGTCAAACAATGAAGATTTGTTATAATCCCAATTTTTGTATTCACCCTATAAAGCTTAAAGTCAAACAATGAAGATTTGTTATAATCCCGATTGTTGTATTCACCCTATAAAGCTTAAAGTCAAACAATGAAGATTTGTTATAATCCCGATTTTGTATTCACCTATAAAGCTTAAAGTCAAACAATGAAGATTTGTTATAATCCCGATTTTTGTATTCACCCTATAAAGCTAAACAATGAAGATTTGGTTATAATCCCGAATTTTGTATTCACCCTATAAAGCTAATCAAACAATGAAGATTTGTTATAATCCCCTTTTGTATTCACCCTATAAAGCTTAAAAACAATGTCAAACAATGAAGATTTGTTATAATCCCGATTTTTGTATTCACCCTATAAAGCTTAAAGTCAAACAATGAAGATTTGTTATAATCCCGATTTTTGTATTCCCCTATAAAGCTTAAAAGTCAAACAATGAAGATTTGTTATAATCCCGATTTTTGTATTCACCCTATAAAGCTTAAAAGTCAAACAATGAAGATTTGTTATAATCCCGATTTTTGTATTCACCTAAAGCTTAAAGTCAAACAATGAAGATTTGTTATAATCCCGATTTTGTATTCACCCTATAAAGCTTAAAAGTCAAACAATGAAGATTTGTATAATCCCGATTTTTGTATTCACCCTATAAAGCTTAAAAAGTCAAACAATGAAATTTGTTATAATCCCGATTTTTGTATTCACCTATAAAGCTTAAAGTGAAACAATGAAGATTTGTTATAATCCCAATGATTTTGTATTCACCCTATAAAGCTTAAAGTCAAACAATGAAGATTTGTTATAATCCCAATTTTGTATTCACCCTATAAAGCTTAAAGTCAAACAATGAAGATTTGTTATAATCCCGATTTTGTATTCACCCTATAAAAGCTTAAAGTCAAACAATGAAGATTTGTTATAATCCCGATTTTTGTATTCACCCTATAAAAGCTTAAAGTCAAACAATGAAGATTTGTTATTTTTATAATCCCAAACAATTTTTTATATTCACCCTATAAAGCTTAAAGTCAAACAATGAAGATTTGTTATAATCCCCGATTTTTGTATTCACCCTATAAAGCTTAAAAGTCAAACAATGAAGATTTGTTATAATCCCGATTTTTGTATTCACCCTATAAAGCTTAAAGTCAAACAATGAAGATTTGTTATAATCCCGATTTTTGTATTCACCCTATAAAGCTTAAAGTCAAACAATGAAGATTTGTTATAATCCCAATTTTATATTCACCCTATAAAGCTTAAAGTCAAACAATGAAGATTTGTTATAATCCCGATTGTTGTATTCACCCTATAAAAGCTTAAAGTCAAACAATGAAGATTTGTTATAATCCCTCATATAAAGCTTAAAGTCAAACAATGAAGATTTGTTATAATCCCGATTTTTGTATTCACCCTATAAAGCTTAAAGTCAAACAATGAAGATTTGTTATAATCCCGATTTTTGTATTCACCCTATAAAGCTTAAAGTCAAACAATGAAGATTTGTTATAATCCCAATTTTTGTATTCACCCTATAAAGCTTAAAGTCAAACAATGAAGATTTGTTATAATCCCGATTTTTGTATTCACCCTATAAAGCTTAAAGTCAAACAATGAAGATTTGTTATAATCCCGATTTTTGTATTCACCCTATAAAGCTTAAAGTCAAACAATGAAGATTTGTTATAATCCCGATTTTTGTATTCACCCTATAAAAACTTAAAGTCAAACAATGAAGATTTGTTATAATCCCAATTTTGTATTCACCCTATAAAGCTTAAAGTCAAACAATGAAGATTTGTTATAATCCCAATTTTTGTATTCACCCTATAAAGCTTAAAGTCAAACAATGAAGATTTGTTATAATCCCGTTTTTGTTTCACCCTATAAAGCTTAAAGTCAAACAATGAAGATTTGTTATAATCCCGATTTTGTATTCACCCTATAAAGCAATCAAACAATGAAGATTTGTTATAATCCCGATTTTGTATTCACCTATAAAGCTATAAACAATGAAGATTTGTTATAATCCCAATTTTTTTGTATTCTTAAAGTCAAACAATGAAGATTTGTTATAATCCCGATTGTTGTATTCAATAAAGTCAAAGTCAAACAATGAAGATTTTAAAGCATAATCCCAATTTTTGTATTCACCCTATAAAGCTTAAAAAGTAAACAATGAAGATTTGTTATAATCCCGATTGTTGTATTCACCTATAAAGCTTAAAGTCAAACAATGAAGATTTGTTATAATCCCGATTTTTGTATTCACCCTATAAAGCTTAAAAGTCAAACAATGAAGATTTGTTATAATCCCAATTTTGTATTCACCCTATAAAGCTTAAAGTCAAACAATGAAGATTTGTTATAATCCAGATTTTTGTATTCCCCCTATAAAGCTTAAAGTCAAACAATGAAGATTTGTTATAATCCCGATTTTGTATTCCCCCTATAAAGCTTAAAGTCAAACAATGAAGATTTGTTATAATCCCAATTTTTGTATTCACCCTATAAAGCTTAAAGTCAAACAATGAAACACCCTAAAAGCTTAAAGTCAAACAATGAAGATTTGTTATAATCCCGATTTTTGTATTCACCCTATAAAGCTTAAAGTCAAACAATAAAGATTTGTGATAATCCCGATTTTTGTATTCACCCTATAAAGCTTAAATCAAACAATGAAGATTTGTTATAATCCCGATTTTTGTATTCACCCTATAAAGCTTAAAGTCAAACAATGAAGATTTGTTATAATCCCGATTTTTGTATTCACCCTATAAAGCTTAAAGTCAAACAATGAAGATTTGTTATAATCCCAATTTTTGTATTCACCCTATAAAGCTTAAAGTCAAACAATGAAGATTTGTTATAATCCCGATTGTTGTATTCACCTATAAAGCAAGTCAAACAATGAAGATTTGTTATAATCCCGATTTTGTATTCACCCTATAAAGCTTAAAGTCAAACAATGAAGATTTGTTATAATCCCGATTTTTGTATTCACCCTATAAACTTCAAACAATGAAGATTTGTTATAATCCCGATTTTGTATTCACCTATAAAGCTTAAAGTCAAACAATGAAGATTTGTTATAATCCCAATTTTTGTATTCACCCTATAAAAACTTAAAGTCAAACAATGAAGATTTGTTATAATCCCGATTTTTGTATTCACCCTATAAAGCTTAAAGTCAAACAATGAAGATTTGTTATAATCCCGATTTTGTATTCACCCTATAAAGCTTAAAGTCAAACAATGAAGATTTGTTATAATCCCGATTTTTGTATTCACCCTATAAAGCTTAAAGTCAAACAATGAAGATTTGTTATAATCCCGATTTTGTATTCACCCTATAAAGCTTAAGTCAAACAATGAAGATTTGTTATAATCCCGATTTTGTATTCACCCTATAAAGCTTAAAGTCAAACAATGAAGATTTGTTATAATCCCAATTTTGTATTCACCCTATAAAGCCAAACAATGAAGATTTGTTATAATCCCAATTTTTGTATTCACCCTATAAAGCTTAAAACAAACAATGAAGATTTGTTATAATCCCAATTTTTGTATTCACCCTATAAAAAGCTTAAAGTCAAACAATGAAGATTTGTTATAATCCCGATTTTTGTATTCACCCTATAAAGCCAAACAATGAAGATTTGTTATAATCCCCCCTATAAAGCTTAAAGTCAAACAATGAAGATTTGTTTATAATCCCAATTTTTGTATTCACCCTATAAAGCTTAAGTCAAACAATGAAGATTTGTTATAATCCCGATTTTTTATTCACCCTATAAAGCTTAAATCAAACAATGAAGATTTGTTATAATCCCGATTGTTGTATTCACCTATAAAGCTTAAAGTCAAACAATGAAGATTTGTTATAATCCCGATTTTTGTATTCACCCTATAAAGCTTAAAGTCAAACAATGAAGATTTGTTATAATCCCGATTTTGTATTCACCTATTCAAAGTCAAACAATGATTTGTTATAAATTCACCCTATAAAGTCAAACAATGAAGATTTGTTATAATCCCGATTTTTGTATTCACCCTATAAAGCTTAAAAAACAATGAAGATCAAACCCTAATGAAGATTTGTTATAATCCCAATTTTTTGTATTCACCCTATAAAGCTTAAAGTCAAACAATGAAGATTTGTTTATAATCCCAATTTTTGTATTCACCCTATAAAGCAAAAGTCAAACAATGAAGATTTGTTATAATCCCGATTTTGTATTCACCTATAAAGCTTAAAAGTCAAACAATGAAGATTTGTTATAATCCCGATTTTGTATTCACCCTATAAAGCTTAAAGTCAAACAATGAAGATTTGTTATAATCCCGATTTTTTGTATTCACCCTATAAAAAGCTTAAAAATCAAACAATGAAGATTTGTTATAATCCCGATTTTGTATTCACCCTATAAAGCAAAAAGTCAAACAATGAAGATTTGTTATAATCCCAATTTTGTATTCACCCTATAAAGCTTAAAGTCAAACAATGAAGATTTGTTATAATCCCAATTTTGTATTCACCTATAAAGCTTAAAGTCAAACAATGAAGATTTGTTATAATCCCGATTGTTGTATTCACCCTATAAAGCTTAAAGTCAAACAATGAAGATTTGTTATAATCCCGATTTTTGTATTCACCCTATAAAGCTTAAAAAGTCAAACAATGAAGATTTGTTATAATCCCGATTTTGTATTCACCCTATAAAGCTTAAAGTCAAACAATGAAAGATTTGTTATAATCCCGATTTTTGTATTCACCTATAAAGCTTAAAGTCAAACAATGAAGATTTGTTATAATCCCGATTTTGTATTCACCCTATAAAGCTTAAGTCAAACAATGAAGATTTGTTATAATCCCGATTTTTGTATTCACCCAAACAATGAAGATTTGTTAAATCCCATTTTTGTATTCACCCTATAAAGCTTAAAGTCAAACAATGAAGATTTGTTATAATCCCGATTTTTGTATTCACCCTATAAAGCTTAAAGTCAAACAATGAAGATTTGTTATAATCCCGATTTTGTATTCACCCTATAAAGCTTAAAGTCAAACAATGAAGATTTGTTATAATCCCAATTTTGTATTCACCCTATAAAGCTTAAAGTCAAACAATGAAGATTTGTTATAATCCCGATTTTGTATTCACCTATAAAGCTTAAAGTCAAACAATGAAGATTTATTATAATCCCGATTATTTGTCAATAAAGCTTAAAGTCAAACAATGAAGATTTGTTATAATCCCCGATTTTGTATTCACCCTATAAAGCTTAAAGTCAAACAATGAAGATTTGTTATAATCCCGATTTTTGTATTCACCTATAAAGCTTAAAGTCAAACAATGAAGATTTGTTATTATAATCCCAATTTTTGTATTCCCCTTCATAAAAGCTTAAAAGTCAAACAATGAAGATTTGTTATAATCCCAATTTTGTATTCACCTATAAAGCTTAAAGTCAAACAATGAAGATTTGTTATAATCCCGATTGTTGTATTCACCCTATAAAGCTTAAAGTCAAACAATGAAGATTTGTTATAATCCCGATTGTTGTATTCACCCTATAAAGCTTAAAGTCAAACAATGAAGATTTGTTATAATCCCGATTTTTCACCCTATAAAGTATTCACCCTATAAAGCTTAAAGTCAAACAATGAAGATTTGTTATAATCCCGATTTTTGTATTCACCCTATAAAGCTTAAAGTCAAACAATGAAGATTTGTTATAATCCCGATTTTTGTATTCACCCTATAAAGCTTAAAGTCAAACAATGAAGATTTGTTATAATCCCGATTTTGTATTCACCCTATAAAGCTTAAAGTCAAACAATGAAGATTTGTTATAATCCCGA
Organism: Acanthosepion pharaonis; assembly: GCA_903632075.3. NCBI lineage: Eukaryota > Metazoa > Mollusca > Cephalopoda > Sepiida > Sepiidae > Acanthosepion > Acanthosepion pharaonis. The sequence continues at coordinate 598,226 of CAHIKZ030004770.1, read as the reverse complement.
TTTTTGTATTCACCCTATAAAGCTTAAATCAAACAATGAAGATTTGTTATAATCCCGATTTTTGTATTCACCCTATAAAGCTTAAAGTCAAACAATGAAGATTTGTTATAATCCCATTTTTGTATTCATATAAAGCTTAAAGTCAAACAATGAAGATTTGTTATAATCGATTTGTATTCCCCTATAAAGCTTAAGTCAAACAATGAAGATTTGTTATAATCCCTTTTTGTATTCACCTATAAAGCTTAAAGTCAAACAATGAAGATTTGTTATAATCCCATTTTTGTATTCACCCTATAAAGCTTAAAGTCAAACAATGAAGATTTGTTTATAATCCCGATTTTTGTATTCACCCTATAAAGCTTAAAGTCAAACAATGAAGATTTGTTATAATCCAATTTTTGTATTCACCCCTATAAAGCTTAAAGTCAAACAATGAAGATTTGTTATAATCCCGATTTTGTATTCACCCTATAAAGCTTAAAAAGTCAAACAATGAAGATTTGTTTATAATCCCATTTTTGTATTCCCCTATAAAGCAAACAATAAGTTTGTTAAACAATGAAGATTTTTGTTATAATCCCGATTTTGTATTCACCCTATAAAGCAAGTCAAACAATGAAGATTTGTTATAATCAAAAAGCAATGAAACAATGAAGATTTGTTATAATCCCGATTTTTGTATTCACCCTATAAAGCTTAAAGTCAAACAATGAAGATTTGTTATAATCCCGATTTTTTATTCACCCTATAAAGCTTAAAGTCAAACAATGAAGATTTGTTATAATCCCGATTTTTGTATTCACCCTATAAAGCTTAAAGTCAAACAATGAAGATTTGTTATAATCCCAATTTTTGTATTCACCCTATAAAGCTTAAAGTCAAACAATGAAGATTTATTTATAATCCCGATTTTTGTATTCACCTATAAAGCTTAAAGTCAAACAATGAAGATTAATCCCGATTTTGTATTCAATAAAGCCAAACAATGAAGATTTGTTATAATCCCGATTTGTATTCACCTATAAAGCTTAAAGTCAAACAATGAAGATTTGATTTGTTTCACCCTATAATCCAAACAATTTTGTATTCCCCACCTATAAAGCTTAAAGTCAAACAATGAAGATTTGTTATAATCCCGATTTTTTGTATTCACCCTATAAAGCTTAAAGTCAAACAATGAAGATTTGTTATAATCCCGATTTTGTATTCACCCTATAAAGCTTAAAGTCAAACAATGAAGATTTGTTATAATCCCGATTTTTGTATTCACCCTATAAAGTCAAACAATGAAGATTTGTCAAACCTGAATGAAGATTTGAAGATTTGTTATAATCCCGATTTTTGTATTCACCCTATAAAGCTTAAAGTCAAACAATGAAGATTTTATTTGTTATAATCCCCTATAAAGCTTAAAGTCAAACAATTTTGTTATTCACCACCTATAAAGCTTAAAAGTCAAACAATGAAGATTTGTTATAATCCCGATTTTGTATTCACCCTATAAAGCTTAAAGTCAAACAATGAAGATTTGTTATAATCCCGATTTTGTATTCACCCTATAAAAGCTTAAAAGTCAAACAATGAAGATTTGTTATAATCCCGATTTTTGTATTCACCCTATAAAGCTTAAAGTCAAACAATGAAGATTTGTTTATAATCCCGATTTTTGTATTCACCTATAAAGCTAAAGTCAAACAATGAAGATTTGTTATAATCCTGATTTTTGTATTCACCCTATAAAAGTCAAACAATGAAGATTTGTTAAAATCCAGTCAAACAATGAAGATTTGTTATAATCCCCGTTTTTTATATTCACCCTATAAAGCTTAAAGTCAAACAATGAAGATTTATTTATAATCCCGATTTTGTATTCACCCTATAAAGCTTAAAGTCAAACAATGAAGATTTGTTATAATCCCGATTTTGTATTCACCTATAAAGCTTAAAGTCAAACAATGAAGATTTGTTATAATCCCGATTTTTGTATTCACCCTATTTAAAGTCAAATTAAATGAAACATTTGTTATAATCCCGATTTTTGTATTCACCTATAAAGCAAAAGTCAAACAATGAAGATTTGTTATAATCCCGATTTTGTATTCACCCTATAAAGCTTAAAGTCAAACAATGAAGATTTGTTATAATCCCATTTTTGTATTCACCCTATAAAGATTAAAGTCAAACAATGAAGATTTGTTATAATCCCCGATTTTGTATTCACCCTAAAAGCTTAAAGTCAAACAATGAAGATTTGTTATAATAATCCCATTTTGTATTCACCCTATAAAGCTTAAAAGTCAAACAATGAAGATTTGTTATAATCCCGATTTTTGTATTCACCCTATAAAGCAAGTCAAACAATGAAGATTTGTTATAATCCAGATTTTGTATTCACCTATAAAGTCAAACAATGAAGATTTGTTATAATCCAATTTTGTATTCCCCTATAAAGCTTAAAATCAAACAATGAAGAAGATTTGTTATAATCCCAATTTTTGTATTCCCCTATAAAGCTTAAAATCAAACAATGAAGATTTGTTATAATCCCAATTTTTGTATTCACCCTATAAAGCTTAAAAAGTCAAACAATGAAGATTTGTTATAATCCCAATTTTTGTATTCACCCTATAAAGTATTCAAACAATGATAAATCCCAATTTTGTATTCACCCTATAAAAAGTCAAACAATGAAGATTTGTTATAATCCCGATTTTTGTATTCACCCTATAAAGCTTAAAGTCAAACAATGAAGATTTTTATAATCCAAACAATGATTTTGTATTCACCCTATAAAGCAAACAATGAAGATTTGTTATAATCCCGATTTTTATTCACCCTATAAAGCAAAAGTCAAACAATGAAGATTTGTTATAATCCCGATTTTTATTCACCCTATAAAGCTTAAAGTCAAACAATGAAGATTTGTTATAATCCCGATTTTTGTATTCACCCTATAAAGCTTAAAGTCAAACAATGAAGATTTGTTATAATCCCGATTTTGTATTCACCTATAAAGCTTAAAGTCAAACAATGAAGATTTGTTATAATCCCGATTTTTGTATTCACCCTATAAAGCTTAAAGTCAAACAATGAAGATTTGTTATAATCCCCGATTTTTGTATTCACCCTATAAAGCTTAAAGTCAAACAATGAAGATTTGTTATAATCCCGATTTTGTATTCACCCTATAAAGCTTAAAGTCAAACAATGAAGATTTGTTATAATCCCGATTTGATTTTTGCATTCAACAATGAAGATTTGTTAATCCCGATTTTGTATTCACCTATAAAGTCAAACAATGAAGATTTGTTATAATCCCCGATTTTTGTATTCACCCTATAAAGCTTAAAGTCAAACAATGAAGATTTGTTATAATCCCCTATTTTTGTATTCACCTATAATCCCGATTTTTTAAAGTCAAAAAATGAAGATTTGTTATAATCCCGATTTTTGTATTCACCCTATAAAGCTTAAAAGTCAAACAATGAAGATTTGTTATAATCCCGATTTTTGTATTCACCCTATAAAGCTTAAAGTCAAACAATGAAGATTTGTTATAATCCTGATTTTTGTATTCACCCTATAAAAGCTTAAAGTCAAACAATGAAGATTTGTTATAATCCCGATTTTGTATTCACCCTATAAAGCTTAAAGTCAAACAATGAAGATTTGTTATAATCCCGATTGTTGTATTCACCCTATAAAGCTTAAAGTCAAACAATGAAGATTTGTTATAATCCCGATTGTTGTATTCACCCTATAAAGCTTAAAGTCAAACAATGAAGATTTGTTATAATCCAGATTTTTGTATTCACCCTATAAAGCTTAAAGTCAAACAATGAAGATTTGTTATAATCCAGATTTTTGTATTCCCAATTTTTGTATTCCTAAAGCTTAAGTAAACAATGAAGAAAATCAAACCTAAAAGCTGAAGATTTGTTATAATCCCGATTTTGTATTCACCCTATAAAGCTTAAAGTCAAACAATGAAGATTTGTTATAATCCCGATTTTGTATTCACCTATAAAGCTTAAAGTCAAACAATGAAGATTAATAATCCCAATTTTGTATTCACCCTATAAAGCTTAAAAGTCAAACAATGAAGATTTGTTTATAATCCCGATTGTTGTATTCACCCTATAAAACTTTAAAGTCAAACAATGAAGATTTGTTATTTGTTATAATCCCAATGATTTTTGTATTCACCCTATAAAGCTTAAAAGTCAAACAATGAAGATTTTGTTATAATCCCGATTTTTGTATTCACCTATAAAGTTTTTAAAGTCAAACAATGAAGATTTGTTATAATCCCGATTTTTGTATTCACCCTATAAAGCTTAAAGTCAAACAATGAAGATTTGTTATAATCCCGATTTTTGTATTCACCCTATAAAGCTTAAAGTCAAACAATGAAGATTTATTATAATCCCGATTTTTGTATTCACCCTATAAAGCTTAAAAGTCAAACAATGAAGATTTGTTATAATCCCGATTTTGTATTCACCCTAAAAGCTTAAAGTCAAACAATGAAGATTTGTTATAATCCCGATTTTTGTATTCATAAAGCTTAAAGTCAAACAATGAAGATTTGTTATAATCCCGATTTTGTATTCACCCTATAAAGCTTAAAAGTCAAACAATGAAGATTTGTTATAATCCCGATTTTGTATTCACCCTATAAAGCTTAAAGTCAAACAATGAAGATTTGTTATAATCCCAATTTTTGTATTCACCCTATAAAGCAAGTCAAACAATGAAGATTTGTTATAATCCCGATTTTTGTATTCACCCTATAAAGCTTAGTCAAACAATGAAGATTTTTATAATCCCGATTTTGTATTCACCCTATAAAGCTTAAAGTCAAACAATGAAGATTTGTTATAATCCCGATTTTTGTATTCACCCTATAAAGCTTAAAGTCAAACAATGAAGATTTGTTATAATCCCGATTTTTGTATTCACCCTATAAAGCTTAAAGTCAAACAATGAAGATTTGTTATAATCCCGATTTTTGTATTCACCCTATAAAAGCTTAAAGTCAAACAATGAAGATTTGTTATAATCCCCGATTAAATTTTGTATTCACCCTATAAACTTAAAGTCAAACAATGAAGATTTGTTATAATCCCGATTTTTGTATTCACCCTATAAAGCTTAAAGTCAAACAATGAAGATTTGTTATAATCCCGATTTTTTGTATTCACCCTATAAAGCAAAGTCAAACAATGAAGATTTGTTATAATCCCGATTTTTGTTTTTGTATTCAATTTTTTATAATCCCTATAAAGCTTAAAGTCAAACAATGAAGATTTGTTAATAATCCCCTATAAAGAAGTTTTTGTTATTCACCCCTATAAAGCAAAAGTCAAACAATGAAGATTTGTTATAATCCCAATTTTGTATTCACCCTATAAAGCTTAAAGTCAAACAATGAAGATTTGTTATAATCCCAATTTTTGTATTCACCTATAAAGCTTAAAGTCAAACAATGAAGATTTGTTATAATCCCGATTTTTGTATTCACCCTATAAAGCTTAAAATCAAACAATGAAGATTTGTTATAATCCAGATTTTTGTATTCACCCTAAACAATAAAGCTTTGTAAAGTCAAACAATGAAGATTTGTTATAATCCCCGATTTTTGTATTCACCCTATAAAGCTTAAAGTCAAACAATGAAGATTTGTTATAATCCCGATTTTTGTATTCACCCTATAAAGCTTAAAAGTCAAACAATGAAGATTTGTTATAATCCCGATTTTGTATTCACCTATAAAGCTTAAAGTCAAACAATGAAGATTTGTTATAATCCCAATTTTTGTATTCACCCTATAAAGCAAAGTCAAACAATGAAGATTTGTTATAATCCCGATTTTTGTATTCCCCTATAAAGCTTAAAGTCAAACAATGAAGATTTGTTTATAATCCCGATTTTGTATTCACCCTATAAAGCTTAAAGTCAAACAATGAAGATTTGTTATAATCCACCTATAAAGATTTTTAATATTCACCCTATAAAGCTTAAAGTCAAACAATGAAATTTGATAATCCTGATTTTGTTTCATAATCCAAACAACAATGAAGATTTGTTATTCCCGATTTTTGTATTCACCCTATAAAGCTTAAAAGTCAAACAATGAAGATTTTATTATTCCCAATTTTGTATTCAATAAAGCCAAACAATGAAGATTTGTTATAATCCCCTTTGTATTCACCCTATAAAGCTTAAAGTCAAACAATGAAGATTTGTTATAATCCCGATTTTGTATTCACCCTATAAAGCTTAAAGTCAAACAATGAAGATTTGTTATAATCCCGATTTTTGTATTCACCCTATAAAGCTTAAAGTCAAACAATGAAGATTTGTTATAATCCCGATTTTTGTATTCACCCTATAAAGCTTAAAGTCAAACAATGAAGATTTGTTTATAATCCCGATTTTTGTATTCACCCTATAAAGCTTAAAGTCAAACAATGAAGATTTGTTATAATCCCGATTTTTTGTATTCACCCTAAAGCTTAAAGTCAAACAATGAAGATTTGTTATAATCCCGATTTTGTATTCACCTATAAAGCTTAAAAGTCAAACAATGAAGATTTGTTATAATCCCGATTTTGTATTCACCCTAAACAATGAAAGTTATAATCCCGATTTTGTAAAGTCAAACAATGAAGATTTGTTATAATCCCGATTTTTGTATTCACCCTATAAAACAAGTCAAAAAGTCAAACAATGAAGATTTGTTTATAATCCCCGATTTGTATTCACCCCATAAAGCTTAAAGTCAAACAATGAAGATTTGTTATAATCCAGATTTTGTATTCACCCTATAAAGCTTAAAGTCAAAACAATGAAGATTTGTTATAATCCCGATTTTGTATTCCCCTATAAAGATTAAAGTCAAACAATGAAGATTTGTTATAATCCCAATTTTGTATTCACCCTATAAAGCTTAAAGTCAAACAATGAAGATTTGTTATAATCCCAATTTTTGTATTCACCCTATAAAGCTTAAAATCAAACAATGAAGATTTTGTTATAATCCCGATTTTGTATTCACCTATAAAGCTTAAAGTCAAACAATGAAGATTTGTTATAATCCAGATTTTTGTATTCACCCTATAAAGCTTAAAATCAAACAATGAAGATTTGTTTATAATCCAGATTTTGTATTCACCCTATAAAGCAAAGTCAAACAATGAAGATTTGTTATAATCCTGATTTTTTGTATTCACCCTATAAAGCTTAAAGTCAAACAATGAAGATTTATTTATAATCCCGATTTTTGTATTCACCCTTATCAAACAATGCCCATTTTAACCTATAAAGTTAAAGTCAAACAATGAAGATTTGTTATAATCCTGATTTTTGTATTCACCCTATAAAATCCCCATTTTTGTATTCTTAAAGTCAAACAATGAAGATTTGTTATAATCCAATTTTGTATTCACCTATAAAGCAAGTTGAAGATTTGTTATAATCCCAATTTTGTATTCACCCTATAAAGCTTAAGTCAAACAATGAAGATTTGTTATAATCCCAATTTTGTATTCACCCTATAAAGCTTAAAGTCAAACAATGAAGATTTGTTATAATCCCGATTTTGTATTCACCCTATAAAGCTTAAAAGTCAAACAATGAAGATTTTTTGTTTCACCCTATTTTTGTTTTGTATTCCCTATAAGCTTAAAGTCAAACAATGAAAGATTTGTTTATAATCCCCGATTTTTGTATTCACCCTATAAAAGTCAAACAATTTTGTTATAATCCTGTTTTTGTCAATAAAGCAAAAGAAACAATGAATATTTGTTATAATCCCGATTTTGTATTCACCTATAAAGCTTAAAGTCAAACAATGAAGATTTGTTATAATCCCGATTTTTGTATTCACCTATAAAGCTTAAAAGTCAAACAATGAAGATTTGTTATAATCCAATTTTGTATTCACCCTATAAAGCTTAAAGTCAAACAATGAAGATTTGTTATAATCATTTTTTGTATTCCCTATAAAGCTTAAAGTCAAACAATGAAGATTTGTTATAATCCCGATTTTTGTATTCACCCTATAAAGCTTAAAGTCAAACAATGAAGATTTGTTATAATCCCGATTTTTGTATTCACCCTATAAAGCTTAAAGTCAAACAATGAAGATTTCCCAATTTTTGTATTCACCCCTATAAAACTTAAGTCAAACAATGAAGATTTTATAATCCCGATTGTTGTATTCACCCTATAAAGCTTTAAAGTCAAACAATGAAGATTTGTTATAATCCTTTGATTTTTGTATTCACCCTATAAAGCTTAAAGTCAAACAATGAAGATTTGTTATAATCCCGATTTTGTATTCACCTATAAAGATTAAAGTCAAACAATGAAGATTTGATTTTTGTATTCACCCTATAAAGCCAAACAATGATTTGATTATAATCCCCGATTTTTGTATTCACCCTATAAAGCTTAAAGTCAAACAATGAAGATTTGATAATCCCATTTTTGTATTCACCCTATAAAGCCCAAAGTCAAACAATGAAGATTTTTTGTATATAAAACAAGTCGATTTTTGTATTCACCCTATAAAAGCTTAAAAGTCAAACAATGAAGATTTGTTATAATCACCTATAAAGAATTTTTATTATTCACCCTATAAACTTTAAAGTCAAACAATGAAGATTTGTTATAATCCCGATTTTTGTATTCACCCTAAAGCTTAAAGTCAAACAATGAAGATTTTATTTATAATCCCGATTTTTTATTCACCCTATAAAGCTTAAAGTCAAACAATGAAGATTTGTTATAATCCTGATTTTTTATTCACCCTATAAAAGTCAAACAATGAAGATTTGTTATAATCCCGATTTTTGTATTCAAAAAGCAATGAAGATTTGTTATAATCCCGATTTTGTATTCACCCTATAAAGCTTAAAAGTCAAACAATGAAGATTTGTTATAATCCCGATTTTGTATTCACCCTATAAAGATTAAAAACAATGAAGGTTTGTTATAATCCCGATTTTGTATTCACCCTATAAAGCTTAAAGTCAAACAATGAAGATTTGTTATAATCCCCGATTTTTGTATTCACCTATAAAGCTTAAAATCAAACAATGAAGATTTGTTATAATCCCAATTGTTGTATTCACCCTATAAAACTTAAAGTCAAACAATGAAAGATTTGTTATAATCCCGATTTTGTATTCACCTATAAAAGTTAAAGTCAAACAATGAAGATTTGTTATAATCCCGATTTTTGTATTCACCTATAAAGCTTAAAGTCAAACAATGAAGATTTGTTATAATCCCGATTTTGTATTCACCCTATAAAGCTTAAAGTCAAACAATGAAAGATTTTTGTTTCATAATCCCAATTTTTGTATTCACCCTATAAAGCTTAAAGTCAAACAATGAAGATTTGTTATAATCCCGATTTTGTATTCACCTATAAAAGCTTTAAAGTCAAACAATGAAGATTTGTTATAATCCCCGATTTTGTATTCACCCTATAAAGCAAAGTCAAACAATGAAGATTTATTTATAATCCCATATTTTTGTATTCACCCTATAAAGCTTAAAGTCAAACAATGAAGATTTGTTTATAATCCCCGATTGTTGTATTCACCCTATAAAGCTTAAAGTCAAACAATGAAGATTTGTTATAATCCCAATTTTTTGTATTCACCTATAAAGCTTAAAGTCAAACAATGAAGATTTTGTTATAATCCCGATTTTGTATTCACCTATAAAAGCAAAAGTCAAACAATGAAGATTTGTTATAATCCCGATTTTTGTATTCACCCTATAAAAGCTTAAAGTCAAACAATGAAAGATTTGTTATAATCCCCGTTTTGTATTCACCCTATAAAGCTTAAAATCAAACAATGAAGATTTATTTATAATCCCAATTTTGTATTCACCCCATATCAAACAATGAAGATTTATCAAATTCAATGAAGATTTATTATAATCCCAATTTTGTATTCACCCTATAAACTTAAAGTCAAACAATGAAGATTTGTTATAATCCCGATTTTTGTATTCACCCTATAAAAAGCTTAAAGTCAAACAATGAAGATTTATAATCCCGATTTTTGTATTCACCTATTTTCAAACAATGTTTGTTCATATTCCTTTTTGTATTCAAAAGCTTAAATCAAACAATGAAGATTTTGTTATCGAATTCACCCTATAAAGCTTAAGTCAAACAAAGATTTGTTATAATCCCGATTTTTTGTATTCACCCTATAAAGCTTAAAGTCAAACAATGAAGATTTGTTATAATCCCAATTTTTTATTCACCCTTCACCCTATAAATCCAATTTTGCACCCTTAAAATCAAACAATGAAGATTTGTTATAATCCCCGATTTTTGTATTCACCCTATAAAGCAAAAAAGTCAAACAATGAAGATTTGTTATAATCCCGATTTTGTATTCACCCTATAAAGCTTAAAGTCAAACAATGAAGATTTGTTATAATCCCGATTTTTGTATTCACCTATAAAACTTAAAAGTCAAACAATGATGATTTGTTATAATCGATTTTTGTATTCACCCTATAAAAGCTTAAAGTCAAACAATGAAGATTTGTTATAATCCCGATTTTTGTATTCCCCTATAAACTTAAAAGTCAAACAATGAAGATTTGTTATAATCCCACGTTGTTGTATACCCCTATAAAACAGATCCAAACAATGAATATTTATTTATAATCCCAATTTTGTATTCACCTAACAATGAAGAGTTTGTTATAATCCCAATTTTGTATTCACCTATAAAGCTTAAAAGTCAAACAATGAAGATTTGTTATAATCCCGATTTTGTATTCACCCTATAAAGCTTAAAAATCAAACAATGAAGATTTGTTATAATCCCGATTTTGTATTCACCTATAAAAGTAAGTCAAACAATGAAGATTTGTTATAATCCCGATTTTTGTATTCACCTATAAAGATTAAATCAAACAATGAAGATTTGTTATAATCCCGATTGTTGTATTCACCCTATAAAGCTTAAAGTCAAACAATGAAGATTAGTTATAATCCCGATTGTTATTCACCTATAAACTTAAAGTCAAACAATGAAGATTTGTTATAATCCCGATTGTTGTATTCACCCTATAAACTTAAAGTCAAACAATGAAGATTTGTTATAATCCAGATTTTTGTATTCACCCTATAAAGCTTAAAGTCAAACAATGAAGATTTGTTATAATCCCAATTTTTGTATTCATCCTTTTAAGCTTAAAGTCAAACAATGAAGATTTGTTATAATCCCAATTTTTGTATTCACCCTATAAAGCATAAAGTCAAACAATGAAGATTTGTTATAATCCCGATTTTTGTATTCACCCTATAAAGCTTTCAAACAATGTTTGTGATAATCCGATTTTTGATTCACCTATAAAGCTTAAAGTCAAACAATGAAGATTTGTTATAATCCAATTTTGTGTTACCTATAAAGCAAGATCCAAACAATGATTTTTATAATCCCGTATTCCCTATAAAGCTTAAAAGTCAAACAATGAAGATTTAATTTATAATCCCGATTTGTATTCACCCTATAATTCAAACAATGATTTTTTTATAATCCCGATTGTTGTATTCACCTATAAACTTAAATCAAACAATGATTTATAATCCCGATTTTTGTATTCACCTATAAAGCTTAAACAATGAAGATTTGTTATAATCCCCGTTGTTGTTATTCACCCTATAAAAGCATAAGTCAAACAATGAAGATTTGTTTAATCCCGATTTTTGTATTCACCTTATAAACTTAAAAGTCAAACAATGAAGATTTGTTATAATCCCGATTTTGTATTCACCCTATAAAGCTTAAAAAATCAAACAATGAAGATTTATTTATAATCCCGATTTTTGTATTCACCCTATAAAGCTTAAATACAAACAATGAAGATTTGTTATAATCCCGATTTTTATATTCACCCTATAAAGCTTAAAGTCAAACAATGAAGATTTATTATAATCCCGATTTTTGTATTCCCCTATAAAGCTTAAAATCAAACAATGAAGATTTGTTATAATCAGATTTTGTATTCCCCTATAAAGCTTAAAGTCAAACAATGAATATTTGTTATAATCCCGATTTTTGTATTCACCTATAAAGCTTAAGAGTCAAACAATAAGATTTGTTATATAATTTTGTATTCCCTATAAAGAAGTCAAACAATGAAGATTTGTTATTCACCCAATAAAGCTTAAAGTCAAACAATGAAGATTTATTTATAATCCCCCTATAAAGATTATTTGTTATAATCCCGATTTTGTATTCACCCTATAAAGCTTAAGTCAAACAATGAAGATTTGTTATAATCCCGATTTTTGTATTCATCCTATAAAGCTTAAAATCCAACAATGAAGTTATTCGGTGTTGTATTCACCTATATAACAAGATTTTTGTTATTCACACCTATAAGCTTAAAGTCAAACAATGAAGATTTGTTATAATCCCAATTTTTGTATTCATCCTTTTAAGCAAGTCAAAACAATGATTTGTTATAATCCATTTTTGTATTCACCCTATAAAAGCATAAAGTCAAACAATGAAGATTTTGTTATAATCCCGATTATTTAGCCATTCACCTAAAGCTTAAAGTCTGAAGATTTGTTATAATCCCGTTGTTGTATTCACCCTATAAAGCAAGAACCAATGAAGATTTGTTTATAATCCCAATTTTTTATTTTCCCTATAAAAGCTTAAGAATCAAACAATGAAATTTGATTATAATCCCGATTGTTGTATTCACCCTATAAAGCTTAAGTCAAACAATGATTTATTAATCCAGATTTTGTATTCACCTATAAAGCTTAAGTCAAACAATGAAGATTTGTTATAATCCGGTGTTGTATTCACCTATAAAGCTTAAGTCAAACAATGAAGATTTGTTGTAATCCCCTATTGTTGTATTCACCCTATATTTGAAGAATTTTGTTATAATCGAATTTTTGTATTCACCTATAAAGCTTAAATCAAACAATGAAGATTTATTATAATCCCGATTTTTGTATTCACCTATAAAACTTTAAAGTCAAACAATGAAGAATTTGTTATAATCCCGATTTTGTATTCACCCTATAAGCAAGGTCAAACAATGAAGATTTGTTATAATCCCGTTTTGTATTCACCTATAAAGCTTAAGAATTAAACAATGAAGATTGTGATAATCCCGATTTTATTCACCCTATAAAGCTGATTTTGTATTTCACCCTATAAAGCTTAAGTCTGAAGATTTGTTAAATCCCAATTTTTGTATTCAAACAAATCAAACAATGAAAGATTTGTTCTAATCCCGATTGTTGTATTCACCCTATAAAGCTTAAGTCAAACAATGAAGATTTATTTATAATCCCAATTTTTTGTATTCACCCTATAAAACTTAAAAGTCAAACAATGAAAGATTTGTTATAATCCCAATTTTTGTATTCACCCTTAAAAAACAATGAAGAATTTGTTATAATCCCCGTTTATTTGTATTCACCCTATAAACAAGATTTGTTATAATCCCGATTTTTGTATTCCTTAAAAAGTCAACAATGAAGATTTGTTATAATCTGGTTTCACCCTATAAAGCTTAAATCAAACAATGAAGATTTGTTATAATCCCGATTTTTGTTCACCCTATAAAGCCCAATGAAGATTTGTTATAATCCCGTTTTTGTATAAAAAGCTTAAAAGTCAAACAATGAAGATTTGTTGCGTCCCAATTTTTGTATTCACTATAAAGCATAAAGTCAAACAATGAAGATTTGTTATAATCCCGATTGTTTTTTTCACCCTATAAAGCTTAAGGTCAAACAATGAAAGATTTGTTATAATCCCGATTTTTTCACCCTAAACTTCAAACAATATAAAGATTGTTGTATTCACCCTATAAAGTCGAACAATGAAGATTTGTTATAATCCATTATTTGTATTCACCCTATAAAGCTTAAAAACAATGAAGATTTGTTATAATCAAACAATCAAACAATGAAGATTTGTTATATAATTCCCCTATAAAGCAAGTCAAACAATGTTTGTATTCACCTATAAAGCTTAAAGTCAAACAATGAAGATTTGTTATAATCACCTATAAAAGCTTAAGTCAAACAATGTTTATTCACACCTAAAGCAAGTAAAGCTTTTGTAACCCTATAAAGTTAAGAATCAAATAATGAAGATTTGTTTATAATCCCCTATAAAGATTTTTGTATTCACCTATAAAGCTTAAGTCAAACAATGAATTAGTTATTTTGTTATAATCACCCTATAAAGCTTAAGAATTTTTTGTTATAATCCCCTATGTTGTATTCACCCTATAAAGCTTAAAGTCAAACAATGAATTTGTTATAATCCCATTTTGTATTCACCCTATAAACTTAAAAGTCAAACAATGAAGGTTTGTTATAATCCCAATTTTTGTATTCATCCTTTTTAAGCTTAAAAGTCAAACAATGAAGATTTGTTAATCCCAATTTTTTTGTATTCACCTATAAAGCATAAGATCAAACAATGAAGAATTTGTTATATCCCGATTGTTGTATTCACCTTATAAAAGCAAAGTCAAACAATGAAGATTTGTGATAATTTTTTGTATTCACCCTATAAAGCTTAAAGTCAAACAATGAAAGATTTGTTATAATCCCAATTTTGTGATTTTTAAGTCATTCACCTTAAAAGTCAAACAATGAAGATTTGTTATAATCCAGATTTTGTATTCACCTATAGCTTAAGTCAAACAATGAAGATTTGTTATAATAATTTAAATTTTGTATTCACCCTATAAAGCTTAAAGTCAAACAATGAAGATTTGTTATAATCCCACGATTTTTGTATTCCCCAAACAATGATAAAATCCAGATTTTGTATTCACCCTATAAGTCAAACAATGAAGATTTTATAATCGAATTTTGTAATCCCAAAATTTTTGTTATTCACCTATAAAGCTTAAAGTCAAACAATGAAGATTTGGTATAATCCCGATTGTTTGTATTCACCCTATAAAGCAAAGTCAAACAATGAAGATTTGTTATAATCCCAATTTTTGTATTCACCTATAAAGCTTAAATCAAACAATGAAAATTTATTTGCACCTATAAAGCTTAAAGTCAAACAATGAAGATTTGTTATAATCCGATTTTGTATTCACCCCTAAGTCAAACAATGCCCCGATTTTGTAACCTATAAAGTCAAACAATGAAGATTTGTTATAATCCCGATTTTTGTATTCCCCCTATAAGCTTAAAGTCAAACAATGAAGATTTGTTATAATCCCGATTTTTGTATTCACCCTATAAAACTTAAAGTCAAACAATGAAGATTTGTTATAATCCCGATTGTTATTATTCACTATAAAGCAAAGTCAAACAATGAAGATTAGTTATAATCCCGATTGTTGTATTCACCTATAAACTTAAAGTCAAACAATGAATATTTGTGATAATCGATTTTGTGTTACCCTATAAAGCTTAAAGTCAAACAATGAAGATTTGTTATAATCCATTTTGTATTCACCCTATAAAGCAAGTCAAACATTGAAGATTTGTTATAATCCCGATTTTTTGTATTCATCCTATAAAGCTTAAAAGTCCAAACAATGAAGATTTGTTATAATCCCCAATTTTTGTATTCACCCTATAAAAGCTTAAAGTCAAACAATGAAGATTTGTTATAATCCTTTTTGTATTCACCTATAAACTTAAAGTCAAACAATGAAGATTTGTTATAATCCTGATTTTGTATTCACCCTATAAAGCTTAAAGTCAAACAATGAAGATTTGTTATAATCCCGATTTTTGTATTCACCCTATAAAGCTTAAAGTCAAACAATGAAGATTTGTTATAATCCAGATTTTTTATTCACCTATCACCTAAAGCTTAAAGTCAAACAATGAAGATTTGTTATAATCCCGATTTTTGTATTCACCTATAAACAATGAAGATTTGTGTCAATTTTTGTATTCAAAAAGCAATGAAGATTTGTTATAATCCCAATTTTTGTATTCACCTATAAAGCTTAAATCAAACAATGAAGATTTGTTATAATCCCAATTTTTGTATTCACCCTATAAAGCTTAAAGTCAAACAATGAAGATTTGTTATAATCCCGATTGTTGTATTCACCTATAAAACTTAAAGTCAAACAATGAAGATTTGTTATAATCCCGATTTTGTATTCACCCTATAAAGCTTAAAAATCAAACAATGAAGATTTGTTATAATCCCGATTTTTGTATTCACCCTATAAGCTTAAAGTCAAACAATGAAGATTTGTTATAATCCCGATTTTGTATTCACCTATAAAGCTTAAAGTCAAACAATGAAGATTTGTTATAATCCCGATTTTTGTATTCATCCTATAAAGCTTAAAGTCAAACAATGAAGATTTGTTATAATCCCAATTTTTGTATTCACCCTATAAAGCATAAAGTCAAACAATGAAGATTTGTTATAATCCCGATTGTTGTATTCACCCTATAAAGCTTAAAGTCAAACAATGAAGATTTGTTATAATCCCGATTTTTGTATTCACCCTATAAAGCTTAAAGTCAAACAATGAAGATTTGTTATAATCCCGATTTTTGTATTCACCCTATAAAGCTTAAAGTCAAACAATGAAGATTTGTTATAATCCCAATTTTTGTATTCACCCTATAAAGCTTAAAATCAAACAATGAAGATTTGTTATAATCCCGATTTTGTATTCACCCTATAAAGCTTAAAGTCAAACAATGAAGATTTGTTATAATCCCCGATTTTTGTATTCACCCTATAAAGCATAAAGTCAAACAATGAAGATTTGTTATAATCCCGATTTTGTATTCACCCTATAAAGCTTAAAGTCAAACAATGAAGAAATCCCGATTTTGTATTCACCTATAAAGCTTAAAAAAGTCAAACAATGAAGATTTGTTAATCCCGATTTTTATATTCACCCTATAAAGCTAAAGTCAAACAATGAAGATTTATTTATAATCCCGATTTTTGTATTCAATTCTAATCAAACAATGAAGATTTTTTATAATCCCGATATTTGTATTCACCCTATAAAGCTTAAAGTCAAACAATGAAGATTTGTTATAATCCCGATTTTTGTATTCACCCTATAAACTTAAAGTCAAACAATGAAGATTTGTTATAATCCCGATTTTTGTATTCACCTATAAAGCTTAAAGTCAAACAATGAAGATTTGTTATAATCCCCATTTTTATTCACCTATAAAGCTTAAAGTCAAACAATGAAGATTTGTTATAATCCCGATTTTGTATTCACCCTATAAAGCTTAAAGTCAAACAATGAAGATTTGTTATAATCCCGATTTTTTGTATTCACCTATAAAGCTTAAAGTCAAACAATGAAGATTTGTTATAATCCCGATTTTGTATTCATCCTAAAAAGCTTTAAATCAAACAATGAAGATTTGTTATAATCCCAATTTTTGTATTCACCCTATAAAGCTTAAAGTCAAACAATGAAGATTTGTTATAATCCCGATTTTTTTGTATTCACCCTTATAAAGCTTCAAACAATGAAGATTTGTTATAAATTTTGTATTCACCTATAAAGAAATCAAACAATGATTTGTTATAATCCCGATTGTTGTATTCACCCTATAAAGCTTAAAGTCAAACAATGAAGATTTGTTATAATCCCGATTTTTGTATTCACCCTATAAAGCTTAAAAGTCAAACAATGAAGATTTGTTTATAATCCCGATTTTGTATTCACCCTATAAAGCTTAAAGTCAAACAATGAAGATTTTTGTATAATCCCTATAAAGCTTAAAAATCAAACAATGAAGATTTGTTATAATCCCAGATTTTGTATTCACCCTATAAAGCAAAGTCAAACAATGAAGATTTGTTATAATCCCAATTTTGTATTCACCCTATAAAGAAAATCAAACAATGAAGATTGTTATAATCCCGATTTTGTATTCACCCTATAAAGCTTAAAGTCAAACAATGAAGATTTGTTATAATCCCGATTTTTGTATTCACCTATAAAGCTTAAAGTCAAACAATGAAGATTTGTTTATAATCCCCGTTTTGTATTCACCCTATAAAAGCTTAAAGTCAAACAATGAAGATTTGTTATAATCCCGATTTTGTATTCACCCTATAAACTTAAAGTCAAACAATGAAGATTTGTTATAATCCCGATTATTTGTATTCATCCTATAAAGCTTAAAGTCAAACAATGAAGATTTGTTATAATCCTGATTGTTGTATTCACCCTATAAAGCAAATCAAACAATGAAGATTTGTTATAATCCCAATTTTGTATTCACCTATAAAGCTTAAAGTCAAACAATGAAGATTTGTTATAATCCCAATTTTTGTATTCACCCTATAAAGCTTAAAGTCAAACAATGAAGATTTGTTATAATCCCACTATAAAGCTTAAAGTTTTTATTTATAATCCCATTTTGTATTCCCCTATAAAGCATAAAATCAAACAATGAAGATTTGTTATAATCCCGATTTTTGTATTCACCTTATAAAGCTTAAAGTCAAACAATGAAAGATTTGTTTATAATCCCAATTGTTGTATTCACCTATAAAGCTTAAAGTCAAACAATGAAGATTTGTTATAATCCCAATTTTGTATTCACCCTATAAATCGCTTAAAGTCAAACAATGAAGATTTGTTATAATCCCGATTTTGTATTCACCCTATAAAGCTTAAACAATCAAACAATGAAGATTTGTTTCATAATCCAGATTTTTGTATTCACCCTATAAAGCTTAAAGTCAAACAATGAAGATTTGTTATAATCCCAATTTTGTATTCATCCTATAAAGCTTAAAGTCAAACAATGAATTTTTTATAATCCCAATTTTGTATTCACCCTATAAAGCTTAAAGTCAAACAATGAAGATTTGTTATAATCCCGATTTTTGTATTCACCCTATAAAGCTTAAAGTCAAAACAATGAAGATTTGTTATAATCCCAATTTTTGTATTCACCTATAAAGCTTAAAGTCAAACAATGAAGATTTGTTATAATCCCCTATAAAGCATTTTTGTATTCACCCTATAAAGCTTAAATCAAACAATGAAGATTTGTTATAATCCCAATTTTTGTATTCACCCTATAAAGTTTAATCCCGATTATTTGTCAAACAATGAAACATTTGTTATAATCCCGATTTTTGTATTCACCTATAAAGCTTAAAGTCAAACAATGAAGATTTGTTATAATCCCAATTTTGTATTCACCCTATAAAGCTTAAAGTCAAACAATGAAGATTTATTTATAATCCCAATTTTTGTATTCACCTATAAAGCATAAAGCAAACAATTAAAGTCAAATTCAATGAAGATTTGAAGATTTATAATCCCGATTTTTGTATTCACCCTATAAAGCTTAAAAAATCAAACAATGAAGATTTGTTTATAATCCCAATTTTTGTATTCACCTATAAAGCTTAAAATCAAACAATGAAGATTTGTTATAATCCCGATTTTTGTATTCACCTATAAAGCTTAAAGTCAAACAATGAAGATTTGTTATAATCCTGATTTTTGTATTCATCTTAAAGCTTAAAATCAAACAATGAAGATTTGTTATAATCCTGATTTTGTATTCACCCTAAAAGCTTAAAGTCAAACAATGAAGATTTGTTATAATCCCGATTTTTGTATTCACCCTATAAAGCTTAAAGTCAAACAATGAAGATTTGTTATAATCCCGATTGTTGTATTCACCCTATAAAGCTTAAAGTCAAACAATGAAGATTTGTTATAATCCCGATTTTTGTATTCACCCTATAAAGCTTAAAGTCAAACAATGAAGATTTGTTATAATCCAGATTTTTGTATTCACCCTATAAAGCTTAAAGTCAAACAATGAAGATTTGTTATAATCCCAATTTTTATTCACCCTATAAAGCTTAAAGTCAAACAATGAAGATTTGTTATAAATCCCAATTTTTGTATTCACCCTATAAAGCTTAAGTCAAACAATGAAGATTTGTTATAATCCCCGTTTTGTATTCACCTATAAAGCTTAAAGTCAAACAATGAAGATTTGTTTCATAATCCAGATTGTTGTATTCACCCTTTATAAAGCTTAAAGTCAAACAATGAAGATTTGTTATAATCCCGATTTTTGTATTCACCCTATAAAGCTTAAAGTCAAACAATGAAGATTTGTTATAATCCAGATTTTGTATTCACCCTATAAAGCTTAAAGTCAAACAATGAAGATTTGTTATAATCCCGATTTTTGTATTCACCCTATAAAGCTTAAAGTCAAACAATGAAGATTTGTTATAATCCCGATTGTTGTATTCACCCTATAAAGCTTAAAGTCAAACAATGAAGATTTGTTATAATCCAGATTTTGTATTCACCCTATAAAGCTTAAGTCAAACAATGAAGATTTGTTTATAATCCCAATTTTGTATTCACCCTATAAAGCTTAAAGTCAAAACAATGAAGATTTGTTATAATCCCAATTTTGTATTCACCCTATAAAGCTTAAGTCAAACAATGAAGATTTGTTATAATCCCAATTTTTGTATTCACCTATAAAGCTTAAGTCAAACAATGAAGATTTGTTATAATCCCCTATTTTGTATTCACCCTATAAAAGCATAAAGTCAAACAATGAAGATTTGTTATAATCCCAATTTTTGTATTCACCTATAAAGCTTAAAGTCAAACAATGAAGATTTGTTATAATCCCGAATTCACCTATAAAGCTTAAGTCCAATGATTTGTTATAATCCCGATTTTGTATTCACCTATAAAGCTTAAAATCAAACAATGAAGATTTGTTATAATCCCGATTGTTGTATTCACCTATAAAGCTTAAGTCAAACAATGAAGATTTTTATAATCCCGATTTTATTCACCCTAAAAGCAAATGAAACAATGATTTGTTATAATCCCGATTTTGTATTCACCCCAAATTCTATAAAGCTTAAAGTCAAACAATGAAGATTTGTTATAATCCTTGTATCCTATAAAGAAAGTCAAACAATGAAGATTTGTTTATAATCCCACCCTATAAAGCTTAAAGTCAAACAATGAAGATTTGTTATAATCCCAATTTTTGTATTTTTTGTATTCAAACAATGAAGATTTATTTAAATCCCGATTTGTGTTCCAGAAAAGTCAAACAATGAAGATTTGTTATAATCCCAATTTTTGTATTCACCTATAAAGCTTAAATCAAACAATGAAGATTTGTTATAATCCCAATTTTTTGTATTCACCCTATAAAGCTTAAAATCAAACAATGAAGATTTTTTATAATCCCGATTGTTGTATTCACCCTATAAAAGCTTTAAAAGTCAAACAATGAAGATTTGTTATAATCCAGATTTTGTATTCACCCTATAAAGCTTAAAGTCAAACAATGAAGATTTGTTATAATCCCGATTTTGTATTCACCCTATAAAGCTTAAAGTCAAACAATGAAGATTTGTTATAATCCCGATTTTTGTATTCATCCTATAAAGCTTAAAAGTCAAACAATGAAGATTTGTTATAATCCCAATTTTTGTATTCACCCTATAAAGCTTAAAGTCAAACAATGAAGATTTGTTATAATCCCGATTTTTGTATTCACCCTATAAACAATGAAGATTAAAATCCCGAGTCAAAACAATGAAGATTTGTTATAATCCCGATTTTGTATTCCCTATAAACTTAAAGTCAAACAATGAAGATTTGTTATAATCCTGATTTTGTATTCACCCTATAAAGCTTAAAGTCAAACAATGAAGATTTGTTTATAATCCCGATTTTTGTATTCACCCTATAAAGCTTTAAATCAAACAATGAAGATTTGTTATAATCCCGATTTTTGTATTCACCCTATAAAGCAAAAGTCAAACAATGAAGATTTGTTATAATCCCAATTTTTGTATTCACCCTATAAAGCTTAAATCAAACAATGAAGATTTGTTATAATCCCGATTTTTTGTATTCACCCTATAAAGCTTAAAGTCAAACAATGAAGATTTATTATAATCCCAATTTTGTATTCACCTATAAAGCTTAAAGTCAAACAATGAAGATTTGTTATAATCCCAATTTTTGTATTCATCCTATAAAGCTTAAAGTCAAACAATGAAGATTTATTTATAATCCCGATTTTTGTATTCACCTATAAAGCTTAAAGTCAAACAATGAAGATTTGTTATAATCCCGATTATTGTTGTATTCACCCTACAATAAAAACTTAAAGTCAAACAATGAAAACAATAGATTTGTTTATAATCCCGATTTTTGTATTCACCCTATAAAGCTTAAATCAAACAATGAAGATTTTATAATCCCAATTTTTGTATTCATCCTTTTTAAGCTAATCAAACAATTTTTTGTTTTTGTATTCACCTATAAAGCTTAAAGTCAAACAATGAAGATTTGTTATAATCCCGATTTTTGTATTCACCCTATAAAGCTTAAAGTCAAACAATGAAGATTTGTTATAATCCCGATTTTTGTATTCACCCTATAAAGCAATAAAGTCAAACAATTTTAAAAGAAATCAATGTTTGTTTGTAATCCCAATTTTGTATTCCCTATAAAGCCAAACAATGAAGATTTGTTATAATCGATTGTTGTATTCACCCTATAAAACTTAAAGTCAAACAATGAATAATCCAATTTTTGTATTCACCTATAGCTTAAATCAAACAATGAAGATTTGTTATAATCCCGTTTTTTGTATTCACCCTATAAAGCTTAAAGTCAAACAATGAAGAAACAATTTGTTATAATCCCGATTGTTGTATTCACCCTATAAAGCAAAGTCAAACAATGAAGATTTGTTATAATCCAGATTTTTGTATTCACCCTATAAAGCTTAAAGTCAAACAATGAAGATTTATTATAATCCCAATTTTGTATTCACCCTATAAAGCTTAAAGTCAAACAATGAAGATTTGTTATAATCCCAATTTTTGTATTCACCCTATAAAGCTTAAGTCAAACAATGAATGAAATCCCGATTTGGTATAAAACTCCAATGATTTTTTGTATTCACCCTATAACCTATAAAGCTTAAAGTCAAACAATGAAGATTTGTTATAATCCCAATTTTTGTATTCACCCTATAAAGCTTAAATCAAACAATGAATTATTTATAATCCCATTGTTGTATTCACCTATAAAGCTTAATCAAACAATGAAGATTTGTTATAATCCGATTTTGTATTCACCTATAAAGCTTAAATCAAACAATGAAGATTTGTTATAATCCCCGATTTTGTATTCACCCTATAAAGCTTTAAATCAAACAATGAAGATTTGTTATAATCCCGATTTTTTTCATCCTATTCACCCAATATAAAAGCTTAAAGTCAAACAATGAAGATTTGTTATAATCCCGATTTTTGTATTCACCCTATAAAGCTTAAAGTCAAACAATGAAGATTTGTTATAATCCCGATTGTTATTATTCACCTATAAAGCTTAAAGTCAAACAATGAAGATTTGTTATAATCCCGATTGTTGTATTCACCCTATAAAGCTTAAAGTCAAACAATGAAGATTTGTTCACTATAATCGATTTTTTTATTTCCCCCTATAAAGCTTAAAGTCAAACAATGAAGATTTGTTATAATCCATTTTGTATTCATCCTATAAAGCTTAAGTCAAACAATGAATATTTATTATAATCCCGATTTTTTGTATTCATCCTATAAAGCATAAAAGTCCAAACAATGAAGATTTGTTATAATCCCCATTTTTGTATTCGATTTTTTAAAGCATAAGTCCAAACAATGTATTTGTTATAATCCCGATTGTTGTATTCACCTTATAAAGCTTAAAGTCAAACAATGAAGATTTGTTATAATCCAAAATTGTTGTATTCACCCTATAAAGCTTAATTCAAACAATGAAGATTTGTTATAATCCCGATTTTTTATTCACCCTATAAAGCTTAAAGTCAAACAATGAAGATTTGTTATAATCGATTTTTATTCACCCTATAAAGCTTAAAGTCAAACAATGAAGATTTGTTATAATCCCGATTTTGTATTCACCCTATAAAGCAAAGTCAAACAATGAAGATTTGTTATAATCCCGATTTTTGTATTCACCCTATAAAAGCTTAAAGTCAAACAATGAAGATTTGTTATAATCCAGATTTTTGTATTCACCCTATAAAGCTTAAAGTCAAACAATGAAGATTTGTTAAATCCAGATTTTGTATTCACCCTATAAAAGCTTAAAGTCAAACAATGATTTGTTATAATCCCAATTTTTGTATTCCCCTATAAAGCTTAAAGTCAAACAATGATTTGTTATAATCCCAATTTTGTATTCACCTATAAAGCATAAAGTCAAACAATGAAGATTTGTTATAATCCCAATTTTGTATTCACCCTATAAAGCTTAAAATCAAACAATGAAGATTTGTTATAATCCCGATTTTTGTATTCCCCTATAAAGCTTAAAGTCAAACAATGAAGATTTGTTATAATCCCAATTTTGTATTCACCCTATAAAACTTAAAAGTCAAACAATGAAGATTTGTTATAATCCCGATTGTTGTATTCACCTATAAAGCTTAAAGTCAAACAATGAAGATTTGTTATAATCCCGATTTTTGTATTCACCCTATAAAGCTTAAAGTCAAACAATGAAGATTTGTTATAATCCCTGATTTTTGTATTCACCCTATAAAAGCTTAAAATCAAACAATGAAGATTTGTTATAATCCTGATTGTTTCACCCTATAAAGAAGTCAAACAATGAAGATTTGTTATATTCCACCCTATAAAGCTTAAAGTCAAACAATGAAGATTTGTTATAATCCCGATTTTGTATTCACCTATAAACTACAAACTATAAATTTGTTTAAAGTCAAACAAATGAAGATTTGTTATAATCCCGAATTTTGTATTCACCCTATAAAGCTTTTCAAACAATGTCAAACAATGAAGATTTGATTCCAATATAATCAAACAATGATTTGTATTCCCCCCTATAAAGCTTAAAGTCAAACAATGAAGATTTGTTATAATCCCGATTTTGTATTCACCCTATAAAGCTTAAAGTCAAACAATGAAGATTTGTTATAATCCCAATTTTTGTATTCACCTATAAAGCATAAAAGTCAAACAATGAAGATTTGTTATAAATACAGATTTTGTATTCACCTATAAAGCAAAGTCAAACAATGAAGATTTGTTATAATCCCGATTTTGTATTCACCCTATAAAGCAAAGTCAAACAATGAAGATTTGTTATAATCCATTTTTTGTATTCACCCCTATAAAGCTTTTATAAAGTCAAACAATGAAAATTTGTTATAATCCCGATTTTTGTATTCACCCTATAAAGCTTAAAGTCAAACAATAAAATTTGTTATAATCCTGATTTTTGTATTCACCTATAAAGCTTAAAGTCAAACAAATGAAGATTTGTTATAATCCTGATTTTTGTTGTATAAAGATTAAAGTCAAAACAATAAATTTGTTATAATCCCGATTTTGTATTCACCCTATAAAGCTTAAAGTCAAACAATGAAGATTTTTTAGTTTTATAATCCCGATTTTTGTATTCATCCTAAAAACTTAAAGTCAAACAATGAAGATTTGTTATAATCCCCAATTTTTGTGAACAAAGCATAAAGTCAAACAATGAAGATTTGTTATAATCCCATTTTGTATTCACCTTATAAAGCTTAAAGTCAAAACAATGAAGATTTGTTATAACTAGATTTTTGTATTCATCCTTTAAAGCTTAAAGTCAAACAATGAAGATTTGTTATAATCCCAATTTTGTATTCACCTATAAAGCTTAAAGTCAAACAATGAAGATTTGTTATAATCCCAATTTTGTATTCACCCTATAAAGCATAAAGTCAAACAATGAAGATTTGTTATTATCCCGATTTTTTGTATTCACCCTATAAAGCAAGTCAAACAATGAAGATTTGTTATAATCCCCAATTTTGTATTCACCCTATAAAGCTTTAAAGTCAAACAATGAAGATTTATAATCCCGATTTTTTATTCACCCTATAAAGCTTAAAGTCAAACAATGAAGATTTGTTATAATCCTGATTTTGTATTCACCTATAAAGCTTAAAGTCAAACAATGAAGATTTGTTATATTCAGATTTTTGTATTCACCTATAAAAGTTAAAATCAAACAATGAAGATTTGTTATAATCCGATTTTGTATTCACCCTATAAAGCTTAAAGTCAAACAATGAAGATTTGTTATAATCCTGATTTTTGTATTCACCTATAAAGCTTAAAGTCAAACAATGAAGATTTGTTATAATCCCAATTTTTGTATTCACCCTATAAAGCTAAAAGTCAAACAATGAAGATTTGTTTATAATCCTGATTTTTGTATTCCCCTATAAAGCTTAAAGCCAAACAATGAAGATTGCATAATCGATTTTTGTATTCCCATAAAGCTTAAAGTCAAACAATGAAAGATTTGTTATAATCCAATTTTGTATTCAGCTTTAAAAAGTCAAACAAATGAAGATTTGTTATAATCCTACTTTTGTATTCACCCATAAAGCTTAAAGTCAAACAATGAGATTTGTTATAATCCCATTTGTATTCACCCTATAAAGCTTAAGATCAAACAATAAGAGATTGTTATAATCCCGATTTTGTATTCACCCTATAAAGCAAAGTCAAGCAGTGATTGTTATAATCCCGATTTTAACATTCACCCCTCTCTAAAGCTTAAAGTCAAACAATGAGAATTTATTATAATCCCGATTTTTTGTATTCCCCCTATATAAAGCTTGAAGTCAAACAATAAGAAGATTTGTTATAATCCCGATTTTGTATTCTTCCTCAAAAGTCAAACAATGAAGATTTATTTATAATCGAATTGTTATTCATGCCTATAAAGCTTAAAGTCAAACAATGAAGATTGAGTTACTGAGCTCCGATTGTTATTCACTTCCTGAAACTTAAATTCGACAATGAAATAAACTGGCAGTAAATCTCAGATTTTGTATTCACCTATAAAGCTTAAGTCAAACAATGAAGATTTGTTATAATCCCAATTTTTGTATTCACCCTAAAAGCTTTAAAGTCAAACAATGAAGATTTGTTATAATCCCAATTTTGTATTCACCCTATAAAGCTTAAGTCAAACAATGAAGATTTTGTTATAATCCTTTTGTATTCATTGTCAAACAATGAAGATTTATTTATAATCCCGATTGTTGTATTCACCTATAAAGCTTAAAGTCAAACAATGAAGATTTGTTATAATCCCGATTTTGTATTCACCTATAAAGCTTAAAGCCAAACAATGAAGATTTGTTATAATCCTGATTTTGTATTCACCTATAAAGCTTAAAGTCAAACAATGAAGATTTGTTATAATCCCGATTGTTATTCACCCTATAAAGCTTAAAGTCAAACAATGAAGATTTATTTATAATCCAGATTTTTGTATTCACCTATAAAGCTTAAAGTCAAACAATGAAGATTTGTTTATAATCCCGATTTTTGTATTCACCCTATAAAGCTTAAATCAAAACAATGAAGATTTGTTTATAATCCATTTTTGTATTCACCCTATAAAGCTTAAAAGTCAAACAATGAATATTTGTTATAATCCCAATTTTTGTATCTATCACCCTATAAAGCTTAAAGTCAAACAATGAAAGATTTGTTATAATCCCAATTTTTGTATTCACCTATAAAGCAAGTCAAACAATGAAGATTTGTTTATAATCCCGATTGTTGTATTCACCTATAAACTTAAAGTCAAACAATGAAGATTTGTTATAATCCCAATTTTGTATTCACCCTATAAAGCTTAAAGTCAAAACAATGAAGATTTGTTTATAATCCCATTTTTTGTATTCCCCCTATAAAGTTTAAATCAAACAATGAATATTATTATAATCCTATAAAAAGCTTAAGAATCAAACAATGAAGATTTGTTATAATCCCAATTTTGTATTCACCCTATAAAGCTTAAAAGTCAAACAATGAAGATTTGTTATAATCCCGATTGTTGTATTCACCCCATAAAGCTTAAAGTCAAACAATGAAGATTTATTTATAATCCCGATTTTTGTATTCACCCTATAAAGCTTAAAGTCAAACAATGAAGATTTGTTATAATCCCGATTTTTTGTATTCACCCTATAAAGCTTAAAGTCAAACAATGAAGATTTGTTATAATCCCAATTTTGTATTCATTTTAAGCATAAAGTCAAACAATGAAGATTTGTTATAATCCCGATTTTGTATTCACCTATAAAGCTTAAAGATCAAAACAATGAAGATTTGTTATAATCCCGATTTTGTATTCACCTTATAAACTTAAAGTCAAACAATGAAGATTTGTTATAATCCCCGTTGTTGTATTCACCCTATAAAGCTTAAGTCAAAACAATGAAGATTTGTTATAATCCAGATTTTGTATTCACCCTATAAAGCTTAAAGTCAAACAATGAAAGATTTGTTATAATCCCGATTTTTGTATTCACCCTATAAAGCTTAAAGTCAAACAATGAAGATTTATTTATAATCCCAATTTTTGTATTCACCCTATAAAGCTTAAATCAAACAATGAAGATTTGTTATAATCCTGATTTTTGTATTCACCCACTAAAGCTTAAAGTCAAACAATGAAGTTATTTGTTATAATCACCCTATAAACTTAAAATTGTTTATTCACCTTTGTATTCAATAAAGCTTAAAGTCAAACAATGAAATAATCCCAATTTTTGTATTCACCTATAAAGCTTAAAGTCAAATGTGAAGATTTGTTATAATCCCGATTTTTGTATTCACCCTATAAAGCTTAAAGTCAAACAATGAAGATTTGTTATAATCCCGATTGTTGTATTCACCCTATAAAAAGTCAAACAATGAAGATTTATAATCCCGATTTTTGTATTCACCCTAAAGCAATCAAACAATGAAGATTTGTTTATAATCCCGATTGTTGTATTCACCCTATAAAACTTAAGTCAAACAATGAAGATTTGTTATAATCCCAATTTTGTATTCACCCTTAAAGCTAAATTGAATTTGTTATAATCCCAATTTTTGTATTCATCCTATAAAGCTTAAATCAAACAATGAAGATTTGTTATAATCCCCATTTTTGTATTCACCTATAAAAGCATAAAGTCAAACAATGAAATTTGTTATAATCCCAATTTTGTATTCACAAAGCTTAAACAAACAATTTGTTATAATCCCGAAATTCAATGAAGAATTTTGTTATAATCCCAATTTTTTGTTCACCTATAAACTTAAAATCAAACAATAAAGATTTGTTATAATCCCGATTGTTGTATTCACCCTATAAAGCTTAAATCAAACAATGAAGATTTGTTATAATCCCAATTTTTGTATTCACCCTATAAAGCATAAAATCAAACAATGAAGATTTGTTATAATCCCGATTTTATATTCATCCTATAAACAAGTCAAACAATTTTATTTAAAGTTTGTTGTATTCACCTATAAAACAAAAGTCAAACAATGAAGATTTGTTATAATCCCGATTTTGTATTCACCCTATAAAGCTTAAAGTCAAACAATGATTGAAGATTTGTTATAATCCCGATTTTTGTATTCACCTAAATTTAAAGTCAAACAATGAAGATTTATTTATAATCCCGATTTGTGTTCACCCCTATAAAAGCTTAAAGTCAAACAATGAAGATTTGTTTATAATCCAGATTTTGTATTCACCTATAAAGCTTAAAGTCAAACAATGAAGATTTGTTATAAATCCAGATTTTGTATTCACCCTATAAAGCTTAAAGTCAAACAATGAAGATTTGTTTATAATCCCGATTTTTGTATTCACCCTATAAAGCTTAAAGTCAAACAATGAATATTTATTATAATCCAGATTTTTTATATTCACCCTATAAAGCTTAAAGTCAAACAATGAAGATTTGTTATAATCGATTTTTTTGTATTCACCCTATAAAGCTAAAGTCAAACAATGAAAGATTTGTTATAATCCCGATTTTTGTATTCACCCTATAAAGCTTAAAGTCAAACAATGAAGATTTGTTTATAATCCCTATAAAGATTTTGTATAATCCCGATTGTTGTATTCACCTATAAGTCAAAAAATGAAGATTTGTTATAATCCCGATTTTGTATTCACCTATAAAGCAAAGTCAAACAATGAAGATTTGTTTATAATCCCGATTTTGTATTCACCCTATAAAGCTTAAAAAAGTCAAACAATGAAGATTTTATTATAATCCCGATTTTGTATTCACCCTATAAAGCTTAAGTCAAACCAATGAAGATTTGTTATAATCCCGATTTTGTATTCACCCTATAAGCTTAAAGTCAAACAATGAAGATTTGTTATAATCCCGATTTTTGTATTCACCCTATAAAGCTTAAAGTCAAACAATGAAGATTTGTTATAATCCCAATTTTTGTATTCACCCTATAAAGCTTAAAAGTCAAAATAATGAAGATTTATTATAAATCCCAATTTTTGTATTCATCCTTTAAAGCTTAAAGTCAAAACAATGAAGATTTTTATAATCCCGATTTTTGTATTCAAATAAAGCAAAGGTGAAGATTTGTTTATAATCCCGATTGTTGTATTCACCTTTATAAAGCTTAAAGTCAAACAATGAAGATTTGTTATAATCCCGATTGTTGTATTCACCCTATAAAAACAATGCCCATTAAAGTCAAACAAACAAAGATTTATTTATAATCCAATTTTGTATTCACCCTATAAAGCTTAAAAGTCAAACAATGAAGATTTGTTATAATCCCGATTGTTGTATTCACCTATAAAGCTTAAAGTCAAACAATGAAGATTTTATTATAATCCAGATTTTTGTATTCACCCTATAAAGCTTAAAGTCAAACAATGAAGATTTGTTATAATCCTGATTTTTGTATTCACCCTATAAAGCTTAAAACAATCAAACAATGAATTTTGTTTCCCCCTATAATCCAATGATTTGTATTCACCCATAAAGCTTAAAGTCAAACAATGAAGATTTGTTATAATCCAATGATTTTTGTATTCACCCTATAAAGCAAACAATTAAAGTCAAACAATGAAGATTTGTTATAATCCAGATTTTGTATTCCCCTATAAAGCTTAAATCCAAACAATGAAGATTTATTATAATCCTGATTTTGTATTCCCCTATAAAGCTTAAAATCAAACAATGAAGATTTGTTATAATCCCAATTTTGTATTCACCCTATAAAGCTTAAAGTCAAACAATGAAGATTTGTTATAATCCCAATTTTGTATTCACCTATAAAGCTTAAAATCAAACAATGAAGATTTGTTATAATCCCGATTTTTTATAAGTATTCAAACAATGATATAATCGATTTTTGTATTCACCCTATAAAGTCAAACAATGAAGATTTGTTATAATCCGATTTTGTAAAGCTTAAAAGTCCAATGAAGATTTGTTATAATCCCGTTTTTATTCACCTATAAAGCTTAAGTCAAACAATGAAGATTTGTTATAATCCCGATTTTTTATTCACCTATAAATGCCTATAAAGCTTTAAAGTCAAACAATGAAGATTTGTTATAATCCCGATTTTTGTATTTGTATTCACCTATAAAACTTAAAGTCAAAACAATGAAGATTTGTTATAATCCCTGATTTTTGTATTCACCCTATAAAGCTTAAAGTCAAACAATGAAGATTTGTTATAATCCCGATTTTGTATTCATCCTATAAAGCTTAAAATCAAACAATGAAGATTTGTTATAATCCCCAATTTTTGTATTCAAACAATGTCCTATAAAACTTAAAGTCAAACAATGAAGATTTGTTAAATGATTTTTGTATTCACCCTATAAAGCTTAAAGTCAAACAATGAAGATTTGTTATAATCCGATTTTTTATTCACCTATAAAGCTTAAAGTCAAACAATGAAGATTTATTATAATCCTTTTGTTGTATTCATCCTATGAAAGCTTAAAGTCAAACAATGAAGATTTGTTATAATCCCAATTTTTGTATTCACCCTATAAAGCATTAAAGTCAAACAATGATGATTTATTTATAATCCCGATTTTGTATTCACCCACCTATAAAGCTTAAAGTCAAACAATGAAGATTTGTTAAGCAATCCTGATTGTTGTATTCACCTATAAAGCTTTTAAAGTCAAACAATGAAGAGCTGTTATAATCCAATTTTGTATTCACCCCTATAAAGCTTTGTAAAGTCAAACAATGATGATTTGTTATAATCGGATTTTTGTATTCTTCCTATAAAGCTTAAAGTCAAACAATAAAGATTTGTTATAATCCTGATTTTTGTATTCACCTATAAAGCTTAAAGTCAAACAAATGAAGATTTGTTATAATCCCGATTGTTATTATTCACCCTATAAAGATTAAAGTCAAAACAATGAAGATTTATTATAATCCTGATTTTTAATTTATAAAGCTTAAAGTCAAACAATGAAGATTTTTTAGTAATCCCGATTGTTGTATTCCCCCCTAAAAGCTTAAAGTCAAACAATGGAAGATTTGTTATAACTGTATTCTCCAATTTAAAAGTTTAAAGTCAAACAATGAAGATTTGTTATAAATACCGATTTTGTATTCACTTATAAAGCTTAAAGTCAAAACAATGAAGATTTGTTATAACTAGATTTTTGTATTCCCCTATAAAGCTTAAAGTCAAACAATGAAGATTTGTTATAATCCCGATTTTGTATTCCCTATAAAGCTTAAAGTCAAACAATGAAGATTTGTTATAATCCCATTTTTTGTATTTCACCCTATAAAGCATAAAGTCAAACAATGAAGATTTTGTTATTAATTGTTGTATTCCCCTATTTAAAGTTGAAGATTTATTCACCCTATAAAGCAAAAGTCAAACAATGAAGATTTGTTATAATCCCGATTTTTGGTATTCACCCTATAAAGCTTAAAGTCAAACAATGAAGATTTGTTATTTGTTATAATCCAAACAACGAAGATTTTGTTTTCACCCTATAAAAGCTTAAAATCAAACAATGAAGATTTGTTATAACCTACTCTTTTCACCCTACCTAAAAAAGTTTAAAGTCAAAACAATGAAAATTTGTTATAATCCTGATTTTTGTATTCCACCCTATAAAGCTTAAAGTCAAACAATGAAGATTTGTTATAATCCCGATTTTGTATTCACCCTATAAAGCCAAATTTCAAACAATGAAGATTTGATAATCCCGATTTTTGTATTCACCTCTATAAAGCTTAAAGTCAAACAATGAAGATTGCATAACCTGATTTTTGTATTCAATTCTATAAAGCTTAAAGTCAAACAATGAAGATTTGTTATAATCCTGATCTTGTATTCACCCTATAAAGCTTTAAAGTCAAACAAATGAAGATTGTTATAATCCTACTTTTGTATTCACCTATAAAGCTTAAAGTCAAACAAGATTTATTTATAATCCCGATTTTGTATTCCCCTATAAAGCTTAAAGTCAAACAATGAAGATTTATTATAATCCCGATTTTTGTTATACACCTTATAAGCTTAAGTCAAACAGCTGAAGATTTATTATAATCCCGATTTTTGTATTCACCCTATAAAGCTTAAAGTCAAACAATGAAGATTTATTAATAATCCCGATTGTTGTATTCACCCTATAAACCTTAAAGTCAAACAATGAAGATTTGTTATAATCCCGAATTTTTTGTATTCACCCTATAAAGCTTAAATCAAACAATGAAGATTTGTTATAATCCAGATTTTGTATTCACCCTATAAAGCAAGTCAAACAATGAAGATTTATTATAATCCCGATTTTTGTATTCACCCTATAAAGCTTAAAGTCAAACAATGAAGATTTGTTATAATCCGATTTTTGTAACCCCCCTATAAAGCTTAAAATCAAACAATGAAGATTTGTTATAATCCCAATTTTTTGTATTCACCCTATAAAGCTTAAGTCAAACAATGAAGATTTATTTATAATCCCAATTTTTGTATTCACCTATAAAAGCTTAAAGTCAAACAATGAAGATTTATAATCCCGATTTTTTTGTATTCACCCTATACTTAAAGTCAAACAATGAAAGATTGTTTATAATCCCGGTTTGTTTCACCTAAAAGCTTAAGTCAAACAATGAAGATTTGTTATAATCCAGATTTTTTGTATTCACCTATAAGCTTAAAGTCAAACAATGAAGATTTTGTTATAATCCCGATTTTGTATTCACCTATAAACTTAAAATCAAACAATGAGATTTGTTATAATCCCGATTGTTGTATTCACCCTATAAAGCTAAAAAGTCAAACAATGAAAGATTTGTTATAATCCCGATTGTTGTATTCACCCTATAAAGATTAAATCAAACAATGAAGATTTATTTATAATCCGATTTTTGTATTCACCCTATAAAGCTTAAGTCAAACAATGAAGATTTGTTATAATCAGATTTTGTATTCACCCTATAAAACAAGTCAAACAATGAAGATTTATTTATAATCCGATTTTTGTATTCCCCTATAAAGCTTAAAAGTCAAACAATGAAGATTTATTTATAATCCCAATTTTGTATTCACCCTATAAAGCAAGTCAAACAATGAAAGATTTGTTTATAATCCCAATTTTGTTTCACCTATAAAACTAAATCAAACAATGAAAATTTGTTATAATCCCAATTTTTTGTATTCACCCTATAAAGCTTAAAGTCAAACAATGAAGATTTGTTATAATCCCAATTTTTATTCACCCTATAAGCTTAAAGTCAAACAATGAATATTTGTTATAATCCAATTTTTGTATTCACCCTATAAAGCTTAAAAGTCAAACAATGAAGATTTGTTATAATCCCGATTTTGTATTCACCTATAAAAGCCCAAGTCAAACAATGATTTATTTATAATCCAGATTTTTGTATTCACCTATAAAAAGCAAATCAAACAATGAAGATTTAATAATCCCGATTTTTTGTATTCACCCTATAAAGCTTAAAGTCAAACAATGAAGATTTCTTATAATCCCGATTTTGTATTCACCCTATAAAGCAAAGTCAAACAATGAAGATTTGTTATAATCCCGATTGTTGTATTCACCCTATAAAAGCTCAAACAATGAAGATTTATTTATAATCGATTTTGTATTCACCCTATAAAGCAAGTCAAACAATGAAGATTTGTTATAATCCCAATTTTTGTATTCACCCTATAAAGCTTAAGTCAAACAATGAAGATTTTTATAATCCCGATTTGTTGTATTCACCCTAAAAGCTTAAATCAAACAATGAAGATTTGTTTATAATCCAGATTTTTGTATTCACCCTATAAAGCAAAAAATCAAACAATGAAGATTTGTTATAATCCCGATTTTTGTATTCACCCTATAAAGTTAAATCAAACAATGAAGATTTGTTATAATCCCGATTTTTATTCACCTATAAAGCTTAAAGTCAAACAATGATTTATTTATAATCCCAATTTTTTATTCACCTATAAAGCTTAAAGTCAAACAATGAAGATTTGTTATAATCCCAATTTTTGTATTCACCTATAAAGCTTAAAATCAAACAATGAAATTTATTTATAATCCCGATTTTTGTATTCACCTATAAAAGCAAAAGTCAAACAATGAAGATTTGTTATAATCCCGATTGTTGTATTCACCCTATAAAGCTTAAAAGTCAAACAATGAAGATTTGTTTATAATCCCGATTGTTGTATTCACCCTATAAAGCTTAAAGTCAAACAATGAAGATTTGTTATAATCCAGATTTTTGTATTCACCCTATAAAGCTTAAAATCAAACAATGAAGATTTATAATCCCCGAATTTTTGTATTCCCCCTATAAAAGCTTAAAGTCAAACAATGAAGATTTGACATAATCCAGATTTTGACCAGATTTTATTTTAATCCAGTATTCCCCCTATAAAGCAAAAGTCAAACAATGAATATTTATTTATAATCCCAATTTTGTATTCACCCTATAAAGCATAAAGTCAAACAATGAAGATTTGTTATAATCCCATTTTTGTATTCACCCTATAAACTTAAGGTCAAACAATGAAGATTTGTTATAATCCCGATTTTTGTATTCACCTATAAAGCTAAAGTCAAACAATGAAATTTGTTTATAATCCCGATTTTGTATTCACCCTATAAAGCTTAAAAATCAAACAATAGAAGATTTGTTTATAATCCCGATTTTTATTCACCCTATAAAGCTTAAGTCAAAACAATGAATATTTATTATAATCCCCGATTTTTGTATTCCCCTATAAAGCTTAAGTCAAACAATGAAGATTTGTTATAATCCCGATTTTTATTCACCCTATAAAGCTTAAAGTCAAACAATGAAGATTTATTTATAATCCCGATTTTGTATTCACCCTATATAAGCTTAAAGTCAAACAATGAAGATTTGTTATAATCCCGATTTTTGTATTCACCCTATAAAGCTTAAATTCAAACAATGAAGATTTATTATAATCCCAATTTTTGTATTCACCTTTAAGCTTAAGTCAAAACAATGAAGATTTGTTATAATCCCGATTTTTGTTCACCCTATAAAGCATAAAGTCAAACAATGAAGATTTGTTATAATCCCGATTTTTTGTATTCACCCTATAAAGCTTAAAGTCAAACAACAAGTTGTTTATAATCCCGATTTTTATTCACCCTATAAGATTAAGTCAAACAATGAAGATTTATTATAATCCCAATTTTGATACCCTATAAAACTTAAAAAGTCAAACAATGAAGATTTGTTATAATCGATTGTTGTATTCACCCTATAAAGCTTAAAAGTCAAACAATGAAGATTTATTTATAATCCCGATTTTGTATTCACCTATAAAGCAAGTCAAACAATGAAATTTATTTATAATCCCGATTGTTGTATTCACCCTATAAAGCTTAAATCAAACAATGATTTGTTATAATCGATTTTTATTCACCTATAAAGCAGATCCAAACAATAAGATTTGTTAAACAATTTGATTCTTAAAAGAAGTCAAACAATGAAATAATCCCGATTTTGTATTCACCTATAAAGCTTAAAGTCAAACAATGAAGATTTGTTATAATCCCAATTTTTTGTATTCACCCTATAAAGCATAAAGTCAAACAATGAAGATTTATTTATAATCCCGGTTATTGTATTCACCCTATAAAGCTTAAAGTCAAACAATGAAGATTTATTTATAATCGATTGTTGTATTCACCCTATAAAGCTTAAAGTCAAACAATGAAGATTTATTTATAATCCCGATTTTTGTATTCCCTATAAAGCAAAGTCAAACAATGAATTTATTTATAATCCAGATTTTGTATTCACCTATAAAAGCTTAAAGTCAATCAATGAAGATTTATTTAAATCCAGATTTTGTAATTTCACCTAAAGCAAAGTCCAAACAATGAAAATTTGTTATTATCCCGATTTTTGTATTCACCCTATAAAGCTTAAATCAAACAATGAATATTTATTTATAATCCCAATTTTTGTATTCACCTATAAAGCTTAAAGTCAAACAATGAGATTTGTTATAATCCCAATTTTGTATTCACCTATAAACTTAAAGTCAAACAATGTAGATTCCCGATATTTATAATCCCAAACAATTTTTTGTATTCACCCTATAAAGCAAAGTCAAACCAATGAAGATTTGTTATATTCCAGATTTTTGTATTCCCCTATAAAGCTTAAGTCAAACAATGAAGATTTGTTATAATCCGATTGTTTATTTATTCCCCTATAAAGCTTAAAATCAAACAATGAAGATTTATTATAATCCCGATTTTTGTATTCACCTATAAAGCTTAAGTCAAACAATGAAGATTTATTTAATCCCGATTTTTGTATTCTGCCCTATAAAGCTTAAAAGTCAAACAATGATTTTATTTATAATCCCGATTTTGTATTCACCCTATAAGCTTAAAAGTCAAACAATGAAGATTTGTTATAATCCCATTTTTGTATTCATCCTTTTAAGCTTAAAGTCAAACAATGAAAGATTTGTTATAATCCCAATTTTGTATTCCCCTATAAAAGCATAAAAAGTCAAACAATGAAGATTTATTTATAATCCCGATTGTTGTATTCTTATATAAAAGCTTAAGTCAAACAATGAAGATTTGTTATAATCCCGATTGTTGTATTCACCCTATAAAGCTTAAAGTCAAACAATGAAGATTTGTTATAATCCCAATTCACCCTATAAAGCTTAAAGTCAAACAATGAAGGTTGTTATAATCCCGATTGTTGTATTCACCTATAAACAAGTCAAACAATGAAGATTTATTTATAATCGATTGTATTCACCCTATAAAGCTTAAAGTCAAACAATGAAGATTTGTTATAATCCCGATTTTTGTATTCACCCTATAAAGAAGATTTATTTATAATCTTTTGTAAATAAAGTCAAACAATGAAGATTTGTTATAATCCCGATTTTTGTATTCACCCCCTAAAGCTTAAAGTCAAACAATGAAGATTTGTTTATAATCCCGATTGTTGTATTCACCCTATAAAGCTTAAAGTCAAACAATGAAGATTTGTTATAATCCCGATTTTGTATTCACCCCTATAAAGCTTAAAGTCAAACAATGAAGATTTATTATAATCCCGATTTTTATAAAGCTTAAAGTGATTCATTTTTGTATTCCCTATAAAGCTTAAAGTCAAACAATGAAGATTTGTTATAATGTTTTTGTATTCATATAAAGCTTAAAGTCAAACAATGAAGATTTTTATAATCCTGATTTTTTATTCACCTATAAAGCTTAAAGTCAAACAATGAAGATTTGTTATAATCCCGATTTTTGTATTCACCTATAAAGCTTAAAGTCAAACAATGAAGATTTGTTATTCAATCCAGATTTTTATAATCCCAAACAATGTATTCACCCTATAAAGCTTAAAGTCAAACAATGAAGATTTATTTATAATCCCGATTTTTGTATTCACCTATAAAGCTTAAAGTCAAACAATGAAGATTTGTTATAATCCCGATTTTTGTATTCACCCTAAAGCTAAAGTCAAACAATTAAAATCCCGAGTCAAACAATGAAACAATGAGTTGTTATAATCCCAATTTTTGTATTCACCCTATAAAGCTTAAAAGTCAAACAATGAAGATTTGTTATAATCCCGATTTTTGTATTCACCTATAAAGCTTAAAGTCAAACAATGAAGATTTATTTATAATCCAGATTTTGTATTCACCCTATAAAGCTTAAAGTCAAACAATGAAGATTTATTTATAATCCCGATTGTTGTATTCACCCTATAAAGCTTAAAGTCAAACAATGAAGATTTGTTATAATCCCGATTTTTGTATTCACCCTATAAAGCTTAAAGTCAAACAATGAAGATTTGTTATAATCCTGATTTTGTATTCACCCATAAAGCTTAAAGTCAACAATGAAGATTTGTTATAATCCCGATTTTGTATTCACCCTATAAAGCTTAAAGTCAAACAATGAAGATTTGTTTATAATCCCGATTGTGTATTCACCTATAAAGCTTAAAGTCAAACAATGAAGATTTGTTATAATCCCAATTTTGTATTCCCCTATAAAGCTTAAGTCAAACAATGAAGATTTGTTATAATCCCAATTTTGTATTCACCTATAAAGCTTAAAGTCAAACAATGAAGATTTGTTATAATCCCATTTTTGTATTCACCTATAAAGCTTAAAGTCAAACAATGAAGATTTGTTATAATCCCGATTTTTGTATTCACCCTATAAAGCTTAAGTCAAACAATGAAGATTTGTTATAATCCCGATTTTTTGTATTCACCCTATAAAGCTTAAAGTCAAACAATGAAGATTTGTTATAATCCCGATTTTTGTATTCACCCTATAAAATCCCGCTTAAAGTCAAAACAATGAAGATTTGTTATAATAATTTTTGTATTCACCCTATAAAGCTTAAAGTCAAACAATGAAGATTTGTTATAATCCCGATTTTGTATTCACCCTATAAAGCTTAAAGTCAAACAATGAAGATTTGTTATAATCCCGATTTTGTATTCACCTATAAAGCTTAAAGTCAAACAATGAAGATTTGTTATAATCCCGATTTTTGTATTCACCCTATAAACTTAAAGTCAAACAATGAAGATTTATTTATAATCCCGATTTTTGTATTCACCCTATAAAGCTTAAAGTCAAACAATTTGAAGATTTTTTATAATCCTATAAAGCTTAAAGTTTTTGTTATAACCCAATTTTGTATTCAAAGCTTAAAGTCAAACAATGAAGATTTGTTATAATCCCGATTTTTGTATTCACCTTATAAAGCTTAAAGTCAAACAATGAAGATTTATTTATAATCGATTTTTGTATTCACCCTATAAAGCTTAAAGTCAAACAATGAAGATTTGTTATAATCCCAATTTTGTATTCACCTAATTTTTAAAGTCAAACAATGAAGATTCAATCCCGATTGTTGTATTCACCCTATAAAGCTTAAAGTCAAACAATGAAGATTTATTTATAATCCCGATTTTTGTATTCACCTATAAAGCTTAAAGTCAAACAATGAAGATTTGTTATAATCCAGATTTTTGTATTCACCCTATAAAGCTTAAAAGTCAAACAATGAAGATTTGTTATAATCCCGATTTTTGTATTCACCTATAAAGCTTAAAGTCAAACAATGAAGATTTGTTTATAATCCCGATTGTTGTATTCACCTATAAAGCTTAAAGTCAAACAATGAAGATTTGTTATAATCCCGATTTTTGTATTCACCTATAAAGCTTAAAGTCAAACAATGAAGATTTGTTATAATCCCGATTTTTGTATTCACCCTATAAAGCAAGTCAAACAATGAAGATTTGTTATAATCCCGATTTTTGTATTCACCCTATAAAGCTTAAAGTCAAACAATGAAGATTTGTTATAATCCCGATTTTGTATTCCCCTATAAAGCTTAAAGTCAAACAATGAAGATTTGTTATAATCCGATTTTGTATTCCCCTATAAAGCTTAAAGTCAAACAATGAAGATTTATTTATAATCCCCATTTTGTATTCACCTATAAAGCTTAAAGTCAAACAATGAAGATTTGTTATAATCCCAATTTTGTATTCACCCTATAAAACTTAAAGTCAAACAATGAAGATTTGTTATAATCCCGATGTATTCACCCTATAAAGCAAAAGTCAAACAATGAAGATTTGTTATAATCCAGAATTTTTGTATTCACCCTATAAAGAAAGTCAAACAATGAAGATTTGTTATAATCCCGATTTTGTATTCACCCTATAAAGCTTAAAGTCAAACAATGAAGATTTGTTATAATCCCGATTTTGTATTCACCCTATAAAGCTTAAAATCAAACAATGAAGATTTGTTATAATCCCGATTGTTGTAAAAAGTTCACCCGATTGTTGTATTCACCCTATAAAGCTTAAAGTCAAACA
Organism: Acanthosepion pharaonis; assembly: GCA_903632075.3. Classification (NCBI taxonomy): domain Eukaryota; kingdom Metazoa; phylum Mollusca; class Cephalopoda; order Sepiida; family Sepiidae; genus Acanthosepion; species Acanthosepion pharaonis. Next base: position 556,884 of record CAHIKZ030004770.1, on the reverse strand, counting down.
ATGAAGATTTGTTATAATCCCGATTTTTGTATTCACCCTATAAAGCTTAAATCAAACAATGAAGATTTGTTTATAATCCCGATTTTTGTATTCATTGTTGTTCCTATAAAGCTTAAAAGTCAAACAATGAAGATTTGTTATAATCCCGATTTTTGTATTCACCCTATAAAGCTTAAAGTCAAACAATGAAGATTTTGTTATAATCCCAATTTTGTATTCACCCTATAAAGCTTAAAGTCAAACAATGAAGATTTGTTATAATCCTGATTTTTGTATTCACCCTATAAAGCTTAAAGTCAAACAATGAAGATTTGTTTATAATCCAGATTTTTATTCACCCTATAAAGCTTAAAGTCAAACAATGAAGATTTGTTTATAATCCCGATTTTGTATTCACCCTATAAAGCTTAATTCAAACAATGAAGATTTGTTATAATCCCGATTTTGTATTCACCTATAAAGCTTAAGTCAAACAATGAAGATTTATTATAATCCCGATTTTGTATTCACCCTATAATCCCAGCTTTGTATTCACCCTAAAAAAGTCAAACAATGAAGATTTGTTATAATCCCGATTTTGTATTCACCTATAAAGCTTAAAGTCAAACAATAGAAGATTTGTTATAATCCCGATTTTTGTATTCACCCTATAAAGCTTAAAGTCAAACAATGAAGATTTGTTATAATCCCGATTGTTGTATTCACCCTATAAAGCTAAAGTCAAACAATGAAGATTTGTTATAATCCCGATTTTTGTATTCACCCTATAAAGCTTAAGTCAAACAATGAAGATTTGTTATAATCCAGATTTTGTATTCACCCTGAAGATAAATCTATTTTTGTATTCAACAATAAAGATTTGTTAAACAATCCCGATTTGTAATTCATTGTTGTATAAAAACTTAAAGTCAAACAATGAAGATTTGTTATAATCCCGATTTTGTATTCACCCTAAAAGCTTAAATCAAACAATGAAGATTTGTTATAATCCCGATTTTTATTCACCTATAAAAGCTTAAAGTCAAACAATGAAGATTTATTTATAATCCAGATTTTTGTATTCACCCTATAAAGCTTAAAGTCAAACAATGAAGATTTGTTATAATCCCGATTTTTGTATTCACCCTATAAAGCTTAAAAGTCAAACAATGAAGATTTGTTATAATCCCGATTTTTGTATTCACCTAAAAAGCTTAAAATCAAACAATGAAGATTTTGTTTATAATCCCGATTTTGTATTCACCCTATAAAGCTTAAAGTCAAACAATGAAGATTTGTTATAATCCCGATTTTGTATTCACCCTATAAAGCTTAAAGTCAAACAATGAAGATTTGTTATAATCCTGATTTTTGTATTCACCTATAAAGCTTAAAGTCAAACAATGAAGATTTTTATAATCCCGATTTTTGTATTCACCTATAAAGCTTAAAGTCAAACAATGAAGATTTGTTATAATCCCATTTTTGTATTCACCCTATAAAGCAAAGTCAAACAATGAAGATTTAATCCCGATTTTTGTATTCACCCTATAAAGATTAAAAGTCAAACAATGATTTTTTATAATCCCGTTGTTGTATTCACCCTATAAAGCTTAAAGTCAAACAATGAAGATTTGTTATAATCCCGATTTTTGTATTCACCCTATAAAGCTTAAAGTCAAACAATGAAGATTTGTTATAATCCCGATTTTTGTATTCACCCTATAAAGCTTAAAAGTCAAACAATGAAGATTTAATAATCCCAGATTTTTGTATTCACCCTAAAAGTTAAAGTTATAAATTTTGTATCCAATGAAGATTTGTTATAATCCCAATTTTATTCACCCTATAAAGCTTAAAGTCAAACAATGAAGATTTGTTATAATCCGTTTTTGTATTCCCCCCTATAAACTTAAGTCAAACAATGAAGATTTGTTATAATCCCGATTTTTTGTTTCACCCTATAAAGCTTAAGTCAAACAATGAAAGATTTGTATAATCCAATTTTGTATAAATAAGATTAAGTCAAACAATGAAATTTGTTATAATCAATTTTGAATTCACCTATAAAAGCTTAAAGTCAAACAATGAAGATTTGTTTAATCCAGATTTTTGTATTCACCTATAAAGAAGCTAGATTTTATAATCCCGATTTGTATTCACCTATAAAGCTTAAAGTCAAACAATGAAGATTTATTTATAATCCCGATTTTTGTATTCACCCTATAAAGCTTAAAGTCAAACAATGAAGATTTGTTATAATCCCGATTTTTGTATTCCCCTATAAAGCTTAAAGTCAAACAATGAAGATTTGTTATAATCCCAATTTTTGTATTCACCCTATAAAGCAAGTCAAACAATGAAACAATTTTTGATTTAAAAGCTTAAATCCAATGATTTATTATAATCCCTATTTGTTTCTTAAAGTCAAACAAACAATGAAGATTTATTTATAATCCAGATTTTTATTCACCTATAAAGCTTAAAGTCAAACAATGAAGATTTGTTTATAATCCCGATTTTTGTATTCACCTATAAAGCTTAAAGTCAAACAATGAAGATTTGTTATAATCCAGATTTTTGTATTCCCCTATAAAGCTTAAAATCAAACAATGAAGATTTGTTATAATCCCGATTTTTGTATTCACCCTATAAAGCTTAAAGTCAAAACAATGAAGATTTGTTATAATCCCAATTTTTGTATTCACCCTATAAAGCTTAAAGTCAAACAATGAAGATTTGAATAATCCCGATTTTTGTATTCACCCTATAAAGCTTAAACAAACAATGAAGATTTGTTATAATCCCGATTTTTGTATTCACCCTATAAAGCTTAAAGTCAAACAATGAAGATTTGTTATAATCCCAATTTTTGTACCCACCCTATAGCTTAAAAGTCAAACAATGAAGATTTGTTATAATCCTGATTTTTGTATTCACCTATAGTTTAAAGTCAAATAACAGATTTATAACCTGATTTTGTATTCAATTCTATAAAGATTAAAGTCAAACAATGAAGATTTGTTATAATCCCGATTTTGTATTCCCCATAAAGCTTAAAGTCAAACAATGAAGATTTGTTATAATCCTGATTTCTGTTTGTATTCACCTATAAAGCTTAAAGTCAAACAATGAAGATTTGTTTATAATCCTGATTGTAATATCTACCCTATAAAGCTTAAACAAACAATGAAGATTTCATATAACCAGATTTTGTATTCCAATTCTATAAATTAAAGTCAAAACAATGAAGATTTGTTATAATCCAGATTTTTTGGTATTCACCCATAAAGCTTAAAATCAAACAATGAAGATTTGTTATAATCCAGATTTTGTATTCCCTAAAGCTTAAAAGTCAAACAATGAAGATTTGTTATAATCCCAATTTTGTATTCTCCATAAAGCTTAAAGTCAAACAATGAAGATTTGTTATAACTCAATTTTTTGTATTCTCCACCTGTAAAAGCTTAAATTCAAAACAATGAAGATTTGTTTATAATCCCGATTGTTGTATTCCACCCTATAAAGCTTAAAGTCAAACAATGAAGATTTGTTATAATCCTGATTTTGTATTCCCCATAAAGCTAAATCAAAACAATGAAGATTTGTGATAATCCTGATTTTGTATTCACCCTATAAAGCTTAAAGTCAAACAATGAAGATTTGTTATAACCTGATTTTGTATTCACCCTATAAAGCTTAAAGTCAAAACAATGAAGATTTGTTATAATCCAGATTTTGTATTCACCCATAGTTTAAAGTCAAACAATGAAGATTTGTTATAATCCTGATTTTGTATTCTCCCTATAAAGCTTAAAAGTCAAACAATGAAGATTTGTTATAATCCCACTTTTGTATTCCACTCATAAAGCTTAAAGTCAAACAATGAAGATTAGTTATAATCCTGATTTTTGTATTCCCTATAAAGCTTAAAATCAAACAATGAAAGATTTGTTATAACCTGATTGTTGTATTCAATTTATAAAGTTTAAAGTCAAAACAATGAAGATTTGTTATTATAATCCAGATTTTGTATTCACCCTCTATAAAGTTTAAAATAAACAATGAAGATTAGTTATAATCCAGATTTTGTATTCCCCTATAAAGCTTAAAGTCAAAACAGAAGATTTGTTATAATCCTGATTTTATTCCCTATAAAGCTTAAAGCTATAAAGCTTTGTTAAATCCCAATTTTTGTATTCAAAAAGCAAAGTCAAACAATGAAGATTTTGTTATAATCCCAATTTTGTATTCAATCTATAAAGCTTAAATTCAAACAATGAAGATTTATCCTGATTGATTTTGTATTCACCCCTATAAAAGCTTAAAAGTCAAACAACAATGAAGATTTGTTATAACCTGATTTTGTATTCATTCATAAAAGCTTAAAGTAAAGCAAATTTATTATAATCCCATTTTTTGTATTCAGTCAAACAATGAAGATTTGTTATAAATCCTGGATTGTTGTATTCACCCCCTATAAAGCTTAAAGTCAAACAATGAAGATTTGTGATAATCCCGATTTGTATTCACCCTATAAAGCTTAAAGTCAAACAATGAAGATTTGTTATAATCCCAATTTTTGTATTCATTCTATAAAGCTTAAAAGTCAAACAATGAAGATTTGTTATAATCCCAATTTTTGTATTCACCCCTATAAAGCTTAAAGTCAAAACAATGAAGATTTGTTATAATCCCGATTGTTGTATTCCACTCTATAAAAGCTTAAAGTCAAAACAATGAAGATTTTGTTATAAATCTGATTTTTGTATTCACCCTACAAAGCTTAAAGTCAAACAATGAAGATTTGTTATAATCCTGATTTTTGTATTCACCCTATAAAGCTTAAAGTCAAAACAAATGAAGAATTGTTATAATCCTGATTTTTGTATTCACCCCTATAAAGCTTAAAGTCAAACAATGAAGATTTGTTGATAATAAAGCTTGATTTTTTGTTATAATCCAATTATAGGCCTCTATAAAGATTAAAGTCAAACAATGAAGATTTGTTATAATCCTGATTTGTTGTATTCACCCTATAGATTAAAGTCAAACAATGAAGATTAAAGAGTAATCCCGATTGTTGTATTCACCCCATAAAAGCAAAAGTCAAACAATGAAGATTTGTTATAATCCCGATTATTATCTGGATTGCCAGAGAACTTAGATTTTATCACCCTATAAAATTAAAGTCAAACAATGAAGATTTGGTTATAATCCAGATTTTTGTATTCCCCTATAAAGCTTAAAGTCAAAACAAATGAAGATTTGCTAAATCCAGATTTTGTATTCCCTATAAAGCTACAAAATCAAACAATGAAGATTTGTTATAATCCCCAATTTGTATTCAATTTAAAAAGTCAAACAATGAAGACGGTTATAATCCCAATTTTTGTACATTCACCCTATAAAGCTTAAAGTCAAACAATGAAGATTTGTTATAATCCCAATTTTGTATTCACCCTATAAAGCTTAAATTCAAACAATGAAGATTTGTTATAATCCTGATTCACCCTTGTATTTCAAACAATGAAGATTTGTTATAATCCCGATTGGGTATCAAACAATGAAGTCATTTGTTATAATCCTGATTTTGTATTCACCCCATAAAGTTTAAAATCAAACAATGAAGATTTGTTATAATCCTGATTGTTGTATTCAATTATAAAGCTAAAGCTTTAAAGTTTTGTTGTATCCAAAAAAGCTAGCCAAACAATGAAGATTTGTTATAATCCGATTGTTGCTTAAAACAATTTCCATTTATAAATTCTATAAAAGTCAAAAGTCAAAATAAATGAAGATTTGTTATAATCCTGATTTTGTATTCCCCTATAAAGTTTAAAGTCAAACAATGAAGATTTGTTATAATCCCGATTTGTAAAGTCAAACTATAAAGCTTAAAGTCAAACAATGAAGATTTGTTATAATCCTGATTTTGTATTCAATTTATAAAGTGCTTAATTCAAATAATCCAATGAAGACGAAAGCTTAAAGTCCAATGAAGATTTGTTATAATCCCAATAAATCCTTTAAAGTCAAAACAATGAAGATTTGTTATAATCCCAATTTTTGTATTCACCCTATAAAGCAAAAAGTCAAACAATGAAGATTTGTTATAATCCCGATTGTTGTATTCACCCTATAAAGCTTAAAGTCAAACAATGAAGATTAGTTATAATCCTGAATGTTGTATTCACCCGCAAAGCTTAAAGTCAAACAAATGAAGATTCCAGTATAATCCTTGATTTTTGTATTCACCCTATAAAGCTTAAAGTAAAAACAATGAAGATTTGTTATAATCCCGATTTTGTATTTCCAATCTATAAAGCTTAAAAGTCAAACAATGAAGATTTGTTATAATCCCAATTTTTGGTATTCATCCTATAAAACAATGAAGATTTAACCTGATTGAAGATTTATTTTTAATCCCAATTTTTGTATTCCACGCTATAAAGCTTAAAGTCAAACAATGAAGATTTGTTATAATCCCGATTTTGCATTCCCCATAAAGCTTTAAAAGTCAAACAATGAAGATTTGTTTATAATCCCATTGTTGTATTCACCCTATAAAAGCTTAAAGTCAAACAATGAAGACGGAAGGTTATATCCCGATTGTTGTATTCACCCTATAAAGCTTAAAGTCAAACAATGAAGATTTGTTATAATCCCGATTTTTATATTCACCCTATAAAGCTTAAAGTCAAACAATGAAGATTTGTTATAATCCTGATTTTTGTATTCACCCTATAAAGCTTAAAGTCAAACAATGAAGATTTGTTATAATCCCAATTTTTTGTATTCATCCTATAAAGCTTAAAGTCAAACAATGAAGATTTGTTATAATCCCGATTTTGTATTCCCCCCTATAAAGCTTAAAAAAAAACAATGAAGATTTGTTATAATCCCAATTTTTGTATTCACCCTATAAAGCTTAAAGTCAAACAATGAAGATTTGTTTATAATCCCAATTTTTGTATTCACCCTATAAAGCTTAAAGTCAAACAATGAAGATTTATTTATAATCCCGATTTTGTATTCACCTATAAAGCTTAAAGTCAAACAATGAAGATTTGTTATAATCCCGATTTTGTATTCACCCTATAAAGTCAAACAATTAAAGTCAAACAATGAAGATTTGTTATAATCCAATGATTTTTGTATTCATCCTATAAAAAGCTAAAGTCAAAACAATGAAGATTTGTTATAATCCTGATTTTGTATTCCACCCTATAAAGCTTAAAAAGTCAAACAATGAAGATTTGTTTATAATCCTGATTTTTGTATTCAATTCTATAAAGCTTAAAAAGTCAAACAATGAAGATTTGTTATAATCCTGATTGTTGTATTCACCCTATAAAGCTTAAAGTCAAACAATGAAGACTTGTTATAATCCTGATTTTTGTATTTCCCCTATAAAGCTTAAAGTCAAACAATGAAGATTTTTATAATCCCAATTTTTGTATTCACCCTATAAAGCTTAAAGTCAAACAATGAAGATTTGTTATAATCCCAATTTTTTTATAATCCCGATTGTTATATTCACCTATAGCTTAAAATCAAACTAGTGATTTATTACTAATCGATTTTGTATTCACCTATAAAGCTTAAAGTCAAAACAGTGAAGATTTGTTATAATCCAGTTTTTGTATTCACCTATAAAACTTAAATCAAACAATGAAGATTTTATTTGCAATCCCGATTATTTGTATTCACCCTATAAAGCTTAAGTCAAACAATGATTAGTTATAATCGTTGTTGTATTCACCCTACTCGAAAGCAAAAGTCAAACCAATGAGATTTATTTTGTCAATTTTGTATTCACCCTATAAAGCAAGTCAAAACAATGAAGAATTTGTTATAATCCCAATTTTGTATTCACCTAAAGCAATGAAGAAGATTTGTTATAATCCCGATTGTTGTATTCACCCTATAAAGTTTTAAAGTCAAACAATGAAGATTTGTTATAATCCCAATTTTTGTATTCACCCTATAAAGCTTAAAGTCAAACAATGAAGATTTGTTTTATAATCCTGATTTTTGTATTCACCTATAAAACTTAAAGTCAAACAATTTTATTTAAATCCCGTTTTTGTATTCACCTAACAATGAAACAATTGTTTTAATCCAGATTTTGTATTCATCCTATAAAGTTTAAAGTCAAACAATGAAGATTTATTTAATCCCAATTTTGTATTCACCTTAAAGTGAAGTCAAACAATGATTGTTATAATCCCGAATTCTATAAAAGATTAAAGTCAAACAATGAAATTTGTTATAATCCTGATTGTTGTATTCACCCTATAAAACTTAAAGTCAAAATTTATGAAGATTTGTTACCCTAAAAGCCAAACAATGATTTTTGTATTCCAGATTTTTATTCACTATAAAGCTTAAAGTCAAACAATGAAGATTTGTTAATAATCCCTATTTTTGAAGATTTATTTATAAATCGATTTCCTTATAAAGCATAAAAGCCAAACAATGAAGATTTGTTATAATCCCATTTTGTATTCACCTATAAAGCTTAAAGTCAAACAATGAAGATTTGTTATAATCCCAATTTTTGTATTCACCCTATAAAGCTTAAAGTCAAACAATGAAGATTTATTTATAATCCCCGATTTTGTATTAAAAGCAAGTCAAACAATAAAGTTGTTATAATCAAGTATTGTAAAGCTTAAATCAAACAAATGAAGATTTATTTATAATCCAAGATTGTTGTATTCACCCCTATAAAGCTTAAAGTCAAACAATAGATATTTGTTATAATCCCGATTTTTATATTCACCTATAAACTTAAAGTCAAACAATGAAGATTTGTTATAATCCTGATTTTTGTATTCACCATAAAGCTTAAAGTCAAACAATGAAGATTTGTTTATAATCCTGATTTTTTGTATTCACCTATAAAGCTTAAAGTCAAACAATGAAGATTTGTTATAATCCCTGATTTTGTAATTCACCCTATAAAGCTTAAAGTCAAAACAATGAAGATTTGTTATAATCCTGATTTTTGTATTCCCCTATAAAGCTTAAAGTCAAACAATGAAGATTTGTTATAATCCCCGATTTTTGTATTCCCCATAAAGCAGGAACAAACAATGAAGATTTGTTATAATCCCAATTTTATTCACCTATAAAAAAAACAATGAAGATTTGTTTAACTTGATTTTGTATTCACCCTATAAAGCTTAAAGTCAAACAATGAAGATTTGTTATAATCCTAATTTTTTGTATTCACCCTATAAAGCTTAAAGTCAAACAATGAAGATTTGTTATAATCCCGATTTTTGTATTCACCCTATAAAGCTTAAAGTCAAACAATGAAGATTTGTTATAATCCCAATTTTTGTATTCAGCCTATAAAGCTTAAAAGTCAAACAATGTAGATTTGTTATAATCCTGATTTTTGTATTCACCCTATAAAGCTTAAAGTCAAACAATGAAGATTTGTTATAATCCTGATTTTGTATTCACCCTATAAAGCTTAAAGTCAAACAATGAAGATTTGTTATAATCCAGATTTTGTATTCACCCTATAAAGCCCAAACAATAAGATTTGTTATAAAGTAAACAAGTCAAACAATGAAGATTTGTTATAATCCTGATTTTTTCACCTATAAAGCTTAAAAGTCAAACAATGAAGATTAGTTATAATACAGATTTTGGGCCTTCTATAAAGCTTAAAGTCAAACAATGAAGATTTGTTATAATCCTGATTTTTGTATTCACCCTATAAAGCTTAAAGTCAAACAATGAAGATTTGTTATAATCCAGATTTTGTATTCACCCCTATAAAGATTAAAATAAACAATGAAGATTTGTTATAATCCAGATTTTTTTGTATTCACCCTATAAAGCTTAAAGTCAAAACAATGAAGATTTGTTATAAACCTGATTGTTGTATTCACCCTATAAAGCTTAAAGTCAAACAATGAAGATTTGTTATAATCCCAATTTTTGTATTCACCCTATAAAGCTTAAAGTCAAACAATGAAGATTTTGTTATAATCCCAATTTTGTATTTTTATAAAGCTTAAATTCAAACAATGAATATTTGTAATCCATAATTCACCTTAAAAAGTCAAACAATGAAGATTTGTTATAATCCCGATTTTTGTATTCAATTCTATAAAGCTTAAAGTCAAACAAAGATTTAAAATCCCATTTTTTGTATTCGCCTATAAACAAACAATGAAGATTTGTTTTTGTATTCCTATAAAGCTTAGTCTGAAGATTTATAATCCCCTATAATAAAGCTTAAAGTCAAACAATGAAGATTTGTTATAATCCCAATTTTGTATTCCCCTATAAAGCTTAAAAGTCAAACAATGAAGATTTGTTATAATCCCAATTTTGTATTCACCTATAAAGCTTAAAGTCAAACAATGAAGATTTGTTATAATCCTGATTTTTGTATTCACCCTATAAAGCTTAAAGTCAAAACAATGAAGATTTTGTTATAATCCTGATTTTTTGAAGATTTGTTATTCACCCTATAAAGCTTAAAGTCAAACAATGAAGATTTGTTATAATCCTGATTTTTGTATTCACCCTATAAAGCTTAAAGTCAAACAAATGAAGATTTGTTATAATCCCAATTTTTGTATTCAATTTATAAAGCTTAAAGTCAAACAATGAAGATTTGTTATAATCCCATTTTGTATTCACCCTTAAACGTTTTTTGTTATAATCCGATTTTTGTATTCCCCTATAAAGCTTAAAGTCAAACAATGAAGATTTGTTATAATCCTGATTTTTGTATTCACCCTATAAAGCTTAAAGTCAAACAATGAAGATTTGTTATAATCCCGAATTTTTGTATTCAATCCTAAAGCAAAGTAAACAATGAAGATTTGTTATAATCCAGATTTTGTATTCCCCCATAAAGCTTAAAAGTCAAACAATGAAGATTTGTTTATAATCCTGATTTGTATCCCCTATAAAATAAAAGTCAAATAATGAAGATTTGTTTATAATCCCGATTTTTGTATTCACCCTATAAGCTTAAAGTCAAACAAATGAAGATTTATTTATAATCCCGATTTTGTATTCACCCTATAAAGCTTAAAGTCAAACAATGAAGATTTGTTGATAATCCCGATTTTTGTAAACAATCCTACCCCTCTCCCTAAAGCTTAAAGTCAAAACAATTTGAAGATTTGTTATAATCCCAATGAAGATTTTTGTATTCACCCTATAAAGCTTAAAGTCAAACAATGAAGATTTGTTATAATCCCGATTTTTGTATTCATCCTATAAAGTCTTAAAATTGTTGTATTCAAACAATGAAGATTTGTTATAATCCTGATTTTTGTATTCACCTATAAAGCATAAAGTCAAACAATGAAGATTTGTTTATAATCCCGGTTTTGTATTCTATAAAGCTTAAAGTCAAACAATGAAGATTTGTTATAATCCCAATTTTGTATTCACCCTATAAAAGCTTAAATTCAAATAAACATTTGTTATAATCCTGATTTGTTATAATCCCAAAAGTCAAAAATGAAGATTTGTTATAATCCTGATTTTGTATTCCCCTATAAAGCTTAAAGTCAAACAATGAAGATTTGTTTATAATCCCAAACAAATGATTTTTGTATTCACCTATAAAGCTTAAAGTCAAACAATGAAGATTTGTTATAATCCTGATTGTTGTATTTCTCCACCTTTATAAAGCTAAAGTTCACCTTTTTGTATTAATAAAGCTTAAAGTCAAACAATGAAGATTTGTTATAATCCCAATTTTTGTATTCATCCTATAAAGCTTAAAGTCAAAACAATGAAGATTTGTTATAATCCCAATTTTTGTATTCACCCTATAAAGCTTAAAGTCAAACAATGAAGATTTGTTATAATCCTGATTGTTTTATTCACCTATAAAGCTTAAAGTCAAACAATGAAGATTTGTTGCCATCCTGATTTTGTATTCAATTCTATAAAGCTTAAAGTCAAAACAATGAAGATTTGTTATAATCCTGATTTTTGTATTGTATAAAGTTAAAGTCAAACAATGAAGATTTGTTATAATCCTGATTTTTAGACCACCCTAAAGTCAAACAATGAAGATTTATAATCCCGATTTTGTATTCATCCTAATCCAAACAATGAAGATTTGTTATAATCCTAATTTTTTTGTATTCACCTATAAAGCTTAAAAGTCAAAATAATGAAGATTTGTTATAATCCCAATTGTATTCATAATCCTATAAAGATTAAAGTCAAACAATGAAGATTTGTTATAATCCAGATTTTGTATTCACCCTATAAAGCTTAAAGTCAAACAATGAAATTTGTTATAATCCTGATTTTTGTATTCCCTATAAAGCTTAAAGTCAAACAATGAAGATTTGTTAATCCTGATTTTTGTATTCCCTATAAAGAGCTTCCCCTAAAAACTAAATGAAGATTTGTTATAAATCCGATTTTTTGTATTCTTCTAGTAAAGCTTAAAGTCAAACAATGAAGATTTGTTATAATCCCAATTTTGTATTCCCTATAAAGCAAAGTCCCAAACAATGAAGATTTGTTATAATCCCAATTTTGTATTCACCCTATAAAGCTTAAAGTCAAACAATGAAGATTTGTTATAATCCCAATTTTGTATTCACCCTATAAAGCTTAAAGTCAAACAATGAAGATTTGTTATAATCCCGATTTTTGTATTCACCCCTATGAAGCTTAAAGTCAAACAATGAATATTTGTTAATAATCCCAATTTTTGTATTCACCCTATAAAGCTTAAAGTCAAACAATGAAGATTTGATTATAATCCTGATTGTTGTATTCACCTATAAAGCTTAAAGTCAAACAATGAAGATTTATTTATAATCCAGATTTTGTATTCACCTATAAAGCTTAAAGTCAAACAATGAAGATTTGTTATAATCCTGATTTTGTATTCACCCTAAAGCTTAAAGTCAAACAATGAAATTTGTTATAATCCTGATTTTTGTATTCCCTATAAAGCTTAAAGTCAAACCAATGAAGATTTGTTATAATCCAGATTTTTGTATTCCCCTATAAACTTAAAGTCAAACAATGAAGATTTGTTATAATCCCAATTTTTGTATTCCCTTATAAGCTTAAAGCCAACAATGAAGATTTGTTATAATCCCAATTTTGTATTCTATAAAACAAGGTCCCAAACAATGAAGATTTGTTATAATCCCAATTTTTGTATTCACCCTATAAAGCTTAAAGTCAAACAATGAAGATTTGTTATAGTCCAATTTTGTATTCACCTATAAAGCTTAAATCAAACAAATGAAGATTTGTTATAATCCCGATTTTTGTATTCACCCTATAAAGCTTAAAGTCAAACAATGAAGATTTGTTATAATCCCGATTTTGTATTCCCCTATAAAACTTAAAGTCAAACAATGAAGATTTGTTATAATCCTGATTTTTGTATTCACCCCTATAAAACTTAAAGTCAAACAATGAAGATTTATATCCCGATTTTTGTATTCCCCTATAAAGCTTAAAGTCAAACAATGAAGATTTGTTATAATAGTGATTTTATATTCACCTATAAAGTTTAAAGTCAAATAAAACAATGAAGATTTGTTATAATTGATTTTTGTATTCACCTATAAAGCTTAAGTCAAACAATGAAGATTGTTATAATCCCATTGTTGTATTCAATTTATAAAGCTAAAAGTCAAACAATGAATATTTATTTATAATCCCAATTTTGTATTCATCCTAAAGCTTAAAGTCCAAACAATGAAGATTTATTATAATCCCAATTTTTGTATTCACCCTATAAAGCTTAAAGTCAAACATTGAAGATTTGTTAATATTTTTGTATTCAATCCCAATGAAGATTTGTTGCCCAATTTTTATAAGCCTATAAGTCAAAAGAAACAATGAAAGATTTGTTATAATCCTGATTGTTGTATTCACCCTATAAAAGCTTAAAGTCAAACAATGAAGATTTGTTATAATCCCCGATTGTTGTATTCAATTCTATAAAGCTTAAAGTCAAACAATGAAGAGTTGTTATAATCCTGATTTTGTATTCACCCTATAAAGCTTAAAGTCAAACAATGATGATTTGTTTATAATCCTGATTTTTATTCAATTCTATAAAGCTTAAAGTCAAACAATGAAGATTTGTTATAATCCCAATTTTTGTATTCACCCTACAAAAGCTTAAAGTCAAACAATGAAGATTTGTTATAATCCCGAATTTGTATTCGCCTCTATAAAGATTAAAGTCAAATGAAGATTTGTTATAATCCCGATTGTTGTATTCACCTATAAAGCAAAAGTCAAAACAATGAAGATTTGTTACTAAACATTGTTGTATTCACCTATAAAGCTTAAAGTCAAACAATGAAGATTTGTTATAATCCCGATTTTTGTATTTCACCCTATAAAGCTTAAAGTCAAACAATGAAGATTTGTTATAATCCAGATTTTTGTATTCACCCCATAAAGCCAAAGTCAAACAATGAAGATTTGTTAACTAGATTTTTGTATTCACCCTATAAAGCTTAAAGTCAAACAATGAAAGATTTGTTATAATCCCGATTTTTGTATTCACCCTATAAAAGCTTAAAGTCAATCAATGAAGATTTGTTATAATCCCAATTTTTTGTATTCACCTATAAAGCTTAAAGTCAAACAATGAAGATTTGTTTATTATCCCGATTGTTGTATTCACCTTATAAAGCTTAAAGTCAAACAATGAAGATTTGTTATAATCCTGATTTTGTATTCGTTCTATAAAAGCTTAAAGTCAAACAATGAAGATTTATTTAGGATCCGTTTTAATCCCTGAATTTTTTGTTGCAATCCGATTTTTGTATTCTATAAAGCTTAAAGTCAAAACAATGAAGATTTTTATAATCCCGATTTTTTGTATTCACCCTATAAAGCTTAAAGTCAAACAATGAAGATTTGTTTATAATCCAGATTTTTGTATTCACCCTATAAAGCTTAAAATCAAACAATGAAGATTTGTTATAATCCTGATTTTGTATTACCCTATAAAGCTTTTAAAGTCAAACAAATTTTAGAAGATTTGTTATAATCCGATTTTTGTATTCACCCTATAAAGCTTAAAGTCAAACAATGAAGATTTTATTATAATCCTGAATTTTGTATTACCCTATAAAGCTTAAATTTCAACACAATGAAGATTTGTTATAATCCTGATTTTTGTATTCCCCCTAAAGCTTAAAATAAACAATGATTTGACTATAATCCCGATTTTATTCCCCCTATAAAGCAAGTCAAACAATGAAGATTTGTTATAATCCCAATTTTGTATTCACCCTATAAAGCTTAAAGTCAAACAATGATTGACTATAATCCCGTTTTATTCACCCTATAAACGAAATTCAAACAATGAAGATTTATTTATAATCCCGATTGTTGTATTCACCCTATAAAGCAAGTCAAACAATGAAAGTTGTTATAATCCATTCTTCCTATAAAGCTTAAATCAAGTAATGAAAATTTATTTAGTGATGTTTTGCCTTCACCCTATAAAGCTACGTCAAACAATGAAGATTAGTTATAATCCCGATTGTTGTATTCACCTATAAGCAAAGTCAAACAATGAAGATTTGGTAAATCCGATTTTGTATTCACCTATAAAGCAAAATTAATAAATGAAGATTTATAATCCCAATTTTGTATTCACCCCTATAAAGCTTAAAGTCAAAACAATGAAGATTTGTTATAATCCCAATTTTTGTATTCACCCTATAAAGCTTAATTCAAACAATGAAGATTTTATAATCCCGATTGTTGTATTCCCCTATAAAGTTTAAAGTCAAAACAATGAAGATTTGTTATAATCCCGATTTTGTATTCACCCTATAAAGCTTAAAGTCCAAACAATGAAGATTTGTTTATAATCCCGATTTTTGTATTCACCTATAAAGCTTAAAGTCAAAACAATGAAGATTTGTTATAATCCCGATTTTATTCACCCTATAAAGTTTCTTTAAGTCAAACAAATGAAGATTTGTTTATAATCCTGATTTTGTATTCATCCTATAAAGCTTAAAGTCAAAACAATGAAGATTTGTTATAATCCCAATTTTGTATTCACTTCTAAAGCATAAAGTCAAAACAATGAAGATTTGTTATAATCCCGATTGTTGTATTCACCCTATAAAGATTAAAGTCAAACAATGAAGATTTGTTATAATCCCGATTTTTGTATTCACTTATGTGCTTAAAGTCAAACAAATGAAGATTTGTTATAATCCCGATTTTGTATTCACCCTATAAAGCTTAAAGTCAAACAATGAAGATTTGTTATAATCCAGATTTTGTATTCACCCTATAAAGCTTAAAGTTTTGTTATAATCCAGATTTTGTATTCCCATAAAGTTTGAAATAAACAAATCTTTGTTATAAATTTGTATTCCCCTTAAAGTCAAACAATGAAGATTTGTTATAATCCCAATTTTGTATTCACCCTATAAAACTTAAAGTCAAACAATGAAGATTTGTTATAATCCTGATTGTATTCAAATAAAGCTTAAAGTCAAAACAATGAAGATTTGTTATTCCTGATTGTTGTATTCACCTTATAAAGCTTAAAGTCAAAACAATGTGAAGATTTGTTATAATCCAGATTTTGAAGATTTGTTATTCCAGATTTTTATTCCCCTATAAAGCTTAAAGTCAAACAATGAAGATTTGTTATAATCCTGATTTTTGTATTCACCCCAATTTTTGTATAAATAAAGCTTAAAGTCAAACAATGAATATTTGTTATAATCCCGATTGTTGTATTCACCCTATAAAGCTTAAATAAAAACAATTTGTTATAATCCCGATTTTTGTATTCACCCTATAAAGCTTAAAGTCAAACAAATAAAGATTTTTATAATCCTGATTTTTATTACCTATAAAGCTTAAAGTCAAACAATGAAGATCGGTTATAATCCAGACTTTTGTATTCACCCTATAAAGCTTAAAGTCAAACAATGAAGATTTGTTATAATCCAGATTTTGTATTCCCCCATAAAGCTTAAAGTCAAACAATGAAGATTTGTTATAATCCTGATTTGTATTCTATAAAGCCCCAATGAAGATTTGTTTAAATTTTGTATTCAAACAATGAAGATTTGTTATAATCCCAATTTTGTATTCACCCTAAAAGCTTAAAGTCAAACAATGAAGATTTGTTAAATCCCGATTAAGTTGTATTCACCCTATAAAGCTTAAAGTCAAAACAATGAAGATTTGTTATAATCCTGATTTTTGTATTCACCTATAAAGCTTAAAGTCAAACAATGAAGATTTGTTATAATCCAGATTTTGTATTCCCCTATAAAGCTTAAAAAGTCAAACAATGAAGATTTGTTATTTGTTTTAGCTAATCCCAATGAAGATTTTGTATTCCCCCTATAAAGCTTAGTCAAACAAATGAAGATTTGTTATAATCCCAATTTTTTGTATTCCTGATTGCTATAAAGCTTAAAAGTCAAACAATGAAGATTGTTATAATCCATTTTGTATTTCACCTTTATAAAGCTTAAAAGTCAAACAATGAAGATTTATTTATAATCCTGATTTTGTATTCACCCTATAAAGCTTAAAGTCAAACAATGAAGATTTGTTATAATCCTGATTGTTGTATTCAATTTTATAAAGCTTAAAAGTCAAACAAATGAAGATTTGTTATAATCCTGATTTTGTATTCACCCTATAAAGCTTAAAACAACAATGAAGATTTGTTATAATCCCAATTTTTGTATTCACCCTACAAAGCTTTGAAATCAAACAATGAAGATTTGTTATAATCCCGATTTTTGTATTCAATTTATAAAGCTTAAAGTCAAACAATGAAGATTTGTTATAATCCCAATTGTTGTATTCCCCTATAAAGCTTAAAAAGTCAAACAATGAAGATTTGTTATAATCCCAATTTTTTGTATTCACCCTATAAAACTTAAAGTCAAACAATGAAGATTTGTTATAATCCTGATTTTTGTATTCACCCTATAAAGCTTAAAGTCAAACAATGAAGATTTGTTATAATCCAGATTTTGTATTCTTAAAGTCAAACAATGAAGATAAATCCCGATTTTGTATTCATCCTAAAGTCAAACAATGAAAATTTGTTATAATCCTGATTTTTTTGTATTCAATTTATAAAAGCAAAAGTCAAACAATGAAGATTTGTTATAATCCTGATTGTTGTATCAAATTTATAAAGATTAAATCAAAATAATGAAGATTAGTTATAACCTTAAAGCTTAAAGTCAAAACAATGAAGATTTGTTATAATCCTGATTGTTGCATTCACCCTATAAAGCTTAAAGTCAAACAATGAAGATTTGTTTATAATCCAGATTTTTGTATTCACCCTATAAAGCTTAAAGTCAAACAATGAAGATTTGTTATAATCCAGATTTTTTGTATTCACCCTAAAAAGCTTAAAAGTCAAACAATGAAGATTTGTTATAATCCTGATTTTGTATTCCCTATAAAGCATAAAGTCAAAAACAATGAAGATTTGTTATAATCCCAATTTTGTATTCACCCATAAAAGCTTAAAGTCAAACAAATGAAGATTTATTTATAATCCCATATTTTGTATTCACCCCATAAAGCTTAAAGTCAAACAATGAAGATTTGTTATAATCCAGATTTGTTGTATTCAAACAATGAAGATTTGTTATAACCTATAAAATTCTATAAAAAAGTCAAACAATGAATATTTGATAATCCTGATTATAATCCTTAAAGAAACAATGAAGATTGTTATTCCTGATTGTTGTGATTCTATAAAGCTTAAAGTCAAAACAATGAAGATTTGTTATAATCCTGATTTTGTATTCTCATAAAGCTTAAAGTCAAACAATGAAGATTTGTTATAAAAGCTTTTGTATTCACCCAATAAAGCTTAAAGTCAAACAATGAAGATTTGTTATATCCAGATTTTTGTTGTATTAAAGTCAAACAATGAAGATATAAAGCTTAAAGTCAAACAATGAAGATTTGTTATAATCCCAATTTTTGTATTCACCCCTCTATAAAGCTTAAAGTCAAACAATGAAGATTTGTTAATAAAATAAAGTTGAAGATTGTTATTCATCCTATAAAGCTTAAAGTCAAACAATGAAGATTTGTTATAATCCCAATTTTGTATTCACCCTATAAAGCTTAAAGTCAAACAATGAAGATTTGTTATAATCCTGATTTTGTATTCATCCTATAAAGCTTAAAGTCCAATGAAGATTTGTTATAATCCCATTTTGTATTCACTATAAAGCTTAAAGTCAAACAATGAAGATTTGTTATAATCCCACTTTTGTATTCACCATAAAGCTTAAAGTCAAAATAATGAAGATTTGTTATAATCCTGATTGTTGTATTCACCCTATAAAGCTTAAAGTCAAACAATGAAGATTTGTTATAATCCTGATTTTGTATTTCCTATAAAGCTTAAAGTCAAACAATGAAGATTTGTTATAATCCTGATTTTTGTATTCATCCTATAAAGCTTAAAGTCAAACAATGAAGATTTGTTATAATCCCAATTTTTGTATTCACCCTATAAAGCTCAAGTCAAACAATGAAGATTTGTTATAATCCTTGATTTTGTATTCAATATAAAGCTTAAAGTCAAACAATGAAGATTTGTTATAATCCCATTTTTGTATTCACCCTATAAAGCTTAAAGTCAAACAATGAAGATTTGTTATAATCCTGATTTTGTATTCACCCTATAAAGCTTAAAGTCAAACAATGAAGATTTGTTATAATCCTGATTTTTGTATTCACCCTATAAAGCTTAAAGTCAAACAATGAAGATTTGTTATAATACAGATTTTTGTATTCACCCTATAAAAGTCAAACAATGAAATTTGTTATAAGTTTTGTATTCAAACAATGAAGATTTGTTATAATCCCAATTTTGTATTCACCCTCTAAAGCTTAAATAAAACAAAAATGAAGATTGTTATAATCCCGATTTTTGTATTCACCCTATAAAGCTTAAAGTCAAACAATGAAGATTTATTATAATCCTGATTTTGTATTCACCCTATAAAGCTTAAAGTCAAACAATGAAGATTTGTTATAATCCTGATTTTGTATTCAATTCTATAAAGCTTAAAGTCAAACAATGAAGATTTGTTATAATCCCGATTTTTGTATTCATCCTATAAAGCTTAAAGTCAAACAATGAAGATTTGTTATAATCCTGATTGTTGTATTCAATAAAGCTTAAAGTCAAACAATGAAGATTTTATAATCCCGATTGTTGTATTCACCTATAAAGCTTAAAGTCAAACAATGAAGATTTGTTATAATCCTGATTTTTGTATTCCCCCTATAAAGCTTAAAGTCAAACAATGAAGATTTGTTATAATCCTGATTTTTGTATTCACCCTATAAAGCTTAAAGTCAAACAATGAAGATTTGTTATAATCCCCATTTTGTATTCACCCTATAAAGCTTAAAGTCAAACAATGAAGATTTGTTATAATCCCGATTTTTGTATTCACCTATAAAGCTTAAAGTCAAACAATGAAGATTTGTTATAATCCCAATTTTTGTATTCACCCTATAAAGCTTAAAGTCAAACAATGAAGATTTATTCCCAATTGTTGTATAATCCTATAAAGCTAAAAGAAAACAATTTTGAAGATTAGTTATAATCCTGATTGTTGTATAAAGCTTTAAAGTCAAACAATGAAGATTTGTTATAATCCCAATTTTTGTATTCACCCTATAAAGCTTAAAGTCAAACAATGAAGATTTGTTATAATCCCGATTTTTGTATTCACCCTATAAAGCTTTAAAGTCAAACAATGAAGATTTGTTATAATCCCGATTTTTGTATTCACCCTATAAAGCTTAAAGTCAAACAATGAAGATTTGTTATAATCCTGATTTTTGTATTCAATTTATAAAGCTTAAAGTCAAACAATGAAGATTTGTGATAATCCTGATTGCTGTATTCACCCTATAAAGCTTAAAGTCAAACAATGAAGATTTGTTATAATCCTGATTTTTGTATTCACCCTATAAAGCTTAAAGTCAAACAATGAAGATTTGTTATAATCCTGATTTTTGTATTCACCCTATAAAGCTTAAAGTCAAACAATGAAGATTTGTTATAATCCCAATTGTTGTATTCACCCTATAAAGCTTAAAAGTCAAACAATGAAGATTTGTTATAATCCTGATTTTGTATTCACCCTATAAAGCTTAAAGTCAAACAATGAAGATTTGTTATAATCCCTGATTTTTGTATTCACCCTATAAAGCTTAAAGTCAAACAATGAAGATTTGTTATAATCCTGATTTTGTATTCACCCTATAAAGCTTAAAGTCAAACAATGAAGATTTGTTATAATCCTATAAAGCATAAAAGATTTTTGTATTCCTGATTTTTGTATTCACCCTATAAAGCTTAAAAAAAACAATGAAGATTTGTTATAATCCTGAAACAATAAAGAAAGTCAAAACAATTTTGTTATAATCCTGATTTTTGTATTCACCCTATAAAGCTTAAAGTCAAACAATGAAGATTTGTTATAATCCTGATTTTTTTTTGTATTCACCCTATAAAGCTTAAAGTCAAACAATGAAGATTTGTTATAATCCCGATTTTTGTATTCACCCTATAAAAGCTTAAAGTCAAACAATGAAGATTTGTTATAATCCCGATTTTTGTATTCACCCTATAAAGCTTAAAAGTCAAACAATGAAGATTTGAAGATTTGTTATTCCACCCCATAAAGCTTAAAAGTCAAACAATGAAGATTTGTTATAATCCAGATTTTGTATTCACCCTATAAAGTTTAAAGTCAAACAATGAAGATTTGTTATAATCCTGATTTTGTATTCACCCTATAAAGCTTAAAGTCAAACAATGAAGATTTGTTATAATCCTGATTTTGTAATCCCAAATTTTTGTATTCCCAATTTTATAAAGCTTAAAGTCAAACAATGAAGATTTGTTATAATCCTGATTTTTGTATTCACCCTATAAAGCTTAAAGTCAAACAATGAAGATTTGTTATAATCCTGATTTTGTATTCACCCTATAAAGCTTAAAAGTCAAACAATGAAGATTTGTTATAATCCCGATTTTTGTATTCATCCTATAAAGCTTAAAGTCAAACAATGAAGATTTGATTTTTGTATAATCCCCCTTTGTAATTAAAGTCAAACAATGAAGATTTGTTATAATCCCGATTTTGTATTCACCCCTATAAAGCTTAAAGTCAAACAATGAAGATTTGTTATAATCCCGATTTTTGTATTCACCCTATAAAGCTTAAAGTCAAACAAGATGAAGATTTGTTATAATCCCAATTTTTGTATTCACCCTATAAAGCTTAAAGTCAAACAATGAAGATTTGTTATAATCCTGATTTTTGTATTCACCCTATAAAGCTTCTAAAGTCAAACAAATGAAGATTTGTTATAATCCCAATTTTTGTATTCACCCTATAAAGCTTAAAGTCAAACAATGAAGATTTGTTATAATCCTGATTTTTGTATTCACCCTATAAAGCTTAAAGTCAAACAATGAAGATTTGTTATAATCCTGATTTTTGTATATAAAGCTTAAAGTCAAACAATGAAGATTTGTTATAATCCAGATTTTGTATTCACCTATAAAGCTTAAAGTCAAACAATGAAGATTTGTTATAATCCTGATTTTTGTATTCAATTCTATAAAGCTTAAAGTCAAACAATGAAGATTTGTTATAATCCTGATTTTTGTATTCACCTATAAAGCTTAAAGTCAAACAATGAAGATTTGTTATAATCCCCGTTTTTGTATTTTTATAAAGCTTAAAGTCAAACAATAAAGTTATAATCCCAATTTTTGTAAATAAAGCTTAAACAAACAATGAAGATTTGTTATAATCCCAATTTTGTATTCATCCTATAAAGCTTAAAGTCAAACAATGAAGATTTGTTATAATCCCGATTTTGTATTCACCCTATAAAGCTTAAAGTCAAACAATGAAGATTTGTTATAATCCTGATTTTGTATTCACCCTATAAAGCTTAAAGTCAAACAATGAAGATTTTATAATCCCGTTTTGTATTCAATCCTGAACAATGAAGATTTGATAATCCTGATTTTTGTATTCACCCTATAAAGCTTAAAGTCAAACAATGAAGATTTGTTATAATCCCAATTTTTGTATTCACCCTATAAAAGTCAAACAATAAAGTCCTGAAACAATGAAGATTGAAGATTTATAATCCCGATTTTGTATTCACCCTATAAAGCTTAAAATTTGTATTCAAACAATGAAGATTTGTTATAATCCTGATTGTTGTATTCACCTTATAAAGAAAGTCAAACAATGAAGTTGTATTCCTGATTTTTGTATTCACCTATAAAGCTTAAAGTCAAACAATGAAGATTTGTTATAATCCTGATTTTTGTATTCCCCTATAAAGCTTCAAACAATGAAGATTTGTTATAATCCTGATTTTGTATTCACCTATAAAGCTTAAAGTCAAACAATGAAGATTTGTTATAATCCTGATTTTTTGTATTCACCCTATAAAGCTTAAAGTCAAACAATGAAGATTTGTTATAATCCTGATTTTTGTATTCACCCTATAAAGCTTAAAGTCAAACAATGAAGATTTGTTATAATCCCGATTTTTTGTATTCACCCTATAAAGCTTAAAGTCAAACAATGAAGATTTGTTATAATCCCGATTGTATTCATTCAAACAATGAAGATTTGTTATAATCCTATTTTTGTAACCCTATAAAGCTTAAAGTCAAACAATGAAGATTTGTTATAATCCTGATTTTTGTATTCACCCTATAAAGCTTAAAGTCAAAACAAATAAGATTTGTTATAATCCAGATTTTTGTATTTCACATAAAAAGCTTAAAAGTCAAACCCGAAGATTTGTTATAATCCTGATTTGTATTCACTATAAAGCTTAAAGTCAAAAACAAATGAAGATTTGTTATAACCTTTTGTATTCACCCCTATAAAGCTTTAAAGTCAAACAAATGAAGATTTACTATAATCCTGATTTTTGTATTCATCCCATAAAGCTTAAAGTCAAACAATGAAGATTTGTTAAATCCTGATTTTGTATTCAATTTATAAAGCTTAAAGTCAAACAATGAAGATTTGTTATAATCCTGATTTTGTATTCTCCACCCTATAAAGCTTAAAGTCAAACAATGAAGATTTGTTAATCCTGATTTTGTATTCTCATAAAGCTTAAAAGTCAAACAATGAAGATTTGTTATAACTTGATTTTGTATTGCCACCCTATAAAGTTTAAAGTCAAAATAATGAAGATTTTGATAGATCCTGATTTGTTGTATTCACTTATAAAGCTTTTAAAGTCAAACAATGAAGATTTGTTATAATCCTGATTGTTGTATTAATTTATAAAGCTTAAAGTCAAACAATGAAGATTTGTTATAATCCTGATTTTTGTATTCATCCTATAAAGTTTAAAGTCAAACAATGAAGATTTAAGAGGAATCCCAATTTTGTATTCACCCTATAAAGCTTTTAAAGTCAAACAATGCAGATTTGTTATAATCCTGATTTTGTATTCACCCTATAAAGCTTTAAAGTCAAACAATGAAGATTTGTTATCCTGATTTTTGTATTCACCCTATAAAGATTAAAGTCAAACAATGAAGATTTGTTATAATCCTGATTTTGTATTCACCATAAAGCTTAAAAAACAACAATAATAAGATTGTTATAATCCAATGAAGATTTTTGATTGCATTTCACCCTATAAAGTTTAAAGTCAAAACAATGAAGATTTGTTATAATCCAGATTTTGTATTCACCATCCTATAAAGCTTAAAGTCAAACAATGAAGATTTGTTATAATCCAGAATTCCCTTAAAGGTTGTATTCAAACAATGAAGATCTATTTGTAAAGCATAAAAGTCAAAACAATGAAGATTTGTTATAATCCCGATTTTGTATTCTAATTTATAAAGCTCAAGTCAAATAATGAAGATTTGTTTAATCCCAAGGCTTCTTGAAAGTTGTTTGTATTCCTGATTTTGCTATAAAGCTTAAAGTCAAACAATGAAGATTTGTTATAATCCTGATTTTTGTATTCAATTTCCTATAAAAGCTTTAAAGTCAAAAATAATGAAGATTTGTTATAATCCTGATTTTTGTATTCACCCCTATAATGCTTAAAGTCAAAACAATGAAGATTTGTTATAATCCTGATTTTTGTATTCCCCTATAAAGCTTAAAGTCAAAATAACAAATGAAATCTGATTTTGTATTCACCTGATAATCCTGATTTTTATTCAGATTTTTTGCCCTATAAAGCTTAAAGTCAAATGAATGAAGATTTGTTATAATCCTGATTTTGTATTCCCCTATAAAGCTTTAAAGTCAAAACAATGAAGATTTGTTATAATCCCAATTTTGTATTCACCCCTATAAAGCTTTAAAGTCAAACAATGAAGATTTGTTATATCCCAATTTTTTAGTATTCACCCTATAAAGCTTAAAGTCAAACAATGAATATTTGTGATAATCCTGATTTTTGTATTCACCCTATAAAGCTTAAAGTCAAACAATGAAGATTAGTTATAATCCCGATTTTTGTATTCACCCTATAAAGCTTAAAGTCAAAACAATGAAGATTTGTTATAACTCTGATTTTTGTATTCACCCTAAAGTTTAAAGTCAAACAATGAAGATTTGTTATAATCCTGATTTTGTATTCTATAAAGTTTAAAAGTCAAACAATGAAGATTTGTTATAATCCCGATTTTTATATTCCCCTATAAAGCCAACAACGAAGATTTGTTATAATCCCCAATTCCTTGTATTCACCTATAAAAGTCAAACAATGAAGATTTGTTATAATCCCAATTTTTGTATTCACCTTTATAAAGCTTAAAGTCAAATAATGAAGATTTGTTATAATCCTGATTGTTGTATTTCAATTCTATAAAGCGTTAAAGTCAAACAATGAAGATTTGTTATAAATCCTGATTTTGTATTCACCCTATAAAGCTTAGTCAAATAAATGAAGATTTGTTATAATCCTGATTTGTATCTTTCACCTATAATGCTTAAAGTCAAATAATGAAGATTTGTTATAATCCTGAGTTTGTATTCCCCTATAAAGCTTGTGTCAAACAATGAAGATTTGTTATAATCCTGATTTGTATTCACCCTATAAAGCTTTGAAGTCAAACAATGAAGATTTGTTATAATCCTGATTTTGTATTCCCCTATAAAGTTTAAAGTCAAACAATGAAGATTTGTTATAATCCTGATTTTGTATTCCCCTATAAAGCTTAAAGTCAAAACAATAAATGAAGACGGTGTTATAATCCTGATTTTGTATTCACCTCTATAAAAGCTTGTGTCAAAACAACGAAGATTTGTTATAACAATTTTGTATTCACCCCTATAAAGCTTAAAGTCAAAACAATGAAGATTTGTTATAATCCAGATTTTGTATTCATCCTATAAAGCTTAAAACAAACAATGAAGATTTGTTATAATCCCAATTTTTGTATTCACCCTTATAAAGCATAAAGTCAAACAATGAAGATTTACAGAATCCCGATTTTGTATTCACCCTATAAAGCTTAAAGTCAAAACAATGAAGATTTCCATATAATCCTGATTTTGTATTCACCCTATGTTTAAAGTCAAACAAAAAAAGATTTGTGATAATCCTGATTTTGTATTCAATTTATAAAGCTTAAAGTCAAACAATGAAGATTTGTTTATAATCCTGATTTTTTTGTATTCACCCTATAAAGCTTAAAGTCAAACAATAAAGATTTGTTATAATCCTGATTTTTTTTTGTATTCATCCTATAAAGCTTTTAAAACAAACAATGAAGATTTACAGAATAAACCCCTTTTGTATTCACCCAAAAGCATAAAAGTCGAAAACAATGAAGATTTGTTTGTTAAACTGAATATTCAATTTTATAAAGCAGATTTTTATTCCCATTACTTCATAAAGCTTAAAGTCAAACAAATGGAAGATTTGTTATTATAACTTAGATTTTGTATTCACCTTTAAAACAAACAATGAAGATTTGTTATGCAATCCTAATTCAAGTTTAAAGTCAAAACAATGAAGATTTGTTATAATCCTGATTTTGTATTCACCCAGGTCCCCCCTATAATTCACCCTTTAAAGTCAAACAATGGAAGATTTAACCTGTTATAACCAATGAAGATTTTGTAATTCAACCCTTTACAGTTTTAAAGTCAAACAATGAAGATTTGTTATAATCCCGATTGTTGTATCTAACCCTAAAAGTTTAAAGTCAAAACAATGAAGAGTTGTTATAATCCTGATTTTGTATTCACCCAATAAAGCTTAAAGTCAAACAATGAAGATTTGTTATAATCCTGATTTTGTATTCACCCTATAAAGCTTAAAGTCAAAACAAATGAAGATTTGTTATAATCCTGACTTTTGTATTCACCCTATAAAGCTTAAAGTCAAAATAATGAAGACTTTACAATAATTCCCTATAGTTTAAAATCAAACAATTGTATTCTGATTGGTTGTATTCTATAAAGATTAAAGTCAAACAATGAAGATTTGTTATAATCCCGATTGTTGTATCTACCCTATAAAGTTTTTTAAAGTCAAACAAATGAAGATTTGTTATAATCCAGATTTTTGTATTCCACTTATAAAGCTTAAAAGTCAAACAATGGAAGATTTTTATAATCCAGATTTTTGTATTAATTCTATAAGGTTAAAGTCAAATAAATGAAGATTTGTTATAATCCTGATTTTTGTATTCCCCCATAAAGTTTAAAGTCAAAAAATGAAGATTTGTTATAATCCAGATTTTTGGTATTCAATTTAAAGTTTTGTAATCAAACAACAAAGATTTGTTATAATCCCAATTTTTGTATTCCCCCTATAAAGCTTAAAGTCAAAACAAATGAAGATTTGTTATAATCCCAATTGTTGTATTCACCCTATAAAGCTTAAAGTCAAAACAATGAAGATTTGTTATAATCCCAATTTTGTATTCACCATAAAGCTTAAAGTCAAACAACAAGAATATTTGTTATAACCTGATTTTTGTATTCAATAAAGCTTAAAGTCAAACAATGAAGATTTTGTATTCAGAAAATAAAATCAAAACTGATTTTGTTGTATTCACCCTATAAAGCTTTGTGTAAAGTCAAAACAATGAAGATTAGTTATAATCCTGATTTCGTATTCACCCTATAAAGTCAAACAACGAAGATTTGGTAAAACTTGATTTTTGTATCAATGAAGAGTTGAAGATTTATAAATCCTGATTGTTGTATTCACCCTATAAAGCTTAAAGTCAAACAATGAAGAGTTGTTATAATCCTGATTTTTGTATTCAATTTATGTGCTTCTATAAAGATTTGTTAAACCTGAATTCCTCCATAAAGCTTAAAGTAAATAAATGAAGATTTATAATCCTGATTTTGCATTCACTATTTGGAAAACAACAATGAAGATCTATAATCCTGATGCTTCTAAAGTTTTAAAGTCAAACAATGAAGATTTGTTATAATCCTGATTTTGTATTCAATTCTCCTAAAGTTTTCAGTCAAACAATGAAGATTTGTTATAACCTGATTTTTGTATTCACCCCTATAAAGCCGTAAAGTCAAACAATGAAGATTTGTTATAATCCTGATTTTTGTAATCACCCTATAAAGCTTAAAACAAACAAATGAAGATTTGTTATAATCTGATTTTGTATTCACCCTATAAAGCTTTAAAGAAGATTTACAAAACAATGTAAGAAAGCTTGTTAAAATCCTGAGATTGTTATAACTGATTTTTGTATCTACCGAAGACAAAGCTTAAAGTCAAACAATGAAGATTTGTTATAATCCTGATTTTGTATTCACCCTATAAAGCTTAAAGTCAAAACAACAAGATTTGTTAAATCCTGATTTTGTTATAAAAGTCAAACAATGAAGACTTTTTGTATGTCTCTACCTTTGAAAGGTTAAAATCAAACAATGAAGACTTATATATAATCCTGATTTGTATTCTAAAGCTTAAAGTCAAAAACAATGAAGATTTATATAATCCTGATTTTGTATTCACCCTATTTGTAATTTAATCTTTTTGTATTCAAAAAGCTTGGAAACAAATAGTCAAACAAAAGATTTTCTCAAATTTATAAAGATTAAAGTCAAATGAAGATTGTTATAATCCCAATTTTTGTATTCACTTATAAAGCTTAAAGTCAAAACAATGAAGATTTGATTGCTGTATTCAATCAAACAATGAAGATTTACAGAATCCTGTATTCCACCCTATAAAGTTTAAAGTCAAAACATGAAGATTTGTTATAACCAGATTTTGTATTCACCTTTATAAAGCTTAAAGTCAAACAATGAAGATTTGTTATAATCCCGAAAGGAAACGAATTTTGTTTTGTATTCCCCCTTAAAGCACCCTATAAAGCTTAAAGTCAAACAATGAAGATTTGTTATAATCCTGATTTTTGTATTCCCCAATAAAGCTTAAATTGTCAAACAATGAAGATTTGTTATAATCCAGATTTTGTATTCCCCTATAAAGCTTAAAATCAAACAATGAAGATTTGTTATAATCCCAATTTTTGTATTCACCCTATAAAGCTTAAAGTCAAAATAATGATTTGTTATAATCCCCAATTTTTGTATTCACCTATAAAGCTTAAAGTCAAAAAATGAAGATTTGTTATAATCCTGATTTTTTGTATTCACCCTATAAAGCAAAGTCAAACAATGAAGATTTGTTATAATCCCAATTTTGTATTCACCCTATAAAAGTTTAAAAGTCAAACAATGAAGATTTGTTATAATTCCGATTTTTGTATTCAAAAGCAAAGTCAAACAATGAAGATTTGTTATAATCCTGATTTTGTATTCCCCCAATAAAGCTTAAAGTCAAACAATGAAGATTTGTTATAATCCTGATTTTTGTATTCACCCTATAAAGCTTAAAGTCAAACAATGAAGATTTGTTATAATCCCAATTTTTGTATTCACCCTATAAAGCTTAAAGTATTCAAAAAGATTAAAGTCAATGAAGATTTGTTATAATCCCGATTGTTGTATTCACCTATAAAGAAAAGTCAAACAATGAAGATTTGTTATAATCCTGATTGTTGTATTCACCCTATAAAGCTTAAAGTCAAACAATGAAGATTTGTTATAATCCTGATTGTTGTATTCATCCTATAAAGCTTAAAGTCAAACAATGAAGATTTGTTATAATCCCAATTTTTGTATTCACCCTATAAAGCTTAAAAAGTCAAACAATGAAGATTTGTTATAATCCTGATTTTGTATTCACCTATAAAGCTTAAAATCAAACAATGATTTGTTATAATCCCTGATTTTGTATTCCCCTATAAAGCTTTGTTATAAAACAAAAAGCAATGAAGATTTGTTATAATCCCAATTTTGTATTCACCCTTATAAAGCTTAAAGTCAAACAATGAAGATTTGTTATAATCCCAATTTTGTATTCATCCAATGATTTTTGTTTTGTATTCACCTATAAAGCTTAAATTCAAACAATGAAGATTTGTTATAATCCCGATTTTGTATTCACCCTATAAAGCTTAAAGTCAAACAAATGAAGATTTGTTATAATTCCGATTTTTGTATTCACCCTATAAAGCAAGTCAAAATTTATAATCCCGTTTTGTATTCCCCTAAACAATGAAGATTTGTTATAATCCCGATTTTTGTATTCAATTCTATAAAGCTTAAAGTCAAAACAATGAAGATTTGTTATAATCCTGATTTTTGTATTCACCCTATAAAGTATTAAAGTCAAACAATGAAGATTTGTTATAATCCTGATTGTTGTATTCACCCTATAAAGCTTAAAGTCAAACAATGAAGATTTGTTATAATCCCGATTTTTGTATTCACCCTATAAAGCTTAAAGTCAAACAATGAAGATTTGTTATAATCCCAATGATTTTTGTATTCACCCTATAAAGCTTAAAGTCAAACAATGAAGATTTGTTATAATCCTGATTTTGTATTCCCCCTATAAAGCCCAATGAAGATTTGTTATAATCCTGATTGTTGTATTCTTATAAAGTCAAAGTCAAACAATGATTTGTTATAATCCCAATTTTTGTATTCACCTATAAAGCTTAAAGTCAAACAATGAAGATTTGTTATAATCCCATTTTGTATTCACCCTATAAAGCTTTAAAGTCAAACAATGAAGATTTGTTTATAATCCCGATTTTTGTATTCACCCTATAAAGCAAAGTCAAACAATGAAGATTTGTTTATAATCCCGATTTTGTATTCAATCCTATAAAGCTTAAAGTCAAACAATGAAGATTTGTTATAATCCCGATTTTTGTATTCACCCTATAAAAAGTCAAAACAATGAAGATTTGTTATAATCCCATTTTTGTATTCAATAAAGAAAGTCAAACAATGAAGATTTGTTATAATCCTGATTTTTGTATTCACCCTTTAAAAAGTCAAACAATGAAGATTTATTATAATCCCGATTTTTGTATTCACCTATAAAAGCTTAAAGATCAAAAGCAATGAAGATTTGTTATAATCCTGATTTTTGTATTCACCCTATAAAGCTTAAAGTCAAACAATGAAGATTTGTTATAATCCAGATTTTGTATTCCCCCTATTGTTGTAAAGCTTAAAAATTCAAACAATGAAGATTTTTTTATTAATCCCAATTTTGTATTCATCCTATAAAGCTTAAAGTCAAACAATGAAGATTTGTTATAATCCCAATTTTTTATTCACCCTATAAAGCTTAAAGTCAAACAATGATTTGTTTTCCCAATTTTATTCACCCTATAAAGCATAAAGTCAAACAATGAAGATTTGTTATAATCCTGATTTTTGTATTCACCCTATAAAGCTTAAAAGTCAAACAATGAAGATTTGTTATAATCCTGATTTTGTATTCACCCTATAAAGCAAACAATAAAGTCAAATTCACCCTAATGAAACAATGAAGATTTGTTATAATCCTGATTTTGTATTCACCCTATAAAGCTTTTGTTAAATCCTGATTTTGTATTCCAAACAATGAAGATTTGTTATAATCCTGATTTTTGTATTCACCCTTTAAAAGCTTAAAGTCAAACAATGAAGATTTATTTATAATCCCGATTTTTGCCACCCTATTTTTGTATTCATTTTATTCCTATAAAGCTTAAAGTCAAAACAATGAAGATTTGTTATAATCCCAATTTTGTATTCACCCTAAAGCTTAAAGTCAAACAATGAAGGTTGTTATAATCCAGTATTCACCCTATAAAGCTTAAGTCAAACAATGAAGATTTGTTATAATCCCGATTTTTGTATTCACCCTATAAAGCTTAAAGTCAAACAATGAAGATTTGTTATAATCCCAATTTTTGTATTCACCCTATAAAGCTTAAAGTCAAACAATGAAGATTTATAATCGATTTTGTATTCACCCTATAAAAGCAAGTCAAACAATGAAGATTTTGTTATAATCCCGATTACCCTTCACCCTATAAAGCTTAAAGTCAAACAATGAAGATTTGTTATAATCCCGATTTTGTATTCACCTATAAAGCTTAAAGTCAAACAATGAAGATTTGTTATAATCCCGATTTTGTATTCACCCTATAAAGCTTAAAGTCAAACAATGAAGATTTGTTATAATCCTGATTTTTGTATTCACCCTATAAAAGCTTAAGTCAAAACAAAAGATTTGTTATAATCCAGATTTTTGTATTCACCCTATAAAGGTTAAAATCAAACAATGAAGATTTGTTATAATCCCGATTTGTATTCCCTATAAAAGCTTAAAGTCAAAAATGAAGATTTGTTATAATCCCAATTTTTGTATTCACCCTATAAAGCTTAAAAAGTCAAACAATGAAGATTTGTTTATAATCCCGATTTTTGTATTCACCCTATAAAGCTTAAAGTCAAACAATGAAGATTTGTTATAATCCCGATTTTTGTATTCACCCTATAAAGCTTAAAGTCAAACAATGAAGATTTGTTATAATCCCGATTTTGGTATTTGTTATTCATCCTATAAAGCTTAAAGTCAAACAATGAAGATTTGTTTCCCCTAATCCCGATTTTGTATTCAATTCTATAAAGCTTAAAGTCAAAACAATGAAGATTTGTTATAATCCTGATTGTTGTATTCACCTATAAAAGCTTAAAGTCAAACAATGAAGATTTGTTATAATCCTGATTGTTGTATTCACCCTATAAAGCTTAAAAGTCAAACAATGAAGATTTGTTATAATCCCGATTTTTTGTATTCACCCCTATAAAGCTTAAAGTCAAAAAATGAAGATTTGTTATAATCCTGATTTTTGTATTCACCCTATAAAGCTTAAAGTCAAACAATGAAGATTTGTTTATAATCCCAATTTTTGTATTCACCTATAAAGCTTAAAGTCAAACAATGAAGATTTGTTATAATCCTGATTGTTGTATTCACCTATAAAGCTTAAAAGTCAAACAATGAAGATTTGTTATAATCCCCGATGATTCACCCTATAAAGCTTAAAGTCAAACAATGAATATTTGTTAAATCCAGATTTTGTATTCACCCTATAAAGCTTAAAGTCAAACAATGAAGATTTGTTATAATCCCGATTTTTGTATTCCCCATAAAGCTTAAAGTCAAACAATGAAGATTTGTTTTTGTATTCATAATCCTGATTTTGTATTCACCCTATAAAGCTTAAAGTCAAACAATGAAGATTTGTTATAATCCCGATTTTTTATTCACCCTATAAAGCTTAAAGTCAAACAATGAAGATTTTTTATTCATTCTATAAAGCTTAAATTCAAACAATGAAGATTTATTTAAATCCCGATTTTTGTATTCACCCTATAAAGCTTAAAGTCAAACAATGAAGATTTGTTATAATCCCAATTTTGTATTCACCCTATAAAGCTTAAAATTCAAACAATGAAGATTTGTTATAATCCCGATTTTTGTATTCACCCTATAAAGCTTAAAGTCAAACAATGAAGATTTAGTTATAATCCCGATTTTTGTATTCACCCTATAAAGCTTAAAGTCAAACAATGAAGATTTGTTATAATCCCGATTTTGTATTCACCCTATAAAGCTTAAAGTCAAACAATGAAGATTTGTTATAATCCAGATTTTTGTATTCACCTATATAAGCTTAAAAAAACCAATGAAGATTTGTTAAATCCCATTTTTGTATTCACCTATATAAAGCTTAAAGTCAAACAATGAAGATTTGTTATAATCCCGATTTTTGTATTCACCTATAAAGCTTAAAAGTCAAACAATGAAGATTTGTTATAATCCCAATTTTGTATTCACCCTATAAAGCAAAGTCAAACAATGAAGATTTGTTATAATCCTGATTTTTGTATTCACCCTATAAAGCTTAAAGTCAAACAATGAAGATTTGTTATAATCCTGATTTTGTATTCACCCTATAAAGCTTAAAGTCAAACAATGAAGATTTGTTATAATCCCGATTTTGTATTCACCTATAAAGCTTAAAGTCAAACAATGAAGATTTGTTATAATCCCGATTTTTGTATTCACCCTATAAAGCTTAAAGTCAAACAATGAAGATTTGTTATAAAAGCTCAAACAACAAGATTTTTGTATTCACCTATAAAAGCTTAAAGTCAAACAATGAAGATTTGTTATAATCCCGATTTTTAAGTCAAACAATGAAGTATTCACCCTATAAAGCTTAAAGTCAAACAATGAAGATTTGTTATAATCCCATTGTTGTATTCACCCTATAAAGCTTAAAGTCAAACAATGAAGATTTGTTATAATCCCGATTTTTGTATTCACCCTATAAAGCTTAAAGTCAAACAATGAAGATTTGTTATAATCTGTTTTTTATTCACCCAATAAAGTCAAACAATGAAGATTTGTTATAATCCCGATTTTTGTATTCACCCTATAAAGCTTAAGTCAAACAATGAAGATTTGTTATAATCCCGATTTTGTATTCACCCTATAAAGCTTAAAGTCAAACAATGAAGATTTGTTATAATCCAGATTTTTGTATTCACCCTATAAAGCTTAAAGTCAAACAATGAAGATTTGTTATAATCCAGATTTTTGTATTCCCCCTATAAAGGTTAAAGTCAAACAATGAAGATTTGTTATAATCCCGATTTTTTGTATTCACCAAACAATATTTATTTAAATCCGATTTTAGCTTAAAGTCAAACAATGAAGATTTGTTATAATCCTGATTTTGTATTCACCCTATAAAGCTTTAAAGTCAAACAATGAAGATTTATTTATAATCCCGATTTTTGTATTCACCCTATAAAGCTTAAAGTCAAACAATGAAGATTTGTTATAATCCCGATTTTGTATTCACCCTATAAAGCTTAAAGTCAAACAATGAAGATTTGTTATAATCCCGATTTTTGTATTCACCCTATAAAGCTTAAAGTCAAACAATGAAGATTTGTTATAATCCCGATTTTTGTATTCACCCTATAAAGCTTAAAGTCAAACAATGAAGATTTGTTATAATCCCGATTTTGTATTCCCCCTATAAAGCTTAAAGTCAAACAATGAAGATTTGTTTATAATCCCGATTTTGTATTCACCTATAAAGCTTAAAAGTCAAACAATGAAGATTTGTTTATAATCCCTATATTTTTGTATTCACCCTATAAAGCTTAAAGCAAGTCAAACAATGAAGATTTGTTATAATCCTGATTTTGTATTCACCCTATAAAGTTAAAGTCAAAACAATGAAAAGATTTGAAGATTTATAATCCCGATTGT
This sequence comes from Acanthosepion pharaonis, assembly GCA_903632075.3. Lineage (NCBI taxonomy): Eukaryota > Metazoa > Mollusca > Cephalopoda > Sepiida > Sepiidae > Acanthosepion > Acanthosepion pharaonis. The sequence continues at coordinate 521,151 of CAHIKZ030004770.1, read as the reverse complement.
TGTATTCACCCTATAAAGCTTAAAGTCAAACAATGAAGATTTGTCATAATCCCGATTTTTGTATTCACCCTATAAAGCTTAAAGTCAAACAATGAAGATTTGTTATAATCCCAATTTTTGTATTCACCCTATAAAGCTTAATTCAAACAATGAAGATTTGTTATAATCCCGATTTTTGTATTCACCCTATAAAAGCTTAAAGTCAAACAATGAAGATTTATTTATAATCCTGATTTTGTATTCATAAAAGCTCAAACAATGAAGATTTTTTATATCCCGATTTTGTATTCACCCTATAAAGCTTAAAAGTCAAACAATGAAGATTTGTTATAATCCCAATTTTTGTATTCACCCTATAAAGCAAGTCAAACAATGAAGATTTGTTATAATCCCGATTTTGTATTCCCCTATAAAGCTTAAAGTCAAACAATGAAGATTTATTTAGTTATAATTCCCGATTTTTGATTTATTCCCGATTTTGTATTCCCTATAAAGCTTAAAGTCAAACAATGAAGATTTGTATAATCCCGATTTTTGTCACCCTATAAAGCAAAGTCAAACAATGAAGATTTGTTATAATCCCAATTTTTGTATTCACCCTATAAAGCTTAAAGTCAAACAATGAAGATTTGTTATAATCCCGATTGTTGTATTCACCCTATAAAGCTTAAAGTCAAACAATGAAGATTTGTTATAATCCCGATTTTGTATTCACCCTATAAAGCTTAAAGTCAAACAATGAAGATTTGTTATAATCCCGATTTTTGTATTCACCCTATAAAGCTTAAAGTCAAACAATGAAGATTTGTTATAATCCCGATTTTTGTATTCACCCTATAAAGCTTAAAGTCAAACAATGAAGATTTGTTATAATCCCGATTTTTGTATTCATCCTATAAAGCTTAAAGTCAAACAATGAAGATTTGTTATAATCCCAATTTTTGTATTCACCTATAAAGCTTAAAGTCAAACAATGAAGATTTGTTATAATCCCGATTTTTGTATTCACCCTATAAAGCTTAAAGTCAAACAATGAAGATTTGTTATAATCCCGATTGTTGTATTCACCCTATAAAGCTTAAAGTCAAACAATGAAGATTTGTTATAATCCAGATTTTTGTATTCACCCTATAAAGCTTAAAGTCAAACAATGAAGATTTGTTATAATCCAGATTTTTGTATTCCCCCTATAAAGCTTAAAGTCAAACAATGAAGATTTGTTATAATCCCGATTTTGTATTCCCCCTATAAAGCTTAAAGTCAAACAATGAAGATTTGTTATAATCCCAATTTTTGTATTCACCCTATAAAGCTTAAAGTCAAACAATGAAGATTTGTTATAATCCCAATTTTTGTATTCACCCTATAAAGCTTAAAGTCAAACAATGAAGATTTTTTTATAATCCAAACAATGATTTTTATAATATTCATTCCCTATAAAGAGCTTAAACAATGAAGATTTATTTATAATCCCAATTGTTGTATTCACCCTATAAAGCTTAAAGTCAAACAATGAAGATTTGTTATAATCCCGATTGTTGTATTCACCCTATAAAGCTTAAAGTCAAACAATGAAGATTTGTTATAATCCAGATTTTGTATTCACCCTATAAAGCTTAAAGTCAAACAATGAAGATTTGTTATAATCCCGATTTTTGTATTCACCCTATAAAGCTTAAAGTCAAACAATGAAGATTTGTTATAATCCCGATTTTTGTATTCACCCTATAAAGCTTAAAGTCAAACAATGAAGATTTGTTATAATCCCGATTGTTGTATTCACCCTATAAAGCCAAAGTCAAACAATGAAATTTGTTAAATCCCGATTTTTGTATTCACCCTATAAAGCTTTGTGTCAAACAATGAAGATTTGTTATAATCCCGATTTTTGTATTCACCCTATAAAGCTTAAAGTCAAACAATGAAGATTTGTTATAATCCCAATTTTGTATTCACCCTATAAAGCTTAAAGTCAAACAATGAAGATTTGTTATAATCCCGATTTTTGTATTCATAAAGCCAAACAATGAAGATTTATTTATAATCCTGATTTGTATTCTTAAAAGTCAAACAATGAAGATTTGTTATAATCCCGATTTTGTATTCACCCTATTTTTGTAAGCTCAAACAATGAAGATTTGTTATAATCCCGATTTTTGTATTCACCTATAAAGCTTAAATCAAACAATGAAGATTTGTTATAATCCCGATTTTGTATTCACCCTATAAAGCTTAAAGTCAAACAATGAAGATTTGTTATAATCCAGATTTTGTATTCACCCTATAAAGCTTAAAGTCAAACAATGAAGATTTGTTATAATCCCAATTTTTGTATTCACCCTATAAAGCTTAAAGTCAAACAATGAAGATTTGTTATAATCCCAATTTTTGTATTCACCCTATAAAGCTTAAAGTCAAACAATGAAGATTTGTTATAATCCCAATTTTTGTATTCACCTATAAAGCAAAAAAGTCAAACAATGAAGATTTGTTATAATCCCGATTGTTGTATTCACCCTATAAAGCTTAAAAGTCAAACAATGAAGATTTGTTATAATCCTGATTTTTGTATTCACCTATAAAGCTTAAAGTCAAACAATGAAGATTTGTTATAATCCCGATTTTGTATTCCCCTATAAAGCTTAAAGTCAAACAATGAAGATTTGTTATAATCCCATTTTAATTCCCCTATAAAGAAACAATTTTGTATTCATCCTATAAAGCTTAAAAGTCAAACAATGAAGATTTGTTATAATCCCAATTTTGTATTCACCCTATAAAGCTTAAAAGTCAAACAATGAAGATTTGTTATAATCCCGATTTTGTATTCACCTATAAAGCTTAAAGTCAAACAATGAAGATTTGTTATAATCCCGATTTTTGTATTCACCCTATAAAGCTTAAATCAAACAATGAAGATTTGTTATAATCCCGATTTTTGTATTCACCCTATAAATTTGCTTAAATTCACCCTCAAAGTCAAACAAGAAGATTTGTTATAATCCCAATTTTTGTATTCATCCTATAAAGCTTAAAATCAAACAATGAAGATTTGTTATAATCCTGATTTTGTATTCACCCATAAAGCTTAAAGTCAAACAATGAAGATTTGTTATCCCGATTTTTGTATTCACCTATAAAGTTGTCAAACAATGAAGATTTATTTATAATCCTGATTTTGTAAAAAGCTTAAAGTCAAACAATGAAGATTTGTTATAATCCCGATTTTTGTATTCACCCTATAAAGCTTAAAGTCAAACAATGAAGATTTGTTTATAATCCCAATTTTGTATTCACCCTATAAAGCTTAAAGTCAAACAATGAAGATTTGTTATAATCCAGATTTTGTATTCACCCTATAAAGCTTAAAGTCAAACAATGAAGATTTGTTATAATCCCGATTTTTGTATTCACCTATATAAAGCTTAAAATTCAAACAATGAAGATTTGTTATAATCCCAATTTTGTATTCACCCTATAAAGCTTAAAGTCAAACAATGAAGATTTGTTATAATCCCAATTTTTATTCACCCTATTCAAACAATGAAGATTTGTTATAATCCAATTTTGTATTTAAAAGTCAAACAATGAAGATTTGTTATAATCCCAATTTTTGTATTCACCTATAAAGCTTAAAGTCAAACAATGAAGATTTGTTATAATCCCAATTTTTGTATTCACCCTATAAGCTTAAAAGTCAAACAATGAAGATTTATTTATAATCCAGATTTTTGTATTCACCCCTATAAAGCTTAAAGTCAAACAATGAAGATTTGTTATAATCCCCTATTTTTGTATTCACCTTCACCTATAAAGCTTAAAGTCAAACAATGAAGATTTGTTATAATCCCGATTTTTGTATTCACCCTATAAAGCTTAAAGTCAAACAATGAAGATTTGTTATAATCCCGATTTTTGTATTCACCCTATAAAGCTTAAAGTCAAACAATATATTTGTTATAATCCTGATTTTGTATTCACCCTATAAAGTCAAACAATGAAGATTTGTTATAATCCCGATTGTTGTATTCACCCTATAAAGCTTTTTGTCCCATTCATTCACCCTATAAAGCTTAAAGTCAAACAATGAAGATTTGTTATAATCCAGATTTTTGTATTCACCCTATAAAGCTTAAAGTCAAACAATGAAGATTTGTTATAATCCAGATTTTTGTATTCCCCCTATAAAGCTTAAAGTCAAACAATGAAGATTTGTTATAATCCCGATTTTGTATTCCCCCTATAAAGCTTAAAGTCAAACAATGAAGATTTGTTATAATCCCAATTTTTGTATTCACCCTATAAAGCTTAAAGTCAAACAATGAAGATTTGTTATAATCCCGATTTTTGTATTCACCCTATAAAGCTTAAAGTCAAACAATGAAGATTTGTTATAATCCCGATTTTTGTATTCACCCTATAAAGCTTAAAAGTCAAACAATGAAGATTTGTTATAATCCCGATTTTTGTATTCACCCTATAAAGCTTAAAGTCAAACAATGAAGATTTGTTTTGTAATCCCCTATATTTTTGTATTCACCCTTTTGTATAAAGCTTAAAGTCAAACAATGAAGATTTGTTATAATCCTGATTTTGTATTCACCTATAAAGCTTAAAGTCAAACAATGAAGATTTGTTATAATCCAGATTTTTGTATTCCCCCTATAAAGCTTAAAGTCAAACAATGAAGATTTGTTATAATCCCGATTTTGTATTCCCCCTATAAAGCTTAAAGTCAAACAATGAAGATTTGTTATAATCCCAATTTTTGTATTCACCCTATAAAGCTCCAAACAATGAAGATTTGTTATAATCCCAATTTTGTATTCACCCTTAAAGTATAAAGTTATAATCCCAATTAAAGTCAAAACAATGAAGATTTGTTTGTAATCCCGATTTTTGTATTCACCCTATAAAGCTTAAAGTCAAACAATGAAGATTTGTTATAATCCCGATTTTTGTATTCACCCTATAAAGCTTAAAGTCAAACAATGAAGATTTGTTATAATCCCGATTGTTGTATTCACCCTATAAAGCTTAAAGTCAAACAATGAAGATTTGTTATAATCCCAATTTTTGTATTCACCTATAAAGCTTAAAAGTCAAACAAAATGAAGATTTGTTATAATCCCGATTTTGTATTCACCCTATAAAGCTTAAAGTCAAACAATGAAGATTTGTTATAATCCCATTTTTTGTATTCACCCTATAAAGCTTAAAGTCAAACAATGAAGATTTGTTATAATCCCACTTTTGTATTCACCCTATAAAGCTTAAAGTCAAACAATGAAGATTTGTTATAATCCCGATTTTGTATTCACCCTATAAAGCTTAAAGTCAAACAATGAAGATTTGATTTTGTATTCATCGAATTTTTGTTATAATCCCATTGTATTCACCCTATAAAGCTTAAAGTCAAACAATGAAGATTTGTTATAATCCCGATTTTTGTATTCACCCTATAAAGCTTAAAAGTCAAACAATGAAGATTTGTTATAATCCTGATTTTGTATTCACCCTATAAAGCTTAAAGTCAAACAATGAAGATTTGTTATAATCCATTTTTGTATTCCCTATAAAGCTTAAGTTTTGTTATAATCCCACCCTATTCAAAAGCTTAAAGTCAAACAATGAAGATTTGTTATAATCCCAATTTTTGTATTCACCCAATAAAGCATAAAGTCAAACAATGAAGATTTGTTATAATCCTGATTTTTGTATTCACCCTATAAAGTCAAACAATGAAGATTTGTTATAATCCCAATTTTTGTATTCACCCTATAAAGCTTAAAGTCAAACAATGAAGATTTGTTATAATCCCGATTTTGTATTCACCCTATAAAGCTTAAAGTCAAACAATGAAGATTTGTTAACAATGAAGATTTTGTTATAATCCCGATTTTTGTATTCACCCTATAAAGCTTAAAGTCAAACAATGAAGATTTGTTATAATCCAGATTTTGTATTCACCCTATAAAGCTTAAAGTCAAACAATGAAGATTTGTTATAATCCCAATTTTTGTATTCACCCTATAAAGCTTAAAGTCAAACAATGAAGATTTGTTATAATCCCGATTTTTGTATTCACCCTATAAAGCTTAAAGTCAAACAATGAAGATTTGTTATAATCCCCGATTTTTGTATTCACCCTATAAAGCTTAAAGTCAAACAATGAAGATTTGTTATAATCCCGATTTTTGTATTCACCCTATAAAGCTTAAAGTCAAACAATGAAGATTTGTTATAATCCCAATTTTGTATTCACCCTATAAAGCTTAAAGTCAAACAATGAAGATTTGTTATAATCCCAATTTTGTATTCACCCTATAAAGCTTAAAGTCAAACAATGAAGATTTGTTATAATCCCGATTTTTGTATTCACCCTATAAAGCTTAAAGTCAAACAATGAAGATTTGTTATAATCCCGATTTTTGTATTCACCCTATAAAGCTTAAAGTCAAAAGATTTGTTAAGATTTGTTATAATCCAATGATTTTAATCCCATTGTTATTCACCCTATAAAGCTTAATGTCAAACAATGAAGATTTGTTATAATCCCGATTTTTGTATTCCCCCTATAAAGCTTAAAGTCAAACAATGAAGATTTGTTATAATCCCGATTTTTGTATTCACCCTATAAAGCTTAAAGTCAAACAATGAAGATTTGTTATAATCCCAATTTTTGTATTCACCCTATAAAGCTTAAAGTCAAACAATGAAGATTTGTTATAATCCCAATTTTTGTATTCACCCTATAAAGCTTAAAGTCAAACAATGAAGATTTGTTATAATCCCGATTGTTGTATTCACCCTATAAAGCTTAAAGTCAAACAATGAAGATTTGTTATAATCCAGATTTTGTATTCACCCTATAAAGCTTAAAGTCAAACAATGAAGATTTGTTATAATCCCGATTTTGTATTCACCCTATAAAGCTTAAAAAGTCAAACAATGAAGATTTTTGTTTCATAATCCAATGATTGTTGTATTCACCCTATAAAGCTTAAAGTCAAACAATGAAGATTTGTTATAATCCCGATTTTGTATTCACCCTATAAAGCTTAAAGTCAAACAATGAAGATTTGTTATAATTCCCCTATAAAGCTTAAAGTTGAAGATTGTATTCACCCCCTATAAAGCTTAAAGTCAAACAATGAAGATTTGTTATAATCCCGATTTTTGTATTCACCCTATAAAGCTTAAAGTCAAACAATGAAGATTTGTTATAATCCCAATTTTTGTATTCACCCTATAAAGCTTAAAGTCAAACAATGAAGATTTGTTATAATCCCATTTTTGTATTCACCCTATAAAGCTTAAAGTCAAACAATGAAGATTTGTTATAATCCCGATTTTTGTATTCCCCTATAAAAGCTTAAAGTCAAACAATGAAGATTTGTTATAATCCCCTATAAAGCATTTTTTGTTATATTCACCCTATAAAGCTTAAAGTCAAACAATGAAGATTTGTTATAATCCCAATTTTGTATTCACCCTATAAAGCTTAAAGTCAAACAATGAAGATTTGTTATAATCCCGATTTTGTATTCACCCTATAAAGCTTAAAGTCAAACAATGAAGATTTGTTATAATCCCGATTTTGTATTCACCCTATAAAGCTTAAAGTCAAACAATGAAGATTTGTTATAATCCCGATTTTGTATTCACCCTATAAAGCTTAAAGTCAAACAATGAAGATTTGTTATAATCCCGATTTTTGTATTCACCCTATAAAGCTTAAAGTCAAACAATGAAGATTTGTTATAATCCAATTTTTGTATTCCCCTATAAAGCTTAAAAGTCAAACAATGAAGATTTGTTATAATCCCGATTTTTTGTATTCACCCTATAAAGCTTAAAGTCAAACAATGAAGATTTGTTATAATCCCAATTTTTGTATTCACCCTATAAAGCTTAAAGTCAAACAATGAAGATTTGTTATAATCCCATTTTTGTATTCACCCTATAAAGCTTAAAGTCAAACAATGAAGATTTGTTATAATCCCAATTTTTGTATTCACACCCTATAAAGCTTAAAAGTCAAACAATGAAGATTTGTTATAATCCTGATTTTGTATTCACCTATAAAGCTTAAAGTCAAACAATGAAGATTTGTTATAATCCCGATTTTGTATTCCCCCTATAAAGCTTAAAGTCAAACAATGAAGATTTGTTATAATCCCAATTTTTGTAATCACCCTATAAAGCTTAAAGTCAAACAATGAAGATTTGTTATAATCCCGATTTTTGTATTCACCTATAAAGCTTAAAGTCAAACAATGAAGATTTGTTATAATCCTGATTTTGTATTCACCCTATAAAGCTTAAAGTCAAACAATGAATTTGTTATAATCCCGATTTTGTATTCACCCTATAAAGCTTAAAGTCAAACAATGAAGATTATTTATAATTTTGTATTCACCCTATAAAGCTTAAAGTCAAACAATTTGATAATCCCGATTTTGTATTCATAAAAGCTCCAAACAATGAAGATTTGTTATAATTCACCCTTTGTATTCAAAAAGCTTAAAGTCAAACAATGAAGATTTGTTATAATCCCGATTTTGTATTCACCCTATAAAGCTTAAAGTCAAACAATGAAGATTTGTTATAATCCCGATTTTTATATTCATCCAAACAATGAAGATTTGTTATAATCCCGATTTTGTATTCACCCTATAAAGCTTAAAAGTCAAACAATGAAGATTTGTTATAATCCCGATTTTTGTATTCACCCTATAAAGCTTAAAGTCAAACAATGAAGATTTGTTATAATCCTGATTTTTGTATTCACCCTATAAAAGCTTAAAGTCAAACAATGAAGATTTGTTATAATCCCGATTTTGTATTCACCCTATAAAGCTTAAAGTCAAACAATGAAGATTTGTTATAATCCCGATTTTTTGTATTCACCCTATAAAGCTTAAAGTCAAACAATGAAGATTTGTTATAATCCAGATTTTGTATTCACCCTATAAAGCTTAAAAGTCAAAATGAATGAAGATTTGTTTCATAATCCAATGATTTGTTATAATCCAGATTTGTATTCACCCTATAAAGCTTAAAGTCAAACAATGAAGATTTGTTATAATCCCGATTTTTGTATTCACCCTATAAAGCTTAAAGTCAAACAATGAAGATTTGTTATAATCCCGATTTTTGTATTCACCCTATAAAGCTTAAAGTCAAACAATGAAGATTTGTTATAATCCTGATTTGTATTCACCCTATAAAGCTTAAAGTCAAACAATGAAGATTTTTATAATCCCAATTTTTGTATTCACCCTATAAAGCTTAAAGTCAAACAATGAAGATTTGTTATAATCCCGATTTTTGTATTCACCCTATAAAGCTTAAAGTCAAACAATGAAGATTTGTTATAATCCTGATTTTTGTATTCACCCTATAAAGCTTAAAGTCAAACAATGAAGATTTGTTATAATCCTGATTTTTTGTATTCACCCTATAAAGCTTAAAAGTCAAACAATGAAGATTTGTTATAATCCCGATTTTGTATTCACCCTATAAAGCTTAAAAGTCAAACAATGAAGATTTGTTATAATCCCCATTTTGTAAATCCAAACAATGAAGATTTGTTATAATCCTGATTTTTGTATTCACCCTATAAAGCTTAAAGTCAAACAATGAAGATTTTTGTATTCACCCTAAAGCTCCAAACAATGAAGATTTGTTATAATCCCGAATTTTGTATTCACCCTATAAAGCTTAAATTTCAAACAATGAAGATTTGTTATAATCCCGATTTTTGTATTCACCCTATAAAGCTTAAAGTCAAACAATGAAGATTTGTTAAATCCCGATTTTATTCTTAAAGTCAAACAATGAAGATTTGTTATAATCCCGATTTTTGTATTCACCCTATAAAGCTTAAAGTCAAACAATGAAGATTTGTTATAATCCCGATTTTGTATTCACCCTATAAAGCTTAAAGTCAAACAATGAAGATTTGTTATAATCCCGATTTTTGTATTCACCCTATAAAGCTTAAAGTCAAAACAGTCGACTTGTATTAATTCCTTAATATTAAAATATATGGGAACAGAAAATATTCATTTGGTAATATTAACAGTTTCATAATTATAAGCAAACAATCGACATTCATTGACAGTGAAGCCAATGCCGTTGCATGTAGAAATTTATGAAATCATTCTCTTAAACAAAGCAAATTCATAAAATAGGTTTCTCAGGTTCAATATCTGTTATCACTCTTTTCAGTATTGTTTAAGGCTTTCTCGCTAACTTTTTTCGAGATAGTGTGGAATGTCAACATCTTTAAAATATCCGTCAGAACATGTTACAAGCAAGTACCTCGACCCTTAAAATCGCTCTTATCTTTTTCCCCAAGAGAACAAATGGATATACCGAAAAACTGATAACACAAGAGTTTATTTTTTCGTATTTAAATTACATTTGACTACAATCTTTTTTTTTAGTACTTATTTCACTGGAGTATGTGTGAGTGGTGTAAATGACAAAGATTTAGAATGTGAAATCAATGAGCTGAGTTCGAATTCCAGCCGAGAAGGTCGGTGAACGCACGGTGGAGTAAAGGATAGCGCATCGAATTAAGGAATCGGTGAGCCGAGTTCGAATTCCAGTCGAATCCATTGCATTCACTTATGTGCTAATATACTTCGGAAAGGTATGAATTCTCTTCTTTTCCCCCAGCTATGGGTAAATGGCCCGAGAGACCGGGTTCTAAATCCTTGAATGGCAACCTACTGCGGGAAAAAATCTGCCCCGTCAGTCATGTATCTTTCAATATATGATCGCCTAAGCGTGTATCAAGCATGGCACATAACTGACGAAATGTCGAATTAACTTATGCAAAAATACCTTTTGAAAAGGAATGGAGCCATTTTTTCTCCGGCATCTATGGGTTAAATAGTACTAATTATTTCTGGAAAAATTATTGTGAAGTTCCAAAAGATTTAATACAATATTCAGACGGAAAAATATTTTTCTTACAATGCAAAGTAAATCAGATTTAAATGAGACAAAGGGTTGATAAACCTTAAAAATTATCAGAATCAATAAAGAAATTGAGCTGTATACTTGTCAGCGGCCTACAGTATCCCTGATCTGATACAATATTCTATGCGATGTATGATGTTTTACATCAGGCGCTTGTTTATGTCAGTGGGGGTATAACGAATCTTTCTCACACTTGGAATTTGGATGCAGGCGTAAGGCCAGTGATTCTTCATTCGATAACCTGGAGTAAACACTACGCAACACCCACATGTACCGGGCTTCTTTGATAGTCGTCAGTGTTTATTCTGACGCAAAATTTCAGTTCATTTCTCCTATACTGGTTACCAAACGATGCTAAAATGATCAGTCCCTCATGCTATTAAATCTGCATTGGGATTGGAAAAAAGATGAGTTCATACCTTCCCAATGGTATCTATTCGAAATCGTACGCAATGACTTCGCATGGCATTTGAACGCAGCACGCCAATCCCAATTTCAGCGCGAATTACTACGCATCAATTTTACATATATAGTCACACTCATTTAAACAAACTCTTTACGTGACTATGCATTCTTAATAACACTTATCTGAAAAAAAAAAGCTCTTGTATCGATGCTAAAACAAAAGTTGTCACGTATCTAGCTAAGGTCCAAGTGAAGTTTTATAACAACTTATTTATGTTAGATATTCAAATGAGTTAATTCTCTTTGAATGATGGGGAGGCTTCGACTTCCTCTGTAATGGAGATACATCAACTGAAAATAGATCAATGAAAGGTTCCGTCAGCCAACAACAGGCTATTTACTATTTATCGATCGGCATCTAAACTAGCGATTAAAGATGAAAGGGAAAAAAAAAAACTATATATGTCTATGCGATGACCCACAGTAAAATGGGTGTGTAACTTGGTAAATTTGTACTTCTGATTGTTTACCGAGCGCTTCAAACAAAACTGAATGTGGCTGGGCGCTTCAAAGCTATTATTCCGCCTATTGCGTGTCGCTTGATCAGTCATATATGTCACCAATTTCTAGGATCGAATCTCTCATATTTATCTTAAGCTAAGACTTATCATTACCAGTCTATTCATAGAAGCAGGGTTTATAGTGGTATTTTTTACTCGAATGGTGTTCGGCCTGTTTGCATTATCAATATAGTTTTGTTTAAAAGATGGTCGACTCTAAAAATTGTCTCTTGAAATGTTTTATTAAAAAGAACATTCGTGCGGCATCGAGATAAGAGGCACAAAAGTAAAAGTAATATATATATATATATATATATATATATATATATATATATATATATATATATATATAATGGACTCTCCAACCGTATTCGACGTATGATGGTCAAGCAGCTCAGTTCCTAGGAACCGACAGCCAGACACCAGCATATATGATTTGATTATAGTCGTGAAATCTCTGTGCAGAACTACCCACACTTTTTGAAGGACCGAATACAGAGAACACAAAGTCCCTAAACGTCCATCCGCAGGATTTGAATTCAGAGTTGTCCTTCTCCTAGGCCAGTTGCCATCCAATGATATGAAACCCGGTCTGCCCTGCTATTTACTCATAGCTGGTGGGAGAAGAGGAGGATTAAGACCTTTCTCAAGGGTATTAGCACGTAAGTGAATGTAATGGATTCGACAGGATTCGATATATATATATATATATATATATATATATATATATATATATATATATATATATATATATATATGTGCGCGTGTGTGTGTGTATACATGAATAAAAAAGAAAAGGAAGACGTAAATTGGGCGTCAAGTTGCACCCTCTGATGGATTATATATATATATATATATATATATATATATATATATATATATATTAATCCTTTCAAGCCAAGCAAGACAGTAAAACGACTAAAGCATAAGGGTTAAGGGTGTGAGAGAATAAGAGAAAGAGAAAATACCCACACTTTTTGAAGGGCCGAATACAGAGAACACAAAGTCCCTAAACGACCCTCCGCAGGATTTGAATTCAGAGTTGTCCTTCTCCTAGACCTGTTGCCATCCAAGGCTATTGAACCCAGTCTGCCCAGCTATTTACTCATAGTTGGTGGAAGAAGAGGAGGATTAAGACCTTTCTCAAGGGTATTAACACGTAAGTGAATGTAATGGATTCGACTGAATTGATATATATATATATATATATATATATATATATATATATATATATATATATATGCATTGTGTGTGTGTATGCATGAATAAAAAGAAAAGGAAGACGTAAATTAGGCGTCAAGTTTCGCCCTCTGATGGATTATATATATATATATATATATATATATATATATATATATATATAATCCTTTCAAGCCAAGCAAGACAGTAAAACGACTAAAGCATAAGGGGTTAAGGGGTGTGAAAGAATAAGAGAAAGAAAACTTTATTAAGGAGCGAGATGAACAGAAGAGAATTGAAGAAAACACAAGATGGAAATGCATTCAAATTTTTGAAAATCAAAGATGGGCGCAAAGCATGAAGTGGCAAGAGTGCTTCACGAGAGAGAGGTGCAAGAGAATAAACTGATAGCGTAGAAATTACGTTTGCCAAACTCGTACTGGGCTTAAATCCATAAGCAACCATAACAACCTGCGCAAGACACCTAGCTGTGGTAAGTTATGTGATCCTCGATTCTCGATGTACACCTAAATATATATATATATATATATATATATATATATATATATATATATATATATATATATATATATATATATATATATATATATATATATATATATTTATATATATATATATATATATAGAGAGAGAGAGAGAGGATGTTCCAAAGGTCACGCCAATTGTCAGAAAACCTAGACTTGCGAAATAACAACCAGGGACATTTTACATGACATAATCTTCCATAATAATTCTTTCATTCCAATAAAAATTTAATGGTATATTGTAACATACAAAAAACATGATACCATTTGCTAAATAAAAATAAAAATTTACAAGGTTATTAATGATAAGGCAACATTTGGAATACCCTGTACATATATGATGGACTCTCCCGTCGATTTCGACGTATAAGGTTCCGACAACTTTTTAATGACCTTTATGTTTGAATCTAGAGTGACATTTCAGAACTGCTAATGACTTGCAAAGAAAACCACAAATTAGGCAAGCGTGTGAGCAAAGAGGGTGCACTTCTCTAGCACCCTCTGAGGCTTTTTTCCTTTCTCTTGCTTCACTGAGCTTGACAACGCTTGCCACCGAAAAATTCCTGATTCCAGTGTAAGTTACACTTTTCCAAGCTTTGCGATCCAAGGCAGTATTCTCCAAATCAGTGTGTGCAATATTTGCAGCTGCAAGGTTATTTTCAGCTTATCTTTAAACCTGAGCAAGGGTCGGCCAACATTCCGTTGACCACCTTCAAGCTGGCTGTACAAGAGAATCTTTGGAATTCTACCATCTTGCATCCGTACAACATGACCGGCCCATCGTAACTGTGCCCTCATGAGGAAGCTCTCAATTCCGTCAATGTTACACATCGTTAGAAGGTCGGCATTGGATTTTTTGTCCTGCAGGGTTAGTCCACAGATTTGTCGGAAACATCCTTTTTGAAAGACATCTAATTGCTGAATCTGCTTATGATACAGGGTCCAGGCCTCTGATCCATACAAAAGAGTAGTGAGGACAACTGCTTTGTACACGTGGATTTTTGTCAAAGACGAATACCCTGTCATTCCAAAAAGACGGTGACGTAGTTTTCCAAACGCGTTAGCCGCTTTTTTGAAATTCTATTCACAATTTCGTCATCCATAGTTCCACTTGCATTCACTTTACTGCCTAGGTAGTTAAAAAAGGTAGTCCTTTCATTCCAATAAAAATTCTTAATGATATATTGTAACATACAAAAACATGATTCCATTTACAAAAAAAAAAAAAAATTTACAAGGTTATTAATAGTAAGGTAACATTTGAATACCCTATATATATATATATATATATATATATATATATATATTATAAATATATATATATATATATAGTTTAAATACACATTTTAGGTTTAAATAGGGAGTAGGGCATCCTTAATGAATATAGATTCCAAAAGAAATCAATTGCAAACTCTGCAAAAGTGATAGTGGCAAACAATTCACCCAGAACTATCGGATTCTCTCAGTTCTTATAATGTGAAAAAAAAAAATTGAAAATTCACCGCTTCACCAAACAAAATATTCGAATCTTTTCTGTTAACTCAGGCCAAAATAAAAGAAAAAAAAAAAAAGAAATCATATTTACTAAAATTTACACCAAATTCTCCCCGAACGAATCATTTCCATTGCACTCCGTTTGGGGTGAAATTTGTTATCACCGGAAGTTTGCAAAACTAGTGTCCCTTTTTCTTCACCGCGATAAACAAACCAAAAAAAGATACTTTTTTAAAATGTCTTAACCCTAACCCTAACTATAACTGGTGCCAAAAATGTAATTAAAAAAACAAAAAAACAAATTTAGATTTAAGATTTATAATTTCAAAATGCAAAAATTATTATTATTATTATTATTATTATTATTATTAATAATAATAATAATAATAATAAAAAAATTGGATTTTAAATTTATAATTTCCTCGAGTGGATTAATATTTGCAATGAGTATCTTTACATTATTTGGAGGGTATTAACAAAAAAGTGTCCAACTTTATTTTATTTCCCGTTGAGAAAAATACAAAGTCGTGTAAGAAAATTCCGATTTTTAGCATATTTTCTCATTATTGTTCTATATGATCTGAAGGCCGGGAAATGAAAATAATAATTTTTTATATATATATATATATTATTATATATGAAAAATATTATTATTTTTATTTTCTTTATTATTATTGTTGATTTTATCTCTCGAATTACTTTCGTTGGTATGAGATTATGGAATTAAGTTTTTATTATTGATGTTAGATTATAAAAAAAAAAATCAACAAAAAAACAAAACCAAACAAAAACAAAGAAATTATAATATAAAATACATTAACAAAGATAGGATTGAGCATGTAAATTTGCAAAGGAAACATTCAAGGCAAGCAGTCTTGGGAAATGCAGAGGTCGATATTAAGAGATAGATGAATAATAATTAATAATTAAAAAGGAATAGATCATTTATCTCTTTTTGTCAATCCGCATTTTGAGTTCCACGGAATTTCCGTCCAATCAGGAATGGATTTTATTGTTAACTTTCATCTTTAGTCGAATATTTTCCTTTTTCTATATTTGTAGAGAAAAGGAAGATGATTCAGTGAGATTACCGTGAAAGTCTCAGAATTCATATTGAAAGTAGGAAAACCAAACCATGTGTACTATTGTATATTAATGATTAATAAATATGTGTGCACACGCAAGCTTTTATACACATATACATATATATATATATATATATATATATATATATATATATATATATATATATATATATATATATATATAATGGAAATGGAAAAGTCCAACAATTATTTTTAAGACATTTTTACGTTTATACATTCTTTTTATAGATACAAATATTTAAGTAATGATGTATTTATAATAAACAGTATTAACAACATTAACCGGCCTGAATGTCCGAGAAATGTTGTTAATACTGTTTATTATAAACAGGGCATTTGCTTAAATATTTGTATCTAAAAAAGAAAGTATAAAGATAAAAATGTCTTAAAATAATTGTCCATTCATAATATATATATATATATATATATATATATATATATATAGAGAGAGAGAGAGAGAGAGAGAGAAAGAGGTAAATAGCTAGATAGATATATATGTTTGTGTATATGTGTGTATATATTATTCTTATTTTCATATATATGTGTGTGTGCGTGTGTGTGGGCACTAATAAATACACATATACCAGCGTTTGATGTGCGACTCAGTTTTGTTGGTTAAGTCACACCGGGTGGATCCTACTAATATTAGTTATTAAATCTTATCCACAGAGAGCTCGATGGATTTTTTATAACAGAGCATGTGTATTTTTTACCGAAAAAAAAAAAACAGAAACCAAAATTACCTCACAATAGAAGATTCTATTTCTATTCTATTTCTAGTCTATAGGAAATAGACAATCTTCTATGTATGGATAAAGCAAAAGAAAACATCTTAGTTGAAGCGTTTTATTTTTTGACGGACTTTATCAAGGTAAAGTTATTCATGAACAAAAGTAAAATATTGATAGGTTTTTTTAATTTTTTTTTTTTTTACTTTAAGAGACATTCATAAATATCCATAAGTGACGCAATTTAATGTCTAATAAACGAGACTGTCTAAATGATATTAGTGATTTACTTTAATGGAATTAATATTTAAATTATTTTAGCATGGGATTAATTTATGTATTATATAAGTTTTCTTTTTAAATAACTGAAGGTTATGAATTTTGCCATTTTATTTTAATTTTTTAA
Source organism: Acanthosepion pharaonis (assembly GCA_903632075.3). NCBI lineage: Eukaryota > Metazoa > Mollusca > Cephalopoda > Sepiida > Sepiidae > Acanthosepion > Acanthosepion pharaonis. Next base: position 503,733 of record CAHIKZ030004770.1, on the reverse strand, counting down.
CATTTTTATTGTTATGCATGTTGATTTGATATAGGAGTATTTTTTTCAGAAATGGTGACATCTTTACATTGGAGAATAGATCTGCAGAATTGTCTTTCTAAGAAAATAAACAATAAAAAGAATGCTTTCAATCATCCAAAGAACTTTTCGAATGAACATGGAACCACCGAAATTATGAATTTATTTTTTATCTATGATAATTATCTCTTGCTTGAATTGCAGAAAATGCTGATTTTCATCCTTTGATGGTGAAATACCTTTTAGCATATTCAACTGGTGGTTTTTAACGTTGATACTTTCGAACACGTTATATATATATATATATATATATATATATATATATATATATATATATATATATATATATATATATATATATATATATATACCAATTAATTCAAATGCCTTATTTAACAAATTGCAAATAATCTTTCTCAAAAAAGAGGAAATTCTGTTTGGAATTGTTCAAAATTCGTAAGACTTAGTAAAAGTAATATTGTCCGAGATTTTTTTTTAAGCGTTTCATCCAAGCAAGGCGGGAAGCTACGAACACACAAGGCGTTACAGAGAATTGGAGTGATAGCAAAGAGGAGTGATAGAGGAAAGGATAAAGAGAAGAATAGATCAAGTTATCATGATGTGTAATTACGGTAGTAAAAATGAGAACGCCTGAAGTAGAAAAAGCAGACGGTTATCGACCGTGACGTGGGCAGAGAAAAGTTGGCGCAGCCTGCAACATAATTTGGCCTCAACATTTTAATGTCATCTTCAAGATAACGAAGAAAAAATTCGTTTTTTTTATTATTAAAATTTTAGAAATAACGTCAGTGAGTTATGTGACATGCGTGATACACGCTTAGGCGATCATGTACCTTTCAATACATGACTGACGAGGCAGATTTTTTTCCCGTAGTATGTTGCCGTTTTTCCTGCGGTAGACCTGCTGCCATCCAAGGTTATAGAACCCGGCTTGTCCTGCTATTTATCCATAGCTGTCGGGAGAAGAGGAGGTTTCATACCTTTTCCAAGGGTAGTAGCACGTAATGGATAAGACTGAAATTCGAACTCGGCTCTCCAATTCCTAAATGGTGTCATAAGCAATTAAAAAAAGATCCTTTTAGTCGTTAAATGTTAGAATTGATGTGAAAATAACGCGTAGAGCGTATTTTATTAATTTCTTAAATTTTATTAGATCATTAAATGTTAATGAACTCACAAAGTTGCCTCTCCCTATGCTGGGGTTGATTTTAAAATAGCTAAATTTTAGGCCGTATTCATTTTAATTTCTCTTACGTAATGAATTTTGAACAATTCTTAGCCGAATTTCTACTTTTACTGAAAATGATAATTCGCCATTTTGAAAAGACCTTCATTAAAATTAATTGACACAAACTGAAATATGTGTCGTTTTTTGCTTTACAGAACCTGTACGGCTTAAATACAGAGAATTGGTAGTCTGTAGAAAGATACCTATAATTCTTATAATAATATTATTTTACAAGGATATTTTTAGACCCTCATATGGATGTTATGCATGAAGTCCAGTTCGTTCGGAAATTTCAGGGATCCACAAAAGTTTTCTGATCTCGGTCTTGTAGAAGACAATGCTTCATCACACTTTACAGGCTGGCGCTGAATAATCACAAGCAAAAGATTTTGCCGAATGACAAGAGGCATATCCTTTGAAGACTTTCCAGCAGCAAAATGGAGAACTCATGCAAACTGGAAAATAGTCATACAGTGTAACCCGGATATAAGAGAGTTGTCGGGACCGGAGAAGAAGTCTCTTATATCCGGGTTTCTCTTATATCCGGGTTTGGTCTATTTTATATACATTAACACAGGCTCTAATTTGGGACCAGAGAAAATCTCTCTTATATCCGGGTTTCTCTTATATCCGGGTCTCTTATATCCGGGTTACACTGAATAATAATAAAGGCACAGTGACTAATGCAGGAAAACCAACTGAGATTACAAGATACAGTGTAACCCGGATATAAGAGAGTTGTCGGGACCGGAGAAGAAGTCTCTTATATCCGGGTTTCTCTTATATCCGGGTTTGGTCTATTTTATATACATTAACACAGGCTCTAATTTGGGACCAGAGAAAATCTCTCTTATATCCGGGTTTCTCTTATATCCGGGTTTGGTCTATTTTATATACATTAACACAGGCTCTAATTTGGGACCAGAGAAAATCTCTCTTATATCCGGGTTTCTCTTATATCCGGGTTTGGTCTATTTTATACACATTAACACAGGCTCTAATTTGGGACCAGAGAAAATCTCTCTTATATCCGGGTTTCTCTTATATCCGGGTTTGGTCTATTTTATACACATTAACACAGGCTCTAATTTGGGACCAGAGAAAATCTCTCTTATATCCGGGTTTCTCTTATATCCGGCTCTCTTATATCCGGCTTACACTGAATAAGCAAGATATTGGCTGCCCACACAACTGTGAGTAAAATGCTAGAAACAGGCAGGAGAGTTATCGGGCAGGAGAAGCATATTTTCGTGAAAAAAACTCTTCTCTGCGAACGAATTTATAAATTTCAACAGACAGTAAAACTAACTATTGAGTGAATGAAGCGCAAATATTTACTGGATGCAAACTGTTATTTCCCAAGTAGCATTTACGATCACGATTCCTGCAACCATTAGGGTCGTAGGGGCACCACGCGCATTGAAGTGCGTCTTGGGTTATAACTGCCTGACAGTTGCTAAACGCACTCCAGGCTGGCATGATTTCAGAGCTGTCTTTCTCGTAGACTATTTGCTAACCAAGTCTATCGGTCCCAGTCTGCTCTATTTGTCTGCTGGATAGTGGGGGAAGAAATTGATTCATGTAACAAACACCACTGGAATTCGAACTCGGCTCTTCGATTTGTCATTGCGAGTCGCTACCATTTAAACAACCACGCAATTACGATCAGCATTATCTTTTGTTGGATGGATGGCATAAAAATGCCATATTATCAATATTATTATTAATGCTGTGGTTGTTAAAACAAACATGAAACAGTCTTGCAAAAAAAGAAAGAAAATGAAACAGATAGAAAAAAATACCAATTATCAGGATTTGTAGCAATCGATGGAGCAAAATTAAGAACGAAGAAAGAACTGTGACGTAGTCCGTTATGATTGGTTGCAATCAAACAAAAACACTCAAGGGAAACTGACGAATAATTAAAAGAAGGAAAGGATAAAAATTGTTTAAATATCTTAATTTCTATTACCTGATTCTTGGCATTTTGAGACTTTTTTTGTTTCAATTAAATACAACATTTCATCGTTTCTACACAGGTTTCCCCCTCTCTCTATATATATATATATATATATATATATATATATATATATATATATATATATATATTTGGCACGCCGCGAATTTTATTAACGGCTCTGTGGTTGTTGATATCATGAGCGGTTTTTGTGTGCAGTCGACGTCTTGGTGGGTTTTCTTGAATAAGATGGCAACATTTACTGAGCTGGAATGAAGCTTATGAAAGCAAATTAAAATAAAAATATCCCTAAAAGAATACAAACTTGTGAACAAACAAAAGATAAATTCATTATATCAGATGTTTGTATAATATACGAGTAGGGATCAATAAATCCGTAGCTTGATATACTTGTTAGCGGAAATTTCTTCTGAAATTTTCTCTATGAAATGTTGGATAAATATTATTAAGAACAAAGAAATGGTTTAAGTGTTTTGACAAGACAGGAGATTATCTGGAATTCTAAATATTTGCTGTGCAAACTAAATTTTTCAGAACGAGGCTACGTATTGATAAACTTATCAATAGCTCCCCGCGTGTTTCCGTGTCCTGTGTGGGGGTAATCAGATAAATAGATTAGTCAGTGGTCTACATTTTCTACATAAATAAACATAGATCTTTATAATATATATATATATATATATATATATATATATATATATATATATATATATATTCGCTCGGCGGTATGTAAAAAATTATATCTGTCGGCTCACAATATGAATATCCTGCCATTGTTAAACGGACCAGTTCTCAATTAACTCACTACTTACTACACACGTTAAACGCTGAAGACCGACAAGCCACAAATGTACACGAATGGCAAATGTATCCTATTCAAAATGGCAACACACTGCTATCTACAGTTAAATAATAGTTTCAGGTTATTATTTTTTAGTGGAAGTGCATTTGGCTTAGATCTTCTGAGACTAACCTTGCGGTCAGCTGGTATAAAAAATAGGGATATCGGTTTTGATTGGTTGAGCCGATAGTGGGAATGTTCGAGAGATAAAAAGTTATTTCATGGAGTTAAGTTTTATGTGTCGAAGAATGCATACGTGTTAAGTTTGTGTGCGGCGAACTGGCTCCCCAGTGGGGATGATTGAGCCATTCCACTATCTAGTTAAAAATGTGCATGTCGACGTGTTTAATAAAATAGATGACTTTAAAATCCCTTTTGTTGAATTTCCCCATTTTACCTCTGAACTAAAAACCATCGAGCGACCGGCCGACCGGGAGACGACGGCCGGAAGATGACACAGAGAATAAAGAAAAGAGCGGAAATAATTTTATGATAATCTCTTCAAGACCGTCGCCCCAAGACTACCTCCATCACGAAGTGGGTATGCAACATATACATTATTTGGTGCTGTTGACTACGATCTCCCGACCTGAGGGTTGCAATACAATAGGAAAAGTTCAGAGAGGATTTCAGACTGAGGATTCAAAAAAAAGAACAAAGAAAAAAGAATATCAAAAAATAAAAATATAGTCTAGACATATTGTCAGTCTGTAAATACGATGATATTACTTTGTTCTACTGACACACACACACACACGGACAGATATAAACAACAAACAAAATAGGAAGTAATGAAGAAAAAAATGAGGAAAAAGCATTTTTGAAATGGACAGACAATAGAAAAAAAGGACAAGCCGGAAAAACAAAGAAGAAAAGGACAATTAACCCCCACACTCACGCATACACACTAATATGACAATGTCAGTTTTTATGAAACATTTTAGTAAGAGTCTGATTTGGCTTGTTTTGTCTTTTTTGCAAATGTTTAGACCATGTACGCAAATTTATTGTTTGATTTTCATTGGGACGTTTAATTATTTTTGGGTTCATCCAAATTTTATATGCCTGGCAGCCACATGGTCACCTGAATTTGCGTGCGTAACGTAATGGAAAATGGTTTTAGATAAAAGACTGACGGAATTTTGTGATGGAGCATTCCCACTATGATTTCTGTGGACTGTTAATGAGTTGAAAGTTTTTGTGACTATCGTTTTGCGGGCATTGTTTTTTTTTTTTTTTTTTTTTGTAACAGTATGTGGAATTTTTTATTTTATTTTAAGAGCCGGGTGTATCATTTTGCCTTTATTGATTGTTTAGTTATGTTATTAATTGGGGAATTTTGAAAATCATTTTATGTGGAAAAATAATTTGACTAATAGTTGTGGGAATAAGTTTATTCAGCTTGCATGGCTTCGGATTTTCGAATGTGTTTGGGGGTCGAAATGGTCACACCTAGCTATATAGTTAGGGACCCGTGATTTATGGGAAGTAGAATGTAGGCCTGTGCGCCATGAATTATTTATATGGAATAAATATACCCTAAGATACACTCGGGGCCAAGTTTTGGAGCCCCCAATATCCTAGTGGAATTGGTCAGGTGGCTTGTGGGATGTCAAGCTGCGGTAGTGGCTAAGGAAGAATTCCTTTTAACCACGGCAGAACAAGTAATGGATAGATAGTTAGGAGATGCTGAGCGGGTGTGGTGGTGTTCTCCATGGGGGAAGCCAAGGGACAGGATGAGATGGATATGGTGCCTGCTGCGTTTTGATACACAGAGGCAGATGAGCAATAACAATAACTATAGGAAATTGATGGTGGAAAAATTTCGAAGACATGTTCAAGTGAATCTTGTAAAATACAAGTAAAAAAAACAATTAATTGATTGTGTCAATAAATATAGGGTTTATAATGAACCATGTGTGCTGTATCAGTTTGAATGCAAGAGGAATGTAGATTATATTATTTTTAAGTATAAATGTTAGGTGGCAAGGACATGGCTCAGACATTCTAAGGCTGACCTTGGGGTCAGCTGGTCGACAAAACAGAGACCTCGATTTTGATTGGCTGCGTCGAACGTGGGGATGTCAGAGAGATAGAATGTTATTTCATGGAGTTAAGTTTTATGCGTCGAAGAATGCATACGCGTTAAGTTTGTGTGCGGGGAACTTGCTCCCCAGTGGGGATGATAAAGCCATTCCAGTATCTAGTTAAAAATGTGCATGTCGACGTGTTTAATAAAATAGATAACTTTAAAATCCCTTTTGTTGAATTTCCCCATTTTACCTCTGAACTAACCAACTGATGATCACCCGGCCGGGGGAAGAAAGAGAAAACGACAGCTTTATATTAATATACTAGAAACCATCTCCCATGAGTACCCTAGAAGAAGGTTAATAACTCAAAGACGAAGGATTTGCGAACATATATTTGTATAAGCCGCACCCTAAACTTTTTAAAAGTATTTTTGATACAACTTGCACATATTCCGCAAGACGTTATTGCATAATCTCATATGTAAGCAAATATATGGATATAGAACCGACAGTATGAAGAAAAATATACGGAAAAAAACAAACAAAAATCCTTATATGCAATTATGCTGTTTTAATGTTAATATAATGTCAACGTCGGACGTTTCGGTCTAATAAACCATCTTCAGGACATATCCATAAAATATAATTAACATTATCAATTCAAACATGACAGCGTCGCCCACGTGACGACAACGTGACCATGTTTAAACGGAACGCTGATCTTATAAAACTTTCAGTCATCTGTTTGGATAAGTCTTGTTCTTATGTACATCGTCTTTGTCATGTTGAATTGATAATGTTAATTATATTTTATGAATATGTCCTGAAGATGCTTTATCAGACCGAAACGTCCGACGTTGACATTATATTAACATTAAAACAGCATAATTTCATATAAGGATTTTTGTATGTTTTTTCCGTATATTTTTCTTCATAATCTCATGTTATATAGTCACATAAACCTCAATAAATCGAACTTCTGTTAATATTTAAACGATTAATTTAGACCCGACGGGCTCGTTATAGTCACCTACGGGAAAATGTCATTTGGGAAACTATTAATATACATTTTCTTCCACTCAGCTATGGGTTAATTAGGAAGAATTGTATCAGTAAATCCTTATTATCTACATCAAAATTTTTCACAACTAAATATATTTTATTATTTTAAATAACTTATTAATGGTTGGCAATTCGTAAAAAAACAAATCAGCCAATAATAATAATGATAATATTATTAATAATAATAATATTTATTATCGTAGATATAATATGAATATTTATTGTAGTAGTAGTAAAATATTTTATTCATCTATATATATATATATATATATATATATATATATATGTCTGCACAGTAAGGACGAGCTAGCCACCTTTGCGGACGTGTGACTTTCGAAAAAACGAGCAGCCAATCATTATAGATACATACATATATATATATATATATATATATATATATATATATATATATGTGTGTGTGTGTGTGTGTGTGTGTGTGTGTGTGTGTGCTAGTCCTTATTGTGCAGACACACGCTCAGTCACATTTGCGTATATTTAAATTTATTCATTTATTATTTGTTTTTTTAATATACTTCAACTACGCCTGAGCGGACTTTACTTATAACTTCTGAGAAAGAGTGCATCGTCTAGCATGCATATATATATATATATATATATATATATATATATATATATATATATATATATATAGCATATATACTAGCAGCAAAGTTGCCTGTGCTTGATTCAAAATCATACGACTCATACAGCAATCGCTATCACTTAAAATATTTTTGCCTTTCCTTGCCTTTAAAGGAGTGCCCTTTGCCGTGCTGATGTTGCTACATGCCTTACTTCTTGCCTATCTCACAATGCGAATTTTTTCTAAGCTCTATACTAAACATTAAATCTGTTACGAAAAAAGAACTAAAAAAAATGAACACAAAACGATCAGCTTTTAAATAGGAATCTTAACTGGAAAAACCGAATGAAAAAAGAATGTTAACAACGAATACTTTTTCACACCCAACCCAGTTCTGCGGAATCAGAATCAACGTTGAGTTTAAGCGAGCCAATTGGAGTAAAGTGCCATGAAGATTTAAATTTTTTCCACTTGTGACGAATGTAGCTATCGATCTTTTTTGCATTTTAGCATGCTAGTTAACATTCGTGTCAGTCAGCTGTTGGCTCTCACGCTGGCCAATAGAATCTTCCTGCCTATTCGTGGCAGGCAACTATAGGCTCTCACTCTGGCCTGTAAAAAATGGCCACAAGAAGCATGAAAAAATAGATTATTTCCACTATCGATGGAAGTTGGGAAATGCAAAGTCGGTCTTGGCCTCCCCGCAAATTTGGAGCATGTGCATGTAAATTTTAGTGCCAATCCGTCTAAAATTGCGGCCGTGCATTGGTCACACACACACACATACTACCGTTTATATATATATATATATATATATTTATATATATATATATATATATATATATATATATATATGTATGTATGTATGTATGTGTGTGTGTGTGTGTGTGTAATTCAAACACTCGGCTACGTGGGCATTTATACAAGGTAATTGAAAATGTATCTCGTTATTGCTTCATTGATAGACTC